>JBBJLR010000133.1:5702509-5713215 GCA_037577145.1 Brachypetersius gabonensis
CCCCTGTAGTTAGGGATTGGAAGTCGCTTTGGATAAAAGCGTCTGATAAATGCCGTAAATGTAAATGTAAATGTAAACTGAAAGGGTTGGTTTCCCATACAGGGACAAGCATAGTTCTAATTTATGTATCTCTTTGAATAGAGATTTTCCATTGAAAGGGTAACTGACCCATATAGTATATGTTGCATCTCTCTCTTTCTCTCTCACTGTCTCTCTCTCTCTCTCTCTCTCTCTCTCTCTCTCTCTCTCACTAGCATATGGTCTCTGGAATGGAGATATCTATTTGTGGCAGATATCCCCAAAGCTCGGTGGACCTTACAGCCATATACGTGTCCAGTATGTCTTGTAGGCCTGTTCCCCCACAGCAATGAGAATCTTCTCACATGAGACCTCCTCTGCACCCTCATGATGACATAAGTGTCTTGTTTTTTTGCACCTCAACATTGCTTTTCTGTCTGTGTCATTAACCACATGAAGTGCCTCTCTCCTTGTTGTCTGTTCTTGCATCATGTGTTCAGAATTGAGTGTGGCATTGTGTTTTATTGTGTGCAGATGTGGAATAGGATGCTTGGAGGCTGTTATAGAGAACTTGAGCGTATAGTCTTTTCAGTCCACGCAGTTCAGTAACTGTTTTAGCTTTAGATGCTGCTCCCTCAAACACAGTCATCTAATGAATCACTTGGATTGCAGCGTGCTGCTACAAATTCACTGTTTTAATGACACATCACGTTTGTTAAAAGGGGACAAACAAAAATAAAGTTTCTGGTCCAGTGGCCACATCACACAAGGGTTTTGGAACAGTGCTTGCCCGGCACCATATGAATGTAATTATTTGTTTTTAACTCAGCATTCAGCATTGCAGACTGGCATATTCCTTTAAAAAAAAAAGGGGAGTGGGGTGGATGTCTCACAGCCTTGTGCAGGTCAAGGAGAAAGCCAGGGCTGATTCACAACCACTTAGATGAGACACTGCAGCGTTGTCTTTGTCTGATCAAAAGTGATTTTCGGCAGTTATTTTGTGCAATCACTTTACCATTCAGTGATGAGGGTTCTTGTATAAATAAGAATTTCTATTTGCTTTTTTTTTCTTCCCCTCTTCCTGTTTCTGTTTATTATGTGCAACACAGACATCAACAGGGTGTCATTTGCTCTTGCACGTCAGTTCAGCCAGTTTAGGGGAAAACAATATAAAGATACCAAAGGTCACATTTAACTTAATCTGTAAGATCTGTAAGAAATTCATATACCATGTGATTTACTAAGTGAAATCCCATTTGCTTCATTCCAGCCTTTGCAACAATACTTGGCATGGACATGTTTGACTAGCTGGGTCATGTTTTTTTGTAATTACTCATTACAGTTCTGGAAACAGGTGGAATATCTGATTTGCCAAGGGAAAATTGTGGGGCTATTAGAATTTAGATGAGGCGTATGGGTGCTTACAGGCCAGACTCTTTATAATTCCACCTGTAATGCACAAAGGCATACTGTCCAAAAGACCAAACAATCAGCATCACTAAGCAGTTGAAAAATTCTTTTAGCCTGACTGTACCTTCTCTTTAAAGGATGATGAGGGGAAAGTAACCAATACAAAAACATGGTGAATGTATGTTCCCCTGTGTGTCTGTAAGTGTTGTAGGGTTTACACTTTTGTATGAATCCATGCTTTATCTTTGGTATCAACAAAATTCGGAATGAAAATTTCCCTGAGCCCTAGCCTAGTCCTGACTGACATCAGGATACTGAATTTTCAAAAATGTTTCGTTCACAGAGTCCCAGCTTTACAGTTACTCTTCACATGGCTTGAAGGAAAGTTGTCTTGTCCTGGTTGATTTAAAGAGTTTTATTCTTGGTTTGAAAGACATATGACATTTAGCAATTGGTCCTCGAATATAGTATGTTAAACTTGGCAATGCTTGGAAAGCAGCACTTAAAAATATATAGTTAGATAAAAGATACACTCCCACTCTCACCCATCATGGCATGCTTTGAGGCACATAAAATCCTAGCTGCCCCTCACGCGGCTGACCCACAACTGTACAATAATGCACAGTTCATGGCCTCAAGTTAGCTAATGGACCAACCATGGTGGGTTTAATCAGTGTGATTGGTGAGGTGGCGTACAGAGAGGAGGTGCAACGGCTAATGAACAGGAACAGAACAGCCTGAGAATGAAAATGGACAGACGGGATAGTTGTTGTCTTCAGGAGAGTACACTGTAATCACTCTCCATAGGAAATTAATTGATCCTCAGTGAGGATCATCCAGAGCTCCAAGTGCCTTGGTGTTCCCATCACTGAGAACTTCACATGTACCCTCCCTCAAAACCAGCTCCACCACCAAGCCTCAATCTCTTGATCATACTGCTGCTGTTGTTTAAATAATTATGTATTCATTGCTGTCTAACTCGCACTTAATGACTCCACTCCTAGAGTACAGTATCTATGTGCTAAATTCATTCAGACAAGTTTTTTCGACTATACTAAATGCTGTGTTGTCCTGTTGTATTGCTGATTTTGCTTTTGCTCATTAAGCAGAATCAGAATCAGAATCGCGTTTATTGGCCAAGTATGTGAGCGATCACATACAAGTAATTTGGATCCAGTCAATGGTGTCACTCAAACACAACAGTATAAAACACAACAATATGTAAAGACACAATGAACAATATTATGAACAATATAATATACAAGAATGTACAGTCTAAAATTAAAGGTGAGTTACAAAAGACAATGCCAGCCTTGTGTTATGCCTTGAATTATGTATGTTAAAAAATGAATATTGTAGCCTGTTAGCTTAGCTATAAACTCAACTAGACTGGAGTAGAGTACCTCGCCTGACTCCGACATTAACACAGACATTTAGTGTGTGTGAAATTCCATGTTGTATCACTGTCTTACTGCCATTTCAGTTAGAGATGTGGATGAGAAACTGTGGTAGGGACGGTAAAAGTCCTGAGTACTGAGGCTGACTGAGCAGGCATATTTCAAGTGCACCCCACAGACAAAAAGACCCCAGACGAACATACCCAAAGAAATGTCACATTTGACAGTTGGTAGATATACTGGGAAGTAGTGTATTAAAATAAATGTCAATGAAAATCCAGTTTTGTTTACTGTGTCTCCATTAGTAAGTATTTGATTTATACAGAGAGAGTAACAGAGACTTTTTTGATGAAACAGTTTTGAATGTGCAATGCGAGTGGTGATGGTGGTGGCAGCTATTATTGATGAGTTTCTGGGGAGTGATGCTATTTTCATTAGAGATGTGGCTCGATGAGAGTAGATGACTCATTGGTCATCTAAGTGAACTGTTTTGCAGCACACACAAAAAAGCACAGGCTTTGAAGACACGTAACACAATCACATCTTTTTTCCCTTACAATTGTGATTTTCAGTCTTGACTCCACACATGGAAGTGATTATGCACAGAGGGAGGTGTGTTTGCCTGAAAAAAAAAGTCAGAACTCAGACCTCCTCACCCAACTGCCCGGTTTTCCCAAACACCCTGTACTCCCCTAAGGGAAGAGGATATGTTACCCCAGCACCATTACCCCCATCCTCCAGCAGATATAGGAAGCCTAGACTGCAAACAGCAGGGAAGGAGTCTGTGGTTCTACCACAGTGCTGTAGGTTCTAGTTAAAAGGGCAGAGAGGCTGAAACTTGAGTAGATAACTTGGAACATATATTCTGCCCTTCCATCAGCTGATTGGTATATTTAATTATGGGTACACTCCATGAAGTCTGGCTCTTGGGGTTTAGGTTTAAATCACCCTCAATGAGAATATATTACCTAGTAAGTCCCTTTCCTCTGTGGCCATTTTGGCTTGCTTTCTTTCTCTCTTCCCTCTGTTTTCTCACCATCAGAATGGCAGTCTTGTGAATAGTTAGGTCAAGTCTTCTGTGTATTGAGTGCAATCCAATTAGATATACTAAGACGTTGTAGCAAAGGCAAGAGGAAGCTGAGCATCTGGCCTCCATCAGGTCTTGTGTAAATACAGCCAGATTGTTCAGTCCAAGCCATGCCAGCTCTGGGCCTTGTGTACCTATCATAAATGTCTCAAGGTACAAAAAGACTAGTACGCAAAATAAGTCATGTTCTAATATTTAGCTTTTCGTAATTGCTCTGGCACCATGGGCGTAATTTACACTGGGGACCCTGCGTTCCCACCACTTTTGTCAAACCCCCTCTTGGTCAAACCACTTTTGAAAGAATTTGTCATTAAGAGAGAGAAAAATAAATGTAAATAAGAAATGTCAAGCAACAATGTAGCTTTAGTATAGACATGAACACCCCCCAAGGGAGGTTATATTTGAGAGATTCCTATCCAGTTCTGCTAATGTGCCAGCTATATTTTACAGAGGTGGCATTGTTTTTTTCACACGTTTGACTTTTCGATGGCTATAGGATGACTATAATATTTGTACAGTAGCATCTAATGTCCAATTCTCCAATTTATGATGTTGTTTAATGGCATTGACAAACAGCTTTCGTGTGCATAACTGGCACCCTCTGGCAGTTGTAAAAATGCATCCATCCCTACATAAATGCATCCATATATGTAAACCAATCTCATTTTAGGAAACTGGTTTACATATATAGTTCTCTATCTACATGAATTTGCAACCATGCAAGACAACCTTATTTCTTTAACAAGTGCATATACGCGTATTATACTGCTGTTGAACATCAGATAGTAGCCATGTTGCAATAGAAATGCTTATAGAGTTCGCTTGTTAGACTGTAAACTTCTTCTTCTTCAAAAAAAAATCACACTTTGGACTTCATGCACAGGGACTATTTTGCATTTTTAGTTTCCCAGTGAGTGTGTGTATCACAGTTCTTTCAGGCCTCTGAATTGCTGCTAAAGAGTTTGACTTTCACCTTCAAAGCAAGTTTCCACAGACTTCCAAATCAGTTAGTTCTCTCCAGGAGGATTGGAACCTCAAAAACAACACATTTGTTCCTCCAGCATTAACACTTGAAGCCTGCCCTGCCTGTTCCAATATCTCAGCTTAATTCAATTCAGCACCTTGTTCCAGCTCTTCAGCTCCAGCTCAGTCCAGTCCCTGAACATCATCATCTCATTGATCCGCTGGCTGACTGCACCCTAATGCACTTCATTAGTTTCACATTTTATCAACCATAAGGTATTTTCGTCTTTCAAAGACAAGATTAACTGCCTTGAATACAGGCAAGTATTTGCTCGTTTGTAATGTTTAAGCTTGGATCTTTTGGAAAAGAAAGTAAGACCGTAAAAAAGCTGACTACTTTTTGTCCTGTTTTTGTAAAAGATTTATTGGACTTGCAGAACGGTCATGGATGGGCCAGACATATGTGGAAATGTGAATTAATAAAAAATGATTTTTTAATAACAATCATGGGTGTTTGGCTTAAGGTCTCAGTAAATAGATTATTGGTAGAGAGTTCCCCGTTCATTTCAGACCTTTTATGTCCTTTTAGAGATACTTAAACTATCCCAGAGCCATGTCTTGTAAGACAATGTCTTTGAGAAACATACTTGTCTTTTTTGTCATTGTTGTTTTTTTGTTGTTGTTGTTGTTTTTATAAGAATTTCTGAGCATGTGTATCTGCAGCTTTCATCTGAAGAAGTATTCATACTTTCTGGGCACTGGAGCGATAGAGAAAGTCTGGGTGCTCATTTTAATCCGAAGCAGAACAGATTTAAGATACGCTGTAATTGTGAGTTGTGCATGACATACACACTCCATTGTCTTATCCGAACTCTGTGGAGGAAAATGAAGGCCTCTTCAAATGAGGGCCGTATTCAAGAGTTGCTTGTTTTCTCCCAAACTCAGGGCAGGTTTTAGCATTAACCCAAGAATTCGGAAACGGGTGCTGACAATTTAAATTGGGAGTACATGAAAGGTGAAGAGTACAGTGTGTAGGTGTGTATGTAATTCTGTACAGCCACAGAGGATTTTCATTACCTTTCCTGAGTGAATGAGAGTGTTGTGTCTTTGATCAACACCATGTGCTTTTGGAAGCCACTCTATTAGATCCATCATGTGTAAAATGAAGGCTCTAGGCTACAACGAGACCTCATTGTTTGAATGTGAACTCTATCCATCTGGTAGCATTATTATTTGGAGTCCTGTTATTACCCCCCAGGCCTGTGGGGGGCAGATCACACCTGAGGTATTGTGATACACTCCACGTGTGTCTCTGTATCCGATATGGTTGATTGTTATATCTTTATTGGGAACAGATGGAATACCAGGCTTTGAGTTCTCCTCATCTCGGCTCAAGTTTATCTCCACTGGCACTAGGCCTCAACTAGTAGCATGCTTTTGGGTAAAGATTCTTACAGACATCAACATTATTTTAGGTTTAATGTAACTGCTATTGTCCATAAAATCAGCTTATATTTTTTTGATTCTCAGTTTTACCGTGAAGAGTGTGAAATATAAATTGTAATGACGTGCATTGTGAAATGAATGTCGTAACGTCTGTGTGTTGATTTCCATATTATTTCAAAGAAATTCCTAAGAGCCACAGAAGTGTAAATTTTGTAAAGGAAAGAATTTATTTGAATATGACTCAAGTTGCTACCTCTCAGCGGCCCAGTGGGAAACGGTGTCTCCTCTTACCAAGTCCTGACGTATTTGCCACATGTGTTCCAAACAACGGCTAATTCATGTGTCACTCTCGCTATCCACACTGTCTATTTTTGTGGGTAGATGGTAAAGGATGAAATGAAAACCACACAGAACCTCTTAGTCTCCATCATAAAAACACAGAATTAATGTAATCCTATGTAAGGAAATTCTATTGGGCTAGCAGTCAGGGATATAAACATTTAGGGATATAAAATTGGGACACAAATGATAAATATTAACACAGCACAAACATACCAGCAGTGAGCGGGTATTATTTTGGGGGTGGAATTTTTTTCACTGCATGACTATGAACAGTTTTCCAACCAACAGTGTCTGGTGACTGGAAACTAACCACTGAGAAATGACTAGAGGATGGCTAACACAAACTGTGCAGATGTGCCAAATAAAGTGGACTGTTAGTGTATAGAGCTTAAACACACACACACACACACACACACACACACACACACACACGATGTATATATGTGGTTGACCCTCTCCATCTCCTGATGCCTTACACTCTGAATAATATGTAGCAGAGTTCTTACTGCCAGGATACACTGGTCCCTGTTGAAGCCTGTTTGGATGGATCAGCTCTCACTCATGTATATTAAAGTCACAGAAAGGGCTGATTTGGGGAGCCCCACCACCCACACCAAGCAGTGAGGTGATGACGGGGGGTGCAGCCCCCCCAGCAAGCCCTTGGCTCTGTCCAGGCTCTGAAAGCCTGTCTGTTTGGCTGACATCTCCATCTCTCAACACCACCCCATCAATCGTAGCTTGGCTTGGCCATCCCTGCTGAGACAGGCTCCTCTTTGTCCCCACAGTTCACTCACTGGACCTTCACCCCACCCTCACACCCCAGAGTGATAGCCATCCGACAGACCTGGCTCCTGTAGGACCCAGGTTCTCAGTGTCAGCAACCCATAACCTTCATACCATTTCTCTGTCATAGTGTACCAGGGCTAGACCCATTACAAAACTCTAAAACAGCTTTCAATAAAGGATACTGGTCAAGCATATAACTATGTGATTCCAGAGCTATAACAGTAATAGAGGAGATTAAAGTGCACTTGTGAAAAGGTATATATTGTGCTGTCGTGAACGGCTGCAATTGAAGTGCATCCCTGCAGTATTTTGACCGACACACTGCGGTTTTTGGCAAAAAAGGCAAATGGTTGCTCAAAGTGGAAAACTCACTCTTGCTTCATTTAACCCTGGTGGTGTCACTGACGGACTTTGTGTTTGGTAGGTTACGTCACTTCTCACAACATAGTCAATGTTGCAGAGCTTTGGAGCTGACAGAGCTGTTGTGGTTTGGGACATAATTGACTGATGCTGATAGGTCCATCCTGCATTAAGGCTTTGGCTGTTCACTGGCTGCGGTACTGTGCGCTTAGCTCTGTTGTCGCTCCTCTGCGCATTTGCCTCAGACCCAGACAGATATACTAGGTCCTTTTTTATTAAAAAAATAAACATGGAATCCAACCTGTTTTCTTCCTCCTACAACCCACTCCCCACTTCTTGTCAGTTTTCCAGAAATTCTATGCTAATTACTGGGAATTCTCCAAAAGAATGCATTGGCAGCAGCAAAGGTACAGTGTATTACTCCTAAGTTGTTCTACTTCAGCTACTGGTGTAATAAAAATAGTATGTGTCATAATTATATATTTCTGGCACAATATTAATGAATGGGACCAATTCCAAAGTTTTACTTAAATACTCAATTTATAATTTATTTAACTTCTTTTGTATGTCACTACGAAGAGGGCTGATCTTGGAGCTGCATCCGACAGTCAGAGTCACTCTCTTTCCACTGACCCCTCTCTTGGGAGGCCTTTTAGCATCAGCTCCTGAGAAGCCAGCTCCACTCCACACAGCAGCATTTTATGTGTTATTGTAGACATGCTTCTCCATAAATCTCATTTTCTTTGGCAGATTGAGTTGTTACAAAAAAGAGCCCCTCTGTGACTTCTTTCTTCTTTATTTTCTGTAGCATGGCAGGCAAAACTGGCTTAGTGCCGTCCTGTGGCCAGGCAGGCGGTGCTACTCCTGCAGGGTCAGGATCAAGGAGGAATTAGTGCCAGTGGGAACCGAAAGCATTCATACGCTTTTCAACAAATGAACAGAATACTTATACTTTTGAAGTATAGAGTTTCACACTCTTTTCCCCAAACTGACCTTTGTCCCTAAGAAGTAGAACCAACCACTTTTGGTAGAATATTTCCTTTTATGACTGCATTTAAAGTAGCAGTGTAGTGGATTTTATTGTCTCGACCCGTTTATTACGGTTATTTATGATGGATTCCACATATGTGTATGTTCCGCTCTCAGGTGCGGAAAGTGTGGTGTCATTTGCGTCTGGATTTGTGCTCAGTACTCCAGCATCCTGGACGAGATGTGTTTTGGATTTACTGTAGGAGCCTACGAAATTTAGTTTTGGAGGGATTCTGCTTCTGTCAGTGGGATTGATATGTAGTTGGCTGGGGTTGAGTCATGCTTTGTGTTTATATTGGATGAGTTGTTTGAATACTGTCGAAGTGCTTCCATGGTCGTTATTTTGAGAAACATGGTTTGAGGCAGTGGTGCTTTCAGTGGATAAGGCCCCTGAGATCAGGTTCAGCATCTTTCCGATGGCCACAAACAACACAGACTCTTTTATCTGTGCTGTGTGTTGTGTGAGTGAGTGTTTCCCCCCAGAGTTAAGACAGGTTTCCGGTGTGGCTTCTCTTCATTCTTATGTGCATCGTCTCGAGGATTATACCAAAAGTTGTTTTGATGGAGGAACGCATGCCAACGTACACAGACATAAAACATGATAAGCATATTGCCAAGGGGGTACTACGTGATTTTACTGGCCGATGTTCAAAAGGATAAAAAAAAAAATACCCAGATGCTGGCATGCTGCTGAGAGATATAGCTAAAAACATGTCAAGATTTGTGTTGCATTTGTAAATTGACTGAACTAATTTTGCCCTCATCGGTTCAAGCTTGATCCTAACCTCAGGGATGTTCTTTGCAGCGATGCATGTATGTGTGTGTGGCCTGGCATCTTCCTGTTTGATACAAAACAGTATGTACTAGTTTGACGTGCAGAAACTGTCAGGATAAATATAGCATAAAACCTGCCTTGATTGCTAATGTTGTTCTTGTACTTTCTCACCTTCGGCACACGCTCATCCATTAAATAATTTGTGCTGGTCAAGTACTGTTAAAAATAAATCAAACTCAGCAGTCACCAGTCATTTTTTAGCCTTGAATTTTCCTGTCCCATGAAGGGTGTTGAAATAATCCTTGATTGGTTGCATTAAGGAAAGTGCTTTTCCATTGTTTCTTTTCAAACTGTTTAGTCACAGGAGAAACTTTCCTCTTAATGATCAGTCAAAATGCTTTACAAATTACAGTACACAGAATGTGTAAGCAATTATTGTCAACTTGAAAAATGTACATAAACTCTTAGCAATGAAGCAGCTCACTCAACTGAACTGCAATGAAGCAGTTCAGTTACTCATGGGTCAGGGAAGAGGTCTCAGAACCTGTCTGAAACTAAAAAATTATCTTCGGCTGCTCCTCCACAGCCCCAATCAGGTTGTATGGGAAGATAATTAAGCCTGTAATAGTTCTCTGCATGTACTTGTGTGTGTGTGTGTGTGTGTGTGTGTGTGTGCCCATGCAGATGTGGGTTTGTGTTGAAGAGTGTTTCCCATTCAGATAACTCTAATGATGTCAGTGATCTTTATGAAGTGCCCTGTGCAAAGCTACACTAATCATTAAGCACTCGGCTGTAAATTTAAAAGGGACACAACTGAAGCCCAAACTTGCGTGTAACTGCAGCATGCAGAAAGGAACACTGAGGGACTTATGTAAACACTATACACTATACAACACTAACACTATACTAACACATGAAAGACAATGCTCATATTTGATCCTGAGTTGGTTATAATATAACATCTCTTTCAAGCACATGGCTCAGCTACAAGCAATAAAGCTTCTAGATAGAAATAGCTATGTACAGTCGTGGCCAAAAGTTTTGAGAATGACACAAATATTAGTTTTCACAAAGTTTGGTGCTAAACTGCTTT
>JBBJLR010000133.1:5736295-5748305 GCA_037577145.1 Brachypetersius gabonensis
CCCCCATCTTTACCCAATCTCCTAATTTTACCATCTCAGGGAGGGAGGTGTCCGCACACCACCCGCCATCACCAACACATAAACATAAACATGTATATACCCGTGTACACATGTTGAAGTGATTTACCTTTCATTATTACACTCTCATATGGTCTTTGCAAATATAGCATGGTGTGTGCTGTGTTTGTGTGTGTGTTTTTATTAGCATTTTGAATTAGCACTGGGGTTTTACAAGTTTTTCACCTTCTACATATCTGTTGTGAATGTTTTATATACTAAGTTCCCACTTGATTCTCATAGACATGAAGACACACTCTTTGTGTGAGTAAGCAGAAGTATTTTATAAAAGGCCCATTGATTTCTGTAACACTTTTTTTTTTACCAGATTTGCTAAAAATACTACTGCATATAGAAAAGGGCACTGTTTCAATAATGCTGATTCAATGCTTGAGTCTCAAAACATGCTGTACTTAGTATTAATGTCTACCATTCAACCCACAGTATTCTGTTTGTGGAAAGTTGAGGTGACCCAGATTTCCAGATTACAAATGCTAAACCTACAGCGTCAGCATTTCTGCCTCAAACGAGATGCTGGTATATGCCAGGCATGCTCTACACTGACATTTACGAGGAGGTTTAGTGTTCTGAAAATTAACTACAAGCAAAGGGACACTGTTAGCACTCAATTAGCACAGTAAAAACACTTTGACACTCTTCATTTAAGACTCACCAAACTCACTTTGGTAAGAAACAGAGAACAGGGCTGCTCCTCTCTCTTTCTGGTCATGAGAGAGTTACATTGTCACATATAGTTCTATAGTACAGTGAGATAAGGCAGATGTTCACTGTGTCTTTTTGTCGTCCCTGGTGGAGGAAACATTTCTGCAGTGGAAGAATCTGTCCAGAACGTAGGCAAACCTCACTCATCCAAGTGGTAATGAAAACACTGGCAAATGTTTGTTTGCAGTGATTGAAGTACTGTGTTTTTGACACAATATTGTGGAAAGTCTGAGAGTAACCACTGTATTTTGCTTTTTGTGTATTGAAGAAAACAAAGATTTAGCCGTTGATAGCAAGACAAATGGTGACAAGTTGAATGAGGCTGAGCTAAATGAATGATGTCATACCAAAAATGCTGATACTCCGCTCTGCTTTTGGCCCAATTACATTCTATAATGCATAATTCAATCAAAAATCTCAAGAGTTTAGCTGTATATCATATGTTTATTTGACTTTTAATTGAGAACCATAAAAAATGATATGGAACAGACTGTTTGGAGACAGAATAAGAAACACTCAAAAAATCACTGTAAATGCAAAATCTTTACCATTTGTTACAAGCTTTCTGAATTACAGTCACTTTATGTAAGCATTTCTTGACTTCTACCAGGACAGTAGGCTTCAGTTGCTATTTAATGTAGGCCTTGGTCAACATAAAGTTTTTATATGTGTTTCCTGATGGAACCGCTCCTTGGACATGTGTGATACCAGTAATAATGAATACTCAACGCACTGAGCCAGGAGCTCAGCTGTACACTTTTGAGGATGTATGAGCTGTGAAAGCCGCTCCTGAAGTCCATCGTCACTTTCTCCCTTTGGTCTGAACAAACAGGAATGTCCTGGAGTTGAACAGGGTGCTTAGTGTGAGTGATGTGAAGCTCTAGGAGAACCAGTCAGACTCCATCTACTACACTTTAAGACCCGCAAAGCCCATGAACTTAACAGTTCTAATATTCTCCTGCCAATTCCACCACATGTTGTGTCCACGCCAAGTTAAGGCACAACAGTGAACAGTCATTTTCCTGCCCAAAATGGAGAAGGTCAACACCAGTGCACAATTCAGCTCTCTGGCCATAATTCTTGGATCAGGACTAATTAGGGATAATCAACTGAAGACCTGAAGTCAAAGCTGAGAATCTTACAGTGACTGTGTACGGCAAGGGACTGATGAGGTTTTATCACGGCCTTTGTTTGTAGTAGTGGCAGTTCTGACTTGCCTCCCAGATGTGTGTGTGTGTATGTGTGTGTGTGTGTGTGTGTGTGTGTGTGTGTGTGTGTGTGTGTGTGTGTGTGTGTGCATGCACGCATGTGCACTTAGTGCTTCTGTAACTGCTTGGCTGGTTGGCCAAGCGGTGAGGTGATTGATGACTTGTGTACTGGAGTGAAACTCCTTATTTTGAGGGGAAGTTCAGGACTTGAGGCTCAAATGTGTATGACTTCATCAGCATTGCGAGATTCCATATGAAGTTAATTGAATGAGGCGACCTCTCTCCTGCACTGTAGGCCATGCGTTTAATTTCACAATCTGTGCTTTCCTCATCCATTACACTGGCCTGCTGCTTGACTATGCATAAACAGTGATCAGCCATAGCATTAAAATCAGCATTGATTTTCTTGTTACAATGGCAAATATTAGGGGTTAGATATATTAGGCAGCAAATTAACAGTTAGTGAAGTTAATTGCGCTCCATGTCTCGGCTGTAGTCTGTGAGAGGAAAAGTGGGGAGGGGGGGGCGAAACAAATGATTTTGAAAAGCTCTACATCTCGTCTATATTCTGGGAGGGAATAGTGCTATATTGGTTCCGGCATCCATGGTCATTTGCCTTGCTTCACTGCAATGATTGTTCAGGAATGGTTTGGGAAACAAGGGTTCATGGTGTTGACTTGGCCTTTCCAAGTTTCCATCTGATTGACCATCTTGACATTTAGCAGACACTTTTATCCAAAGCGACTTCCATTCCCTAACTACAGGGGACAATCTCCCTGGAGCAACTTGGGGTTAAGGGTCTTGCTCAGGAAGCCAGTAGTATTCAAACCCATGGCCTGTTGGTCGAGAGGCAAGTACCCTACCCACTAGGCTACCACCACTCATCTGTGGGATGTTCTGGACAAACAGAAACATAACTTTGTACCTTACAATACTGAAAGGATCTGCTTCCAACAGTTTGTTGCCAGCTACCACAGCACAGCTTTTTGTGGAGTTGATGCCTCAATTGATGTCAGAGATGTCATGATGGGAACATACACACTATTATGTAGATGGTTTTTACTATTTGGTGCATTCTTTATATATCTTGGAGAAATATGTGGATAATTTATGCATATGCATAATTTGGAGGAAAAACTGTGGGGCTGCAGTTATCAGTTTGCAGCATTGTTTCTGTTTGATTATACATCTACTTTTATTGTATTTTTATGGTTTCACTGTAATGTCCTGCGACATTAAATGTGTTTATTTGATGTAGTGTGTGGGGTTGATGATGTCTTTGTACTCTTACACCGCCTTGATGCAAGCTTAGAACTGCAGGATGTGTGATTTTCCAGCTGGGAATTTCCATTTCCAAGTCAAAAATAATTTTAATTCACCTGACAAACTTCCATTCCGTATGATGGACAGAATGCTGATGTGCTCTGATGTGCTATTCATTTTCATCAATTAACCTGTCGGGTCCCATTAGACATGATATGATTTTGTATGGCTCTTTAAGCTGAGACATTTTGAGATTAAAAGACTTTTCTGATTTTTCCCAACTTTGCAAATGAGCACTGAACTCACAGCTGCAGGTGCAGACCACCATTCCTCATCATTTAATTAGTAAACAACATGTTTTATGATGTGAAAAGTCCAAGGTTAAAAGAATAAATGAAAGCTTGCCTGTCTCTCTGAAAGTGCTTGGAAAACTTTACATTTAATCTTTTTCTTGGTAAGTGGAACATGCTTGAATTTTGCATGGCCTTAATACTTAAGTGTGATATGTTTAACAGTATGATGAGATTTGTTTGACAGCAATAGTACCTAGAATTCAAAGAGAACCACGAATGAGTTCTTACCTCTGTGGTTCCCCTCTGACATAATTAGGAATAAGCAGTAGTACATGTTCAGAGCCATCACTAAATATCCTCACGCTACGTTATGTGTCATTATGCTCTTACATCTGTCAGACTGATCTCACTCAAGGGACTTCAGCTCAGGTGTTCAGCAGAGGCTTTACTTCTCGTGTGTGTGTGTGTGTGTGTGTGTGTGTGTGAGACATTACATGAATGCTCATGATCATTCATTGCACTTTGCCCATTCATGGGCCTGTGCTGATGTGCTAGTGGCTTGTCTGGTACGTGGCAATGTGTCTAATGCATAACTCTCATGAGTCCAGGTAAGACAGAGGCCTTTTTGTTTTATATATATACAATGCATATGACTGTGTCACATTTAGGCAGTGGTGATGAGGGACGAAGAAGGATGCCATTGCAAAATACTGAGTTTTTTTTTTTTTTTTTATCATGAACCAAACACATAAAAGAACACTAATGGCAGATACTAGCAAAGGAAAAGGGAGAAAAGCACAGGTATTAGAAAACACATATTAAACAAAGACAGGGCATGGCAAAGGAGCAGGAAATAGAACAGGGAGTTATAGAAAACAGTTGGGCAAGATAGAGCAATACTGGTATAGACTGTGAGTATTTTTGTTTGTGTATGTGTGAGTGATGTGCTTCTATTCATAATTCACGATATTATCACGATAAACAAAATAATAGCAAATCTATCAACCAAATTCATCTTTAAATTTGTTTACTGTGTGTTTTGTCTCTTTTTTGGTAAATGAATCACACTCAAAATACGCTGACACACACTAGCCACATCTGTTTTTCTTACCTACTGACTCAGACACCATCAGATGACGTAGAGTGAGGCACATAAGTGTTTGAACACCCTGCGAGTGGGAATGCACCTACAATGTGAATTTCAGACCCCTCCATGATTTCTAGGTGGGCGAACTTGCAAAATCACAGGGTGTTCAAATACTTGTGTTCCTCACTGTATATCTGTGTCTTGCTTTTATGACGATGCCTTACAAATAGCCAGAAAAGAGCAAATACTAGTAACTCAGATAACATAAACAACAAATCTTAATGTAACGTTTACTGTTTTGAGGCTATCAAACGAACTGTAACCTACTCTGTCTACCTCAGCGAAATCTTTAGGATGATGGATAAAGGTAAGTGAACAGGTTTGTGGTATTGCCCCCTTCTGTACTGACTATTTATTGTCACTTCCTGCAGAGTGAGGTCTCTAAAAATCTGTCATTATTACAAAATCCAAAAAGCTCCCAAACAGACAAGCTAGCTTTTTTGGGTGCAGAAAGAGTGTCTCATCATCTCCTTCAAGAGATGGCAGTAATGGCCACACAGCACATACTGTTCTAGTAGATGCAAACTAAGTAGTTACTGAGTATTCTTTATTTTTAATAAACTAAAAATCAGTACTCCCACCTCATATTTTGGGATTATATGCATATGATATAAATAATTCAGTTTTAAATAAATAAATAAATAAGGCTATAACTGGTCATGTTTTCCTTTTCATTATGTAGATGAATGTGTGCATGTGTGAGTGAGTGCATTTGAATGAGTGCTTGCTTATCTTGAGAAGAAATGACACTATGTGGAGAAGCCAAACAGACACAAGCAGTGTGATGCTGTGGCCAATATTCTGCTGGGAAATTGAATTATATGATACATTAGAGTGGACTTGTTCCATTACTCTCTATCCTTAGGTCAAGTTCTAATGCTCATGGGTGCTTTGTTGGTGCTTTCTGCAGTGGACAGAGGATAACAGTGGCACCCTGATCAGTCTGTGGCTACACAGCTCCATATGCAACAAACTGGTGCACTGTGCGTTCTAAAACCTTTCTATCATAGCTGGCCTAAACTTTTCCAAAAAAGGTTTGTTTCTCTTCTGTGGGATCAGGCATGATGGGGTAGCTTTTGCTCCTCACGAACACCCACATTCTTTGGCCCAGAACACTTTATTGGATAGCTTTTGGTAGGTACTAACCACTGCCTTCTGGAATCACCTCTCAAGACCTGCTGTTTTGGAGATGCTCTGACCCAGTCGTCTAAGCCACCACAATTTGACTCTTGATTTAGCTCTTGTCAAATAACCTCAGAAACAGAGCACTGATTAAGGGCTAGATGATCTACAGTACCACTCAACACACACGTTTAAAAAGGGTTTGCTTTTTTCAAAGCTTTCTATCATATCCTCCCTGGGGATTTTCTCAAAGTTAATGAAGAGCCACCTGAGACGCTTTTTCAGCAGCCTCCTTCTGACAGCATGTGCTGAAAATGTCCTTAAAATCACAGAAGACGTTCAATCATATGCCAACAGCATGCTACACAAATTATGAGGAAAGTTTGGTTTGGTTTGTGGGATGAATGGTTTTAGCAATTTTATGAATGTGAATACTGAGAAGACCCTTACACACATTACTGTATCAGTGTGTAAAGGATTTCAGAGTGGAGGTCTTTGGTGGAAACCCAGTTAGACCCGAGCTGTGTTTTGTCTGAAGTAATTGGTTTGTGTATATATATGTATATGTGTTTAGGCTGTTACCATGCTAAACACGTTATTATCACTGTGTATGTCTGATGTGGTTGAAAATGTGTGTGCGTGTGTGTTTGCTTTGTGTGTGTATACAGTACCCATATTTGTGTCCTCTAAGACCATAGGACAGGCTCACAACATGTGATCTGTTTCAGGCCTTGGGCTCAAATCCTCAGCCCGGTGTATTCGAACAGAGGAGCTGTTACAGGCCAGAGTGTGAAAAAACATTCCAACATTGACTATAGAAATGCAGCCCGCGTGCAGAAACTCTGCCGGCGTCTCTCATCCAAAGACAATCTGCCCGTTTATTATGATGAAACTGAAGCTTGGTGGACATGCGGCTGAGGCAGAATTAGGGCCATTAAAGTGTATAATCCAATTGGCAGTACATCATTCAGTTCTGGTTTTCCAGTATGTGCATACATCTGCGATGTGTTATTGCTGGATGAGTAGAGAAATAATACTCATCTAAATATTTTGTGGCTATTATAAAAAGGGAGTGTTTTTATTATTACAAGTGTGTGTGTCCACCGAAGGTTTGATGTGTCAGTTACATGTGTAAGTTGTCTCACCACAGTATAGTAAGTTCTAACATGACCTAGTGGATGGAAATGATCCAAGAACATCAAATGTGTAAAACTAGTTTTGCATGGCACGCGCAGTATATCAAGTATGTACATATACATGTCCACATCTGTCAGGGTACCAGCTTGTGTAAAACAGCCATTGAAAGTCAACTGGAAATTGTCAGTACGAACAAGGTAAGGTCAGTCGTGCTGCTTCCTGATCAGCGCCTCATGTGACGAATAGTGAGAATACAGACATTTAGTAATGTAAATCTTCAGCAAGAGGTTTGAATTTCTTCTTCTTCTTCTTCTTCTTCTTCTTCTTCTTCTTCTTCTTCTTCTTCTTCTTCTTATTATTATTATTATTATTATTATTATTAATATTAACTAGGTCATCAACTAGGTCATGTTAGGAATAGTACAAATATTGTTTATTATTAGTAGTAAAAGTAGTAGTAGTTGTATTAGTAGTAGTTATAGTAGTAGTAGAAGTAGTAGTATTGCAGAGAAAACGTTTTGGTGACTTTTTAGATATTTATGTGTCTATATTTATGGATCAAAGACACCCTAAAATATATAGAAGTGAATGAAATAGGAGCTTCACTCAGATGGTCCTCCCGTAATAAATTGGAAGCAGTCGAATATGCACCCATGACATGGAAGTTGCTAAGAAGTGCATTTGGGAGGTATGAAAATGTGAAAGTGGTCCTGAATTTTTGTTTTTGTTTGTCTAGACCCTGTTAAGGGCCCTGAGCCATAGGACCTCCATCCGTGGTCTGCATGGTCGTGTTATTTTTTTAAATCGTGTGTGCACCTATACATTCATTACATTACATACATTCCTGCTTTACATACATTGCCGTGTTTTTCTGCCTGCTGTTAATTTGAACCTCATTATGCAGGTTGTTGGGTCTAATCCCGCCACAGGGCTGGTGTCACGTATCCTTGCCTTTATTAGAATGCTGTAATTCCCTGCTGCTCGGCGAACGGCAGCATGCTCTTGGCCAGGGCATGAGAAGGTAATAACGAGTCCTGCAGACACACTTTGCTTTGAAGAGAGGGGCCATGACCCATGTGTCAGCGGGGGCTACGGGTGAAAGATGCCATGAAAAGGGCTATTGTCATCTGAAGAAAGAGCAGTGGGCCAATTTGGTTTAGATGTAGATTGCTAAAGCACATGGCTAGTTTGCATTTTTTTCTTTTTTGCTGTATCTCCCTCTCGCTCTGTTACACATCCCTCCATTTTATTCTTGCATGCTTTTAACATGAGCCTCTCACTGACCCTGCAGTATACCTGCTCAGACACACTAGGCTAGTGCGCATTAATGGAAAGAAAGTGAATAACTTGAAAGGGTGTGATCGCATCGCTCAGATGGAAAAATCTTGTGCAGGGCAGGTAATCACTCAGGCTTATTTCATTCGCACTCAAACCCCTCATTCTCCCCATGGCACTCCACCCCAACCCCCAGCGCACGTCTGCACCCGCTCAGGTACTGGCCCTCGGGTACTAGCGGACGAAATGTATGGTTGAAAAACAGAGAAGCTTTCTCCAGATCCTGCTGAGGTTGCTTAACTGCCCCGGGGCCGGGGGGAGGGAAGGTGCAGGCTGCTGTATCTCATAGATTTATCTGAGAACTGGAGATGGAGGGGCCCCTGAAAAAGAAGCAAATATATGCGGGTGTCCCCTCTGTCAGCCCATGGCTTCTTAGTGCACGTCAGATAGGATCAGTCACATTCCCTGGCCCACGGAGAACTTGCTTTGGCAGTGCAGACACAGGTACAGCTTTGCAGCTGATTAATATGGAAAAAAGAATCAAGAGAGACTTGTAAAAACAGCTCAGTGCGTCCTGAAGCTCACGCTCACACACCCAAATACAAACGTCATGCTCCGTTACATTGTAGCGTCTATCCTGAAGACATTGGCTCAGACTACAGGTAAGTAAATGTAGACGAGAGATTTGTTTAGACTTTGATCCCTCCTCTGAAAGATCTTCTCCTGCCCATGATCATTCACAGTCTGTGCTTGTTCTGTCTATTTCTTTCTCTGCACACTGATGAATATCTCCCAACCACCTTCCTTCCTCCAGCTCCAATCATTAATGGGTTTTTAAAAGTCCACAGTGTATATTTAATAAATCACTCCATGCTGTCCAAGTTTATTTTCTTTGGGCTAACTGCAGTCTTTTGTCAGAGTTTAATAACTTTCTAATCAAGGCGGTGGGACTTCCACACAGAGGTGGCTTTCCATTGCCTTGACGTTTATATTATCATGGAGCCTACTGTTTCAGGGCTATAACGCAAAAAAAAGTGTATTTACGTGGCTGAAGCCTCTGTGTAATTTCTCTGTCTGTGAAAACAACCGCAATGTGCTGCAAGTGAAACATCTTTGAGTATAGCCAAAACATTTTACAGGATAGGACAGGCATTTAATTACAGGTCTGCAGCATTTGATCTTATGGATAGGCCAAGAATACGCAATAGTTTGAAAGCCACAGATTCTTTTATTATATGTGTCGTCACAATGTACAATTTGAATGCAGCATGTGTCCTCAGAAGATGCACTGTGATCCAAACTAATATACATGATTGACAGAGACCGAAACTCCCTGTTTCTCTGTTGAGGCCTGAATGACCACTAAGATTGAAGAGTCTTAAACTTGTATTGTTGAAAACATGCCGGACGTGCTAGTGCAGAATTTTTGACCATCCTCTGTGCTTTCCAGAACCACAGCGTCATTTTGTTTTTCTTGCTATTTTTGGTTTCAGTGCCCAGCTATTAACAGCTATGCATGATGTGATCTCATCATGGCTGAGCTGTTTAAAATTGGTGACTTGAAGAGCAGAGCAGCAAGAAAATGATGCTGACTGGTCCATCCATAACAAATCAGTTTCAAATTGACTTTTCTGTATTTTTCTTTTCTTTTTATTTAATCAAATTTGCTCTCTCATTTCACAACCCTTTCTTGTGGCGGCGTTTTAGTTTTGTGCTTGGAGTGGCAAATTGTGTGAGAGTATTTATGTTAACTGACTTTGCTTAGGTTGTGGGTAAGCAGTGTGCTTCATTTGCTCACATGCTATGTTAGCCACTCGAGGTGTTGATGGCACTCCCAGAGGGGAGTACGGCATTGTACTGGTGCTTACTGACAAACCCATCAAACCCTACTTGCTTGGCCTTATGCTGCTCTGATATCTGTGATGCAGATGTTTCCTGCTGTGTGTTCTTTTCTCCCCTGCTGATCCTTTTTTTCTCTTCTTCCTCTAGATACTCTAGTACCATAAGGAGACTTGTTTGTAGCACCACCCGTTTACGAATGCCAATGAATTTACTGCTAATTTCTTTCAATTATCTATGTTTTACCGACTTTCTATGTGTTCGATAAGTCACGTGCAGTTCTGTACTTATGCATTGTGGAAAATAAAGTCACATACGCTACAAAGAAAGATTTTGTGCTTTCCAGTCACCTGTTTGCTTTCAGTGGTCGAACTTTAGCCCTTTTTCCAGGACTGGCTGACATGTCTCCTTTTTATCAGTGCATTCCTGCTTCTACAGCTTACTGATGCGCTTGTAGCTGCCTGAGCATTTAAGCTGTCCTGCCTGCCTCATCAAAGACCCCTGGGCCTCCTCCTCTGCTCCGCCAACACATGCCATTTCTGTTCCTGAAGATGCACCAGCATTCCACTGCGCCATAGTCCATTAGACCGCATTAAAGCCTCCTCACCCCTGTTTCAGTCACTGAATGCCATTTATATTCTGATCAGCATCTGTGCTCTTGGACTAGCTTGAGAAGCTAAGGAGAGTTTGTGTGAGAAAAACACATGTGCTCGACTAAAAAGAAAAAGAAATCTGAAAAATAAAGAGCTGAAAAATGAAATGAGTATGCAGATAAGGGTGTATGAGAGTAAGAGTCTGCCGCCACTAGAACTAGTAACAATTGCTTATGTATAACCTTGATTTACAAGAATAGTCTGGCACTTAAGACTTGTTCAAGGAACTTTTACATTTATGAATTATTGCACCAGGCTAGTTAAAATCCTTAACACCAGAAATCCAGAAAAGCCTATTCAAAAACCTATTCGCAGAATAAGTTTAAGTATAGTTTGTGTTGTTACTTTCCTTGAATACTTTGAGAGCCATGCCAGACTCTTAGTGTGCAGTGTGCATGCAGTTAGCTTTGATGAAATAACAAAGTGCTCGCCTCTTGTGGGAAAGGGGGTGCGGGGGGGGGTCTGAGGGAGAGTGGGCTTTAAGTGCCAAATCCTTGGAGGACTTTGCAGAGATTTATTAGCAGCAGATAAGGCTGATATACATCTGCAGCCACGCTCGCTTCTCTGAGCTCGGCCAGGACGGCTACTGCTGCCAAAGCCTTTAAAAAGCAGAAGTTACATTCCTCTCGTCTCTGCTACAGAGAGAGCATATACAGCTACAGGCATGGGGAATCACTGGCAGAGGGAAACACTCCGAGAAAGAGAAGTCACATTTAAGAAATGGAAAAGGTAGAAGACAGTAGATCAGTGGGTAGTAGAGAGAAAGAGTTTGGAATGCAACAGGATACAGAATGGAATGATAGGAAAATAGAAAATACTGGGCCCCCACTCCATACGCATTTGTGATTGCTGCCCTATGTCAAGATTACATTTTCAGGCTAAAATTTGACCTCTGCACTCCTCTGCACTCCATGTGTGGGGCTCTGTTCTCTATCCAAGACTAACAACCATTGCGGTACAGTATTGTCAAGACTGCATGATAAAGCTCACATACGTACCAGCACCAGCTGCATAAAAACAAATAAATGACATAATGAACAATAAAAAGCCCTCTTTGTGATGCGAAAAGTCAATAGGCATGGGAAGGAAGCCCACCAGGAGGAAACTAAAAGAAGCGTGACAGTAGCCCTAATTAAGCCAAGATGGTGACATGGTCATGAGACAGTGGCTTTGAAAACATACTAGCCTCAGGTGAAACAGCACAGTGGTCCTCCCTCGTTCACACACACACACACACACACACACACACACACACACACACACACACACACACACACACACACACACACACAC
>JBBJLR010000133.1:5754699-5770077 GCA_037577145.1 Brachypetersius gabonensis
GTCCCCTGTAGTTAGAGAATGGAAGTCGCTTTGGATAAAAGCGTCTGATAAATGCCATAAATGTAAATGTAAATCTTATTGACAATTGATCAAATGAATAAGTATAGTTCCAAGATGTTGTAATTTTAACCATGTTTGAGTATGTAATCTGTAGTCAATTCAGGAAAGGGCAAATGAGTGTAGCAGGAATCTGAAAGGACACGGGGGGAGGGGAATAGTAGAGAGGAAATAAGGTTGATAAAACAGGAAGCTATTGGGCCTGGGTGCAGGTTGATAAATCTGTCAGCAGTTTGCCTTGGTGCTTGTGACCCCGGTTAGTGTGCCATTTGACTCGTGCTGCTCCCCAGCTGTGTTGGAGCAGATCCAGATGCTCATGCTATACCCTGGAGCAGTGCCAGTCCAGCCTTGCCAGTACCAACATCCCACTGGCAGTGGGCCACACCTCTCATCTAATCTTGTATCTCAGTGAGTAAAGCAACTGCTGGTGTGAAACTGACAGAAATTAATAGTGTGGTTTGGGATATATCTTCGAGGACTAGATTTAAATGTTGTCACTTAGTGATTGTGTGTTTCTTTACTTTTTCACAGCAAAAAGACAACATATCCATGATAAACTGAAAGGGCAGTGAAAATGATGGATCATAACATGCCCAAATTCTTGGAGACTATTTGCAACTTTCTTTAACATTTGTGTCATGTGCTTATGTTCCTATGGATATATAGACATAATCCATGTTTCCCCTGTGTGACCAGATGAGCCTATTTTTTTCCCCCCTTCCCCAGCATGCACTTCTGTTTGCCATTTATCTGTTATCATATGAATAAGAAAACCTTGGAAGCTTTCATTGACTTAGAGTGAAAAAAGGCACTTGCTTTCAGCGTAACTCAAGCTTCATGTATCCCCTTTTTGGTGTTTCTTTGTTTATTCTTTCATCTGCAAGTCTGCGAGTCAAATAGTGGGTATATTCCATTTACCCTTGCATTCAATGTGGTCAACATCTGTCTGACCACTTCTGATTGTGGTATAAATGTCTGATCGTAATTTGATCACAATGCATCTGTGTTTACACGTGACTTTTCATGCAGTCAGCAGAAATCTGATTATGCTCTGATCGCACACATTTAGGCGTGGTGTAAACAGCCTCTTAAATATAACACTGCTGTAGCTGACCTGTAGATTCCCATTTTCAGATTAGTTATAATATGTATACATCCCTGAATCCATGTATATAACTGTCATCCCTGACATTTACGTTTTGACAATGAAACAGCCCTTTAGCCTACAGCACTTTTCCCGCCAAAAGGGTGTCCTTTTATTGCTGCAAAGTGGTCTGCAGAGAGTTGCGCCGCATTCCAATTCGCAAAGACACATTTGCCACTTTAAATTCAAGTCAGCAACAGAGGACTTTGCCATAATAAAAAAGTAGAAAATAAAATGTTACTTGTTAGTCCAAATGTAACATTTAATTTCATGTAGGGCTGCACTTATTTTTAACATATTAAAAATGTTACGATTACATGCTATTTGTGATAGCGTTTTGCATAGTCGCTCATTGAATTATAAAACTGATTTTACAGAATACCAAAAAAACCTTTAGCC
This sequence comes from Brachypetersius gabonensis, assembly GCA_037577145.1. NCBI lineage: Eukaryota > Metazoa > Chordata > Actinopteri > Characiformes > Alestidae > Brachypetersius > Brachypetersius gabonensis. Next base: position 5,756,300 of record JBBJLR010000133.1, read on the forward strand.
AAAACCCTGTCCTCAAATTTCTTTGTATAGTTTCTTACATTTTTGTGTTGACTTACACAATTTACTATTTAACAATGATCTGGAGATCAGAGCACTCTAACACTACATGTGTTATCGTGTGGCTAAGTATTTATTTTGCTAGACGAAACTTATCTGGAGATTATTTATGGAGTCTACCACTACATAAGTTATTGTGTGGTCAAGTCAGTATGTCCTACTGTTGGCTAAATCTAGATTGGTCACTTAGTGGTTGAATGTCTGTGTTAAGAGTACACCATAGCGCTAAAAGCAGTGACCACATGGACTTATTCAATCTTCTTTGTGGCTCGATGTCTGTGTCTCTGAATACTTGCGACATGTGACCATTCTCACTGTGTCTCTGTGGCTGTCAGATTTTAGCCACTGTGGAATAGCAATATATAGTAAGCTATTGTTCAGCCATGTTCCAGTTGTTCCAGTGGTATTTACGTTAACTTGGATACTGAATTTTGCTGTTGCTGATGGTGAGTTTTTAAATAATATCCTTGGTCCTTGGGCCATTAATGGTTGCTTAAATGATGAAAGAAATGTCACTTCTACCAATTAACAGAATGCAATCTGAAGCATGCACAGTCTGCTCATAGCCATGAATCTCTGCTCCCGCTTTCTACGTTGTGTTCGGGTTACAAATCCATAACAGTAACACTACTGAGTACTGAAATGACTAGAGCACAGCACACTACACATTGTTCAGAATGCTCATAGTGAAAGGAAAAACTTTATTTATTGTCCCAGTGAGAAGTCCCCCTAATCCTATAACTTATAATCCAATAACTGTGGCTACTTTGACCACAGCTAAAATATATGTACTGTTTTTATTGTGAGTGGCTGTTGGTTTGTTTTCATTATGTATATCTATAGAATCTATAACAGTGGTGTTATTACAGTGGAATGGGTTAAAACTACCTCTAGAGAGGTCTGGAACTTAATCATGCTTAACGTTGCTGCTAGTGATCCATTATAGCATGCCTTTAGCAACTCTGTGGATCTTTTTGGAAACAGGAGTTCTCTAGTGTTTCTACCCTGTCACACTGAGTGCAATTTGGCATGAAAAGACCCCATCTTGCCCTCCCAGCAAGTCCAACAGTGATACCAACAGTGAGGGAGTTCAGAGCACATTGGCAGTTAAATTGGATCAGAAGCACTAGGTTTCCCATCATAGGCTCGTGACTCATTTCTGCTCAGCTTGGCTGACCGGACTGCCGTGCCATTAATGCCGGGAAAAGGGAGATCCGTTAACCCCAAATAGAACCACAGTTTTGGGGGCCTTCAGCAGTGGGAGTATCGTGTCGAGGCTGTGGTCGAATGTGCCTGGATTAATCCACACTTTTAAAAAAAAATCCATCACATTGTTCTTACTGGAGAATCCCCATTTAAAATAGGCAGGGCTGCAGAACACAGAGAGAGAGCAATGAGCCCAAAACAAACATAACTGTGGCTGAGGAGTGCGCCACACACCGTGCGCGTTAAGTGCTGGCTGCTGCACAGTCAGGAGTGCAGCGCAGCCTGTCCCTGACGGAGATTCAAAGATATGTCTCCGTGCGGCTGTTCAGCTGGACATGAACGCTCTGTTTTTGTGGAACATTGGACCTGATTATGGAAAGGTGCCATTAAAAAGATAGAGGATACAGTAATACTGTGAAAAAAACGCAAGTCTCTCATCACTGAGGATTAAAAATCGAAGCTTTTCCACATTATGCACATATTTTCCTTGTATGACCAAAGTCATGCTACCCACTTTCCCTTGCAATTGGACAGGTGGCAGATTGCCCCTCTCTACCCAATGCTCATTTGTAGTGCTTTTCAGATTCACGCTGGTGAAAATCTTTCACAGGTTCTCATATGAACAGGCATGTCTGGAGAATCCATTGGTGCTGGTAATTTACAGTGCGGTGTGCTTCTTGTTCCGCATGTTCTGCTTTGGATCACACTGGGGAGACAGTGGAAATCTTTACAACTCATGACACCCCCACTAAGGACGGTAACGTTTTCGCTGAACAAAACAAAACAACCTATGCACATAAACAGAGGGCTGAGATTGTTACAAAATCATTCTTATGAAGATGACCAGCCAAAATCCCATAAATGTCAGACGAATGCAAAGTTATAGAGACTTCAAGTTTCCAGCAGAACTGGTTTTAGCAAGAATAACCTTAATATTGCTGAGCTTTTTGGTGTAGAACGTCTCCCAGAGGAACAGAGAAGTATTGTGTTTTTCTGCAATGTAATATTGTCCCAGCAGTCATTGGACTCAATAGAGGCAGCAAAGTTATATGCTTGTGCAATCACTGATAAGATGAGTTGTGAGAGGAAGAGACTTTTTGTCTGGCAAAGAAGAGCAAGGTTAAACACAGTCTGAAATACAGTTTGTTCTTTTGCATCATCATAAATTACAATATTCTTTACTAACATTTTTACTGTTTCATATACTGATTTATCATAAAACTAGTATATCATTACACCCAGGTTGATATATTTTAAGGTCTGCACTACTAGACTATCTTTATGCTCAGCGGCACTGAGCCAGATTCACGTTCAGTGTTCCAGGGAAACAATATCCTATTGAGTTGAGCGCTCTGTGTTTGCATCAGCCCACGCGAAGAGAACAAATTGCTTGTTTTCTTTACGGATTTTCTCATTACTATACTTCAAACACTGGTGAAAACTTAAGAAAACGGCCATCAATGTATGCTAACCCAAAATAAAGGCTGTATTGTTTTAAGCCTGACGCGACCCAGAAACACACCAAATACCAGAGCACTTGCTAATGCCAGTCAATTCAACAAGCTGCAGCACTGCCTTGGTAAGACAACAGTGCAAGAGGTTACAGGAGTAGAAGAAGCCCTGAGGACACAGCAGCTACTACTAACTTTGAGGAACATAATTAATAAAATGATCATTTCCAGACATGTGTAACATGGAAAAATATTTGTATGAATGAGAAAACAGGTATTTTTTCCTCTCTTTGTGTGTTATACAATCACTGCAGTGTTGTGAAGTGTTCAAGTTTAATTTGGCAGTGTACCATTATAGTGCATTTGAATAATGGAGCCTATTCTTTTAATATTATATTTAGACCAGCTACAAACATTTGCTCAAATTTTATCAATTCCATAATTTAAAAAATTATGACACAGAATTAGAAGCCATTCAAACCCTTAAAAGTAGTACAGTAATCCCCCAGTTTTACGCAGATCAGGAGTCTCAGATGCATTTTTCTTTTAGAAACAAACTCCCCACAATAACACGGAAACTGCAAATATCTTCTGCCATTTTTTGCTTTTTTGTGACAATAAATATATGTTTATTACTCAATATATGTTTATAACTTCAAACTCCACAGTTCAATGGATCTAAAGGAGACCTTTCCAGCAAACACTCATTTGTATTTATAACTCGAGCAGATCAGGTTTTATTCTTCAGGGTGTCCCAATATTTTTGTTCAGCAGCCTTCCGAGTTGCATTTCTCGATGGGGAATTTAAATTGAAGTTGAAGTTGAAGTTGAAGTTTATTGTCATGTGTACAGAGTACTGTGTACAGAGTACAATGAAATTCTTACTTAAACACCCTCTTCACAGATAGAACATAAAGACATGAAAGACAACACAGTGCAGCAACAGTAACTAGTCACAGGTTGAGTCGTATAAATACAGTAAGTGACAGTGCCGTGTAAAGTGACAGTGCAGTGTAAGTGTAAAGTGTTATGTGCTACAGTATTACAGTATGAAGAGCAGGTGTATTGCACACAGAGAGGACCACAGTTACTGTGTGTTGAACAGTCTGATGGCACTGGGGTAAAAACTGTTCCTGAAGCGTGTTGTGTGTGTGTGTATTGTCCTGAGTCTCCTACCGGATGGCAGGAAAGTGAAAAGTGTCAGTGCAAGGTGGCTGGGGTCCTTCATTAAGAGGCGAATACGAGTTTACCTTTAAAATTACCAGAGTAATGCAATTAACTGAGTTTAAAAATTACATTAAAGTGTTCTGGGAGCATATTTGGGGGCATGTTAGGGTTTACACTATAAAATGTGTAGGCATTTTTTTACCAAAAAACAACAACACAGTTTTTCACTCTTGGAACGTAAACCCCGCAAAAAGCAGAGGATTACTGTATACTAGAAGGTTATTTTATTAAGTATGCTTGAGTATAAGTATAGCAAGTATACGAACCTTGTACTTGTAGCGTACTAGAAAGTATACAAATTTAATACAAATTCTTTTGACTAAATAAGAACATTTTAAAAAAGTATACTTTAAGTATACTTTAAAAGGTAATTTTAAGTTTACGAAAGTATACTTTATGTTATTTCTTTATACTTATCAGTATAAGTCAAGTATACTTCACTATACTATTCTTAAGTATATAAAATATAGTATATAAAAAGTAAACTTATACAGCCTCAGTTTTAGTATAAAATAAGTATACTTGTAGTACACTTGAATAAACTACTTTTTGCTAAGGGAATACCTTCATTTTTAAAACCCACATACTTCCATGTGTGGTGGGGTACTTTTCTCAAGCTAAATACAATTTTTTCAACACATTACTTGCCTTGAACAGTCTGTGAAACACCATTCTTATTTCCCTTCTTAAATCCAAGTGCACTCTAATAATAGCTAGCTAGCTAACATGTTCTCAGTTGTATTCCTGAGAATAAACAGGAGTGGACTGGCTAGCTGCCGATAAAAACAAGGCCTTCGGTAGAGTTTTTTCTTTTAAACCTTCATCACTCCCCGATGTTTTCACTGCTATCCTCCACAAGTCATTACTGACATGCTTAAATAACACAGCAGCCTGTGTAGTGTTGCCAGAATGGGCAGTATTCTTCATTTTTATGCAACTTACTTTGAAAAGAATTGTTTATTAGTGATGCTTGTAGTTTTTCACTTATTACAGATTACAGTTATGGCATTTAGCAGACACTTTTATCCAAAGTGACTTCCATTCCCTAACTACAGGGTATGGTCCTCCTGGAGCAACTTGGGGTTTAGGGTCTTGTTCAGGAACCCAGTGGTGGTTTACTGAAGGTTGGATTCAAACCCATGACCTCTTGGTCCGGAGGCAAGTATCCTACCCACTAGGCCACCATAACTTGTTTATACAGCTTTTTAACTTATAGTAAGAATAAAACCTTTTTTTGGGGTTTTGGGTTTATAGCAAAGCATAGCAAATTACTTTTTATAGATTATTCAAATATTTGAGATCATATTTGATTGAGTCAGTTTCTGTTTTGCGTGTTCTCAACTTTGATCTGCAAAGACCCATTAACAAGTGAAACAAGGCACACCATTTACAAAAAGCCGCCTGTTCTAAAATGCAGGGGTGAACAGTTTGATCGAAATCCTAAGAGGGAAAAACTTCATCTTCTTCTTTTGGATGTTTGGATCCTTTGGAAAGCTATGCAATGACACATAAACTCATCAGCAGCCAGGAACAATACAATATTTAAGCTTTTTTTCCTGCATCTTCCACTCCAGTAATACAGTCTGTCTTTAATAACAACACACTACGTCTCTTCAGCAGCAATTTTATATAATTAACATAACAACCTTTGTGTTTCTTTCTTGCATTATAGCGAAAATTAGAAAGAAAGTCTGAAATGCCCTGAGAGACTCTGCTTTCAAGTCGAAGAACTGCAATAATATCATATCATGACCCAAAAATCGTGATAGTATCGTATCATTGTCTCAGTTGGCAAGTGGCAATTCTCACCCTTAATGTGAACAATTCTGCAGACATCAGGAAGAAGAGACCCAGGAAATGGGCCAAAGCCATAGAGTTTTCCTGTGAAAGAGGAGTCTGTGGGACCATCAGGAGTCAGACAGTCGATGGAATACTGCAAGAATAAAATAAATCACCAGGGTTCCCTAGAAGCGTCTGTAAAACACTTAGGGAAAGTGGTCAGAATGTCTAGAAAATAGAGAGAAACAGGCCATTGGTGAGAGAAGGGAAGGAGGGAGAGGGGCAGCTGCTGTGTGTTAGTCTGTAATGAGATCATCTCTGTGGCCCTTCCACCTCTCACTCCATTGCAAAATGGAAAAGAGCTTTTAATCTTTGTCTAGGGAAACCCCCTTGTCTTGCCATGCTGCTTTTGCATGTAGCCACAATTCTCTGTGTGTGTAGTGCACGTGTGGGTCTATACAGTCTATGTTGACCGTATCAGATTCACATTTGCATATACGTACTCCCTACTTTGGCGCTGACTGTAGATTTTGTGTCTTTATGTGTGCTTGAGCTGGAATTTAGCTTTTCCTCCAAAATAATCATTGTAGCCCCTCCTTAGTGTTTGAGAGGGAATTGGGTGGTTTATAGAAAAGATTATCATTGTATCAAGGTTACTTTGAAAAGAAAGAGGGCTGGGAGTTTGGGACTGAATTGTTAGAAGAAGATAGAGAATTCTGGGTGCAGACAGATTCAGTATTCACAGTCTTATATGTTTGCGTAAATGAATGAGTTCAGCTGTGTTTGGAATCCCTAGTGATTCATAGCTGAATGGGGTCAATTATCTCATAATTACACAGACTGCTCAACGCAAAAAAATACAAATATGTAAATCACTGAGAAAATGTGGCTGCTCAAAGTCAGCAAGTCTATTAAATTAAAGTAATTAAAAGTTAAAAGAAGCATCTATAAATCATGTTAAATATTCAGTGAATCATGTGGGGTTGATGATTCAGAAAGATGTTAGTCTTGGCTGAATCTCTGGATTTCAGGTACTCCCTGTACTCATGAAAAATTAATGTTTGACGTTTCTCTCTGGTTACTGCAATATACAGATATGTATTGCTTTATGAGAGTTCTGGAGAATGCCTTTTAATCATTTGGCCAGTGGGGTGATACTGTAGGCTTGCTGTTTTCCTCTTTAGTCACAGTCCTTCTCTTCCTAGGTCAAAATGATATGGAAAACAATTTCTCTGGCACAGCTAGCATGGAACTTACTGGTGACACAAAGGAAAAACAGGAAAATTCCTGATGATGTTTTATTAGCAGGAATCACAAACAGCGCGCCTGCTGATGAAGTTGGCTTATTGGATGCAGGTGCAGGAAGCTTCCAGATTTCCACTCCCTCAGCAGAATTATTTCATTTTTCATCCTATGCAATAACCTAAAAACTCATGTGATTCTGTACACATCGCCTCAAGCCATTTTTCCCAGTCCTGCTTCTGGATTGATCTGCCCTTTCCCTCTGCACATTTTTGTATTTTATCTTGTCCAACACACCTGTTGTAACCTTGTTGTAAATGTCTTGTTAATTAACTGATGAGTTGAGTCTGGTGTGTTGGACCAGGTTTAGGAAAGTTTGCTCAAAGACTCCTCAAACTCCTGTAGTGTTGTGCTGAATCTTAGGCTTAAAACATTTGGCTCCTGATGTTTGTATTTCATTAAACTTATATAAAACAGATTGAAGACCATGGATGTGGTGACTTTAGTCTTTGTTTATGGAAGACCCATTGAGTTTTTATAAGTTTCAGTGAGAGTGGAAACTTATTTCCAAGGCTATGTCTGTTATGAATCTAAGTGCATTGATCTTGTATCAACTGCTTCCTGTCCCTGAAATTGTGTTCACATTGCCATTTGAAAAGCCAAAATCAATGTTAGATCAGATCATGAACTCTGAGAGACTCCTCTAAGACAACCTCATGGCTGGCTTCCATCATGTACTGTAGTGAATTCAGATGGTCTATCGCTCTGGACTACATTTCTTTTAATCTTATATGTAAAGCACACAGCCTTTACACTCAAGACCATACTTTTTAGTGACAGTGCATTGGTGTGTTGTCATCTGATGACACTGGCACATGTAAATATACACTATGATAACAGCATGACCTTTTGCTTTTCCATTGTAACTTCCTCAATTAAATTTTGGGCCTTTTCCCCAGTTCACTGAGAGGCAATCTCCTCTTGTTAGTGGGCGACTCAAATCTCGTTTTCTTCATTTAATCTAATTTAAAGTCATTTGTTGAAGTTAAGTCGCGGGGTATGTGGAAGGAAAATATTTGAAGTGATAACAGGTAGGCCCGCTGCTCATTTTTCAGCTCAGTTATACATGCATAGAGCCAAAACACACACACACACACACCATGCCTCCAGTCAGAGAGAAAAAGACACACATGTATCCTCACAGCAACATTAACCTCATGTCACATATGCACTAATTCAGACTCCATCTAGACACACAACAAACACACAGTACAATCATCAGTTCTTGCCGACACATGTTGGACAAAATTGAGATGTTCAAAGTATTCAAATTTATCTCATTATCTTTCAGTGTGTTTATTGTTTAGTCCATGTCTGTTACACTCAGTCATGTTGACCATCAGCCAGACTATATTGTATAAAGCCATGCTGCAGGCTTTCAAAGAGAGAAGACTTTTCTTGATTTTGAAGTTGCCCGTACTGTAAATTTTGAATACGAAATAACGATGATACTTATTACTGTTATCAACATCCAGTTAATACTAATAACTTTAAAAGTAATTAACAATAAAAGAAAACTACAAGAACAGACTCACTTCAGACAGTAAGCGTTAGCCATATTATTATTTTACAATGAGCAGTTTATAGGTCAAAACTAAAAGCTCAAATCAAACACATAGCATAGCATAGCAAGTTCAAAGTTAATTCGCTCACTAAATGATGTCGTTTCTCAGCAGAGACTGTTTCATTTCTCTTGTTTAAGTAAGCTTCTGTGTGGTGTTGCCACATTACCTACCATGCAGATGCGGAGAACGGAGATATCAGTTAAGAGAAACCACAGTGGGTAAGTTAGGAGCAGACTGCAATCAGTACTCACAGCTCTTATTTCTTGTGGCCCCGGCACACCCTCCGCAGGATAGTATCGAAAAATGTAAAAGACTAAAAGGGGCATTTTGACAGTAGCATAGTTGCAAGAGCTTAATGCAAATGACCACATGCTGACATGTAATGAAAATACACACGATAACATGTAATACATTACTACAGCACGGCGCTTCTTGGAAAAAAACATTTTGATCCATACAGTCTCTGTAAGTGTTGATCTTTTTCCCTTTGGCAACAGGTTGTTGAACACAGTGAGGAAATCTTCTATCAGTGAAGTTAAAGTTAAAAAAAGTTTCATGTTTTTCTCCACACTCCATTACTGGGGAGCCTTTAACCATGTTAAAGTTAAATATTGTATCCAAGAAGGGTGATTGCCCCCCCCCGCACACACACACACACACACACACACACACACACACACACTGTCTTTGTATCTGACTCTGTCTCTCTCTCTTTCTCTCCACCACTAACACCCCAATTACAAATATATATAAAATTAAAGTAACATTAGTGTGAGTATGGTTTCCTGAAAACTGTGAAATTTTCTTGATGCGTTCCCCTCTGTTCCAGCAGACATCCATATTGCACTCTGAGTCATTGTGTGCGTTTCAGATATCGCCTTCAGTGCTCCAACATAGAACGTCTGAATTTCCACAGAAACAGATTTTGTGGAAGAATGTTAGTCATTCTTGTGAGAAACATTAAGTGTAAAGTGAATAGATGATAAGCATGGAACTTAATGAAATAAACCACAAAAATAGCCTTTCAGTACAGTGTTATCTCTGTGCCATTAATCACACTCTTCACTCTCAACTCACTCATGAGAAAAACCTGTGTTGCCTCATTTGAGTTCCAGTTAAAACGTTCACAGTCATTTTGCTGGAAGTGTAGAGTGAAGAGTGAAGGTTTTCCCAAGGAGGAAGACACCATTAGTGGTGTGTGTTTGTGTGTTTTCAATTAGGAATGTAGCGATACTATTAGTTGTGTACGTCACACAATGTATGTGAGTGTGTGTGTGTGTGTGTGTGTGTGTGTGTGTGTGTGTGTGTGTGTGTGTGTGTGTATGATTGACAAGGAGCCGTAGAGTGTGGAGTCTTTATAGCACGCTTCATTATATCATGCTTAAGATGCTGCGGTGTGACAGTAACTATATGGCTGTCCTGCACTCAGTGTCTCCAGTTTAAACTTCATTCACAAAGCTGTGGCTGCACTGATGAGCGGTTAACCACACTTGCGACACAGTGGGAGGCTTCACTCATTCGAAAGAACGCGGCCAACTGAAGAGTCATTAAGCCATGAATGTTTAAGCAGAGGGATAAGATACTGTCACACTCATTACTTTATTGTTTGATTGGTGCTGTATCCAGAAGATAAGATAGCATATCTTAAGATAGTAAGATAGTAAGATAGGGGGGTGTTGCTGGCTGCCGGTGATCCTCATGCCTGCTTTAGACAGCTACATTTGATTTTTCAAACAGTGAAAACATCCATGCATGCTCACGCACACAGCTTCTTCCATTTTTTTTTCCAGATATAAAAATTAGCCTTCTGGTTAAGTTTGATGTTTACAACATCATGAAAGGAGTTTTCAGTTGAGAAGCTCTGTAACAGAGTTTGTTCTGACAGTAGAGATAAGGGTTGGCTGGGCAATATGATGATATCTATCATTGTGGTGATAAATGATCAAGCGTCACAGTACACATGGTGGATATCAGCAGCACTTCAAGAACAATAACTAACCGCATGTTTCACTACAAAGAGCGCATTATTCCTCAGAAAATCTAAATATCATGTGTGGGGTGCATGATACTGTACAAAATTCCAGGGAACTTCGCTGGAAATTGTAACTGTGAGAAACTAACATCTGGTGGGAGTGAGTAGAATGTAGAATTAATCAAATTACTCAGGTTCACAGAGTGTGAGCTACGTAACTGGCGCATTAAAATTTCCATAAAGTCCTTGATCTTCCCAGCTCTTTATCATTAACCATACATCAGTTTGAAAACAATAAGTAGACATGAATGCAGAACGAGTCATTCCCCTTTTAGTAATAGTGTTGTGACACACAGCACCAAGTGTGCTGGATTATACTTCTGAAGGCTAGATGACTGGAGCAAACCAGCAGGTATTGTGGAGTGTTCCCTTTACACAGTGGTTAGTACCTACCAAAAGTGGTCCAAAAAGGGACGACTGGTGAACCAGCAACAGGCTTAAGGCTCATTAATGCATGTGGGGAACAAGGACCAGCCCATCCGACCCGTTTCCCTCAAAGATGTGTTGCACAAATACCTGAAAAAGATCATGCTGGCTATGACAAAACTGTGCTCATCACACACAGCGCATCACGGCTTGCTGAGTGCTCTTCATGACCCTTGCTCATATCAGAACTGTACTGTGGAGCAATGGAAAGTGGTGCCCTGATGTGATGAATCACGTTTTCCTTTACATCGTGTGCACCTCTGGTGTGAATGAGTGAGTCTTGCTTACCTGGAGAAAAGATGGCACCATGACAAGAAGACAAGCTGGGTCATGGGTTCGAATCCTACCTTCAGCACCACCACTGGGTCCCTGAGCAAGATCCTTAACCCCAAGTTACATTTACATTCACAGCATTTATCAGACGCTTTTATCCAAAGCGACTTCCATTCCTTAACTACATGTGACAGTCTCCCTGGAGCAACTTGGGGTTAAGGATCTTGCTCAGGGACGCAGTGGTGGCGTGCTGAAGGTAGGATTCGAACCCATGACCCAGCTTGTCTTCTTGTCATGGTGCCATCTTTTCTCCAGGTAAGCAAGACTCACTCATTCACTCAAGTTGCTCTAGGGAGACTGTCCCTTGTAGTTAGGGAATAGATGTCGCTTTGGATAAAAGCGTCTGATAAATGCCGTAAATGTAAATGTAAATGGTAGAGGCAGTGTGTTGCTCCATGCGATATGCTGCTGGCGAACCTTGGGTCTTGGGTGTGGGTGTTTGTTTGACATGTCCCACCTACCTATATATTGTTGCAGAACAAGTGCAACCTCTTAATCTCCCCAAATGTGCCCTCCATGCTGCATAAGTGTTCAGGAAGGGCTTGAGGAATATTACAGAGAGGTCAAGGCCATTTGTGTTGACACGGCCTCCAAATTTTCCAGATCTCAAGGCAATTGAGTATTATAGGTCACATATGATTTCTCTTAACGTCTTTGTGCCTTCAGAGGTCTTGCCATACCTCAACAGTTCAGAGCTGTTTTGATGGCATTAGGAGGACCCAAATGATATTGATATTGAAAACTGTTTTCCTCATTGATTTACACTTTGTGGCTGAACAAACTAAGCAAACAATTACTTGTGTGAAAACCCTAGAACCATGTACTGTTTCTTCACAAACACATTCTGCCCCTATTTTGACATTCTCTTATCTTTATTTAATTATGTGATTATAAAAAGGCATGCCATCCATATGTGTGGAGTCAGTGTGTTTGAATGACCCCTGGCAAGGACAAAAAACGGAAAGACAAGTGTGTAATTTAGGGAAAAAACATTTATTTAACAAGTATTTAAAAAGCGAAAGATGACTAAGGAGACCAGTGGAACGGAACCCAAAACCAAAATCTTCATCAGTGACTAACAGTTACTAAATCAATTTAACCAAACCAAATCTAGGCCTCAAGGCCAAGAGGTAAGACCAAACCCAACCATGAAAAAGCATTTCCAGTTAGCCTCCTCAAGGTCATTAAATCACAAAATCCAGTACATTCATCATTCCTAAATCCACAGGAAGGATTTTATAAGCTTTCCAGTAGAAGCTATAGAGATTGGAACCCATATGTAAAGTGAGTTTTCTGCTTCTCTGTATGGAGTGTGTGGATATCTCACTCTATGAGAATGATTCCACAGCGGTTTGACATGGGGAAAAAAGAGTTGTGTTGAGATTCTGTGTCAAAACTTACATGTTCAACAACTCCATGCTTTCAGATTTAGTTTTTTGGTATGGGTGTTAGGCCATTGACCTCTCTAAAATCATTTGAAACTTAAGGAAAGCCATGAAAGTGGACCTAGAACATTCTGAAGACAGTCATAACAGAGACATGAAACAGTAGGGATTTTAAGGTTTAAGACCACTTAACTATACTGACCACACATGTGTTTTTGGTTCGTTGGTTCTTGCCTCATTCAGCCAAAGCATGGCATGCTGCTCTCCGAGGGCCAGCAAAACTCTGTTATATCTGGTACAAGGTATGTTTTAAGTTTTTGTTCACTGTGATTTTACTTCATGACTGTTGTTTGATTTCAGAGCATATTTTTAAGGGTATTTTTTCACAATATTATATTAAGTATTACATGTATAATCAGGTGGCGAAAACTGCGAAGTTGTGTTGCATCATGTAGCACAAATATAGCAGTTGTTGTATTGAATTTAATTATAAAATCCTGAATATATTTAACATGCGTGTTGATTAGACCCAAAATGTAACATCAAGGCAACAGTCAGAGTCTTTTTTTGGGAACAGTAAATTCCGAAGGATATGAAACCATAAGAGCAACTCTAAGCTAATACATACCCAATTCCTACACATGGTATAGATCCATCTGTTTTTTCCACTTTATCTTGACCTGTTATGATTAGCTCAAGAGCTGTGGTCTAAGCGTAAAGTGTTATAATTTACACACTCTCCTAAACCGCTCAGCTGTGCGTTTCCCCCCACAGTGTGCAGAGCTCGGCTAGGTGCTGGCCCCTCGTGAGTAATGTCTGATAGCTGTGGATAGGAAAGGGTGCAAACGAGTGTTAACGGCTTCACAGTTCATCTAGACGTCCCTAAAGACTCATATCTTGAAATGAATATGTGTGTGATTGTATTAGCTGGGGTTTGTGTGTGAGTGAGTGTGTGTGTGTGTGTGTGTGTGTGTGTGTGTGTGTGTGTGTGTGTGTGTGTGTGTGTGTGTGTGTG
>JBBJLR010000133.1:5782017-5806501 GCA_037577145.1 Brachypetersius gabonensis
TGTGTGTGTGTGTGTGTGTGTGTGTGTGTGTGTGTGTGTGTGTGTGTGTGTCTGTGTCTGTGTGTGTCTGTGTGTGTATATGTTTGACAAGCACAGAAGAGAAAGAACAAACGCTTCTCTGGAGGGATCAGGGATCATTACCTGTTGTAGAAATCAAGAAATGACGTGCTGTGCAGTTAATGATAATTAAGAGCACATTAAGCCAAGCAAAATACCATGTAAATTGTGAAAAATGTCTTTTCATATCAGAATATATCATGTATGCCATAGTACTCCTCTCTTGGTCTGATTGCGCTGTGAGGTTTGACTGAGGCTTTGTGATCGGTATTTACGATAATATGGGGAGCTACTCCTGGAATGAATAGTCAGTAAATCACTGTGGCCAGGAGAGGATTCCAAACAGCTGCTTCTGAAACAGTACGACCCCTGTGTTTCCACATCTATTCTACACGGAGGTCACACAAGGTTCCATAATATGTCCAGTTGTTGCTAGCATTTGACATTGTTTTCTTTGCATCACATAAAAGGGACTGTATGGCTGCAAGTTTGTCACCTTTTGATTAATTTAGCTTATTTTTAGAAGAATGGGCATTTGATTACACCCATTTAAAATAGACCTGTATGTTCAGTTTGCACAAGCACAGTGTTTTTTTTCCCAGTAGTTCAGTTCAGTTGTCTTACCTGTTCCTATTTCAATTTTAAGACCCCAGTGTGATGGATCTTATTCTTGTCGAGCTGTCTGAATCAGTCGTCATTCTAGATTTCATTAGTGATTACTGATATTGCATGGATGCTAACCAAGCTTTTCAGCTCTGGTAGAACAAGGTTGAGCTGAAGAATATATTCTAAATGAAAGACCAATGAAAGCAAAAGAGTTTGAGAATACAGAACATTATAGAATTTTCAAACTGCAGTAGTACATAAAAGAACTACCTGATTATCTCAGAGCTTGTTGCAAGACCATTCTTAAGTTTAGGCCCAATATAGCAAACAGTGATCAGAGCTGAGTTCCATGTGATCTATTGCCAGGAGGATAGCCGAATGTGGGTAAGTGATGTTACCATGCACTGTGCTGTGTGAATCACTAAGCCATCTTTTAAGGCAGTTCATCATCTTGCTGTGGAGTGAATGTAATTTGACATTCTGTCCAGCACACCTTTGATAAAAAGTTTAGACCACAAATCTACCATGAAATATTTTGGCCTTGTGCTTTTTTGAGTCTGGCTCAAGGGGTGGAAATTGTTCATAGCTTTGGTCGGTATACAGAAGGGGACAGTGTCTGACTGAGAGAGTGGAGCTCAGATGGAGGATCCAGGTAGTTTTACTCTTGCTGATTCTGGCTCAGTGGATTATGTTTTTGCTTTGCAATGTATTCTGCGCCATACAGGGTGATCCCTTAGATCTCACAGGAACAAGGAGATTTGAAACAGTGCTCATAAATTTGGTCCCTGATTTCCCAAACAGACTGTGCATTTTATAGGCTTTTGACCTGGAGAACTGCAAGTGAGTTGAAACCTGTGATCATGTCCCCATATGAGCGAATGGAAAAGGGTCTGTTTTTGTCTGATCACCGCTATATCCATATATCTGTCCCTTCTTTACCCTCTGCTTTTAAAATGGTAATAATTCAAGAGGAATCTGTGGCATGAGACTTCAATGTGTGGCACAGATGTGGAAAATCTCCTAGTTTCTTCACGTGTCTAAGCGTGTGTCTCACTGTCTGTTTAATAATCATCTGTTAAATAAGTGCATTCTGTGCATGGTACAATAGATAAGCGTAAACAGTGTGCATCTGTTGAGGATCACTCCAATTTGACTTTTTTTGTGTATGTGTGTGTGTGTGTGTGTGTGTGTGTGTGTGTGTGTGTTTGCATGCGTATGTGTGTGTGTATCTGCATGTGTGTATTTTCATCAGGACTAAAAGATTCATCATTTTTTATTTGAATTGCAATTAGAAAGGGTGCTTAAAAAAGTTGAAAAATGTAACCTAATAATGCAAAGCTTGTGAACTGGCAGTCTGGCAACTTACATTCGCTGTTCAAGCCTCAAGTCTGACAGAACAGGTGTCCTGTTCTTTTTGGCAAAGAAAGGGGTCTGAAGCTTAAATTACAGAAGTGATTCAACAAAGTTGAATCAAAATGTTCAACAAAGTTTAAATAGCAATCTCTATAGTGGTCTAGAAATGAGACTCTTTGGTCTGCAACTTGATTCCCCCCCCCCAAATCATTTAGGCTTAATATTCTTATCAAGCATATTCTGGCATAAGTTGAGCATGACTCACTCCATGTATGTTGTTTATGCCAAATGTACAGATTAGTGGCAGCATTCTAGACCCAGATTAAGCATATTCCTAGACTAAACACTTTTCTTTGTGTATGTGTGTCCTTCACTCATTATGTCCATACTGAGTATACTTTGGCGTGTTATCAATTGAGCGTGACTCATTCAGTGTGTGTTGTTGAAGCTGTTGTTTGCTGAACTCTATGACACAATGGAACATGGATGAGTCAGGGGCTTCAGCCCCAGTGAGTTTCGACCACCCTCCAGGCCAATGGCGACGTTTCCCAGGGTCTGCTGGGTCCCTGGCCCTGCTTCTCTGTCTGGAGGCAGCATCTTCATCCATCGGAAGGCTATATTCCCTTAAGGATAGTGAGCTCATCTCGTCCGCAGCTGTTTACCACAGCATCCAAAACACAAACACACTCGCATGCTTGTCTAAGCTCATGCTCATTTTTCATTGCTCATATACTGTCTGATGACTTGATTTAGCCAACATTGACATCAGCTATTTCTGATAATTATCATTAAATGGGCCCTGAGCAAGTGCTGTACCTTCACAGACTTTGGAAATGGAAAGTGCACAGGTAAGCAGCAAGTTCACAGTATATTTGTCCCTTATTAAGGCTGCTTTGTAGCCGGCGCTGTAAAATGTTTCTTATTGATATCTCTTTAGATCTTGTTATGATTTTCTGCTTTTTAAGGGGATCTAAAAGAAGAAACTCTTTCTCTGTATTTGTCTTTCACTCACTCTCTCACTGTGGAGCTTATGTGAAGTTTTTGCAGGTTGGCACCACATGTGTTGTGTAGCTTTGAACCTTGGTGGGATTAGGCGTGTCTGGCTGCATGCTGCATGGATTACTCCATGGCAAGCAGCGGTCTCAGATCAGTTCTTTTTTTTTCTTAGAACAGCATCACCCTTCTCTCGCCCAGCATTTCTAAATTTGTTTGATGAAACAGTCTCTCACTGTTTCAGACAAGGGTGTCATCTGAATGGTTCCTGTGTTGCCAGGTTTGAGGTAATTAATGTCGGAAGTGACAGTCAACCTACCTTTTTATCTGAAGGAATAATACAGCAGCACATCAGTGTTTGGTCTAACAAATTCCTTGTATGAGGTCTCAGAAAGCGTGTGGTGAACTGAACACTTTTATGCTCATGAGGAATAAACAGTAAACATTGTAAAAAAAAAAAAAAATACCACAGGCTGTGGAGAAAACACACAACTAAACTGAAGCTCTTCCCTCTTTTTTGGTAATGAAACATAGCTATTAGAAGACTTTTTGAATCTGTGTCATTATTATCCTTTTTCAGATCTGCATACTCCAGCTCTCCAGTTTGGCTCAACAATATCAGATTGACTGGCCAAGTAAAGCTATTAAAGATCATATATCACATTTTAAATAGATTTTTTTAAATCTGGGTCAGCTCTGAAGGACGAACAAAGTGACCAATAGATACTCCACTGCATAAATTGGCCATTGTCCTGTTGAATCTTTTTGAATCCGGAAATATATTTTACAGGGTTAAACTGTACACCAAATGTATCTGTGTCTTTTCCAGTATATGTTTCTGAGTATATGTTTCTCTGTTTGTTTATGTGTGTTTGTGTGCGTTTTCCACCTCTGACCACAGCAGCAAAGGCATAATCTTGGCTTCACACTCTCTCACTCCCCTATAAAAATGTAAATCTTGTTTTGCTCTTTTTGTCTACCGCCCTCCAAGCAAAAATTCTGTGAAATGACACGGTTGTTGGGACTTCCGATTATATGCTTGTCACTCTGCACCCTGGTCGCAAAAGTGCTGCTTACTGATGGAGGGAGAGAGAGAAATATGGGGTGCGTGGTGCATCATATGCCACCAGGCTGTTGACCTCTTATAACCTTACAGCAGTCAGTCTTATTATATACAAGCATTCTCTCTTTTTTCGTCTGTACTTTTTTAGCACTTCATGTTTTAAATCAAGTTTCCCTTACGAATTTCCACTATTCCTTTATTTAGCTACTTATTTACTGTTGTATTCACTCGTACAGGGCAGATCTTAATATATGCACAATTTCTAAACATTTGATGTGGCATTTTGAACAAAAAAAGGCTACCTATTCACAAATACCTCCACAAATGGAACAATATGAGCTCAGTCACTCACATCATGCCATATCTTTACTTTCTCTGCCCATAACGGCTGCAAAACTCCTGAGGTTTCCTTCAGCTATACAACCTTTCATATATGCATGGCTGTACATGTGCATGCATTAAAGACAGTGGGACTGAGGTTAACCCATTGTAGTGCGATTTAACTGGGGCAGCACTCGGGGCTTGGAGAGGACAGTAGATGGACTGGCTTCTCATGGGTTGCCTGACCCAAAGTGTGATAATTTTAGACTCCAGTCTCTCACATGGTCTGGAGCAAGGACGGCATTTGGAAATAAACTTGAAATTTAGCTTAATTGCAGTTTACAGATTTAGGAGGGGCCGACTTTTCGGCTTTATTTTCTTGCATAAATAGAGTGTGAGTGCAGGCCAAAGACATGAGGTTTAGAAGCCACAAAAGAAGTTTCAAAAACGTCAGAGGCCGAAAGGACACTCTGAGCTGCAGAGTCTGACAAATATCTTTATCTCAGCAGGCTGCTGCCTTTACTCTTTTCCTGACATGGAAAGAAGCAAGATAGTTTATTTGACAACAAGTACGTTGAGTAAGCGTCAGTCCTATTTGTAATTCTTTTAAAAACTGCCTTGAGCCTAACCGTCAACATTTCATAGATTTCATAGTTTTACTGATTAGCATTGTTTAGACTGTATATAGTCCTGAGACTGAGAAGTGATCCTTTATTGCTACACTGGGAAATACTGATGTGCATGTTTCATACTTTACAGGAACTGTACCTCCCCTCCCTTCTAACTTATGGTCCCTCTTGCACCTGTAAGTTTTGTGTTTTAAGCCAAACTACCTCCCTTATCTAGTTTTATGGAAAGCTTAACTCATTATCAAGTTTAAGTATTAACATTTTTATTATCACATTCCTATTCCGGTAAGTATTTATACATTCAGACATATGAATGTCTGGCAGGAGATCTGTTAAACTGTGCATCTGTGGACCCAATTTATGATGATGATATCACATCCTCTGGGAAATACTGAGTAACATATTTTAGCCAGAAGGCTTTTGAGGGAGATGGCGTAGGAAGATATGGTCATGCCCCCTCGTCAGCCCCTATGCTTAACCTACAGGTATTTGTGATTGATAGCCTGTCATGTAGAGTGTTCTCTGTAATTAGAGGCACTCTAAGAACCCATGAGTAAAAAGACTTTGAAAAAATATTTCTGTTGTTTACAAGCTTGGTCTACATGAAAAACTATGGGGAGAAATCTTTCAGCGAAATGATGTTCTTTCAGACATAAAACGTATACTATCATATCACATCATACCTCTACATCATATTTGCAACAAAAAACAAAAACAAAAGGGCTTAGTAATACCATAACAAAGGGTATGCACTTGGTATGAAGATGCCATTGGTAAGTAAATGGAAAATCAGCAAAAACATCAAAAATATCTTGTCCGTTTAATGACCAAGTCAAGTTAAATTAATTAGCTTTCATGTGGCTGGTAACACCACAATTACACCTGGTAGTACAGACCATACAGAAGCACCCCAGTTATTAGCCCTGTTAGACACGAGTGTCCTGAAGCTCAGAACAGCACTCACCACGAGCGTGAGGTCAGCACTCTCAAAACAATTTATTTTGTTTTACCTGTTCACAAAAAAACACAGAATGTAAAAGAAAGTGTAGAAGTGGAAAAACATAGTTTAGGATTTCCAGTTCCATGCAGTTTAGTCTAACAATTTCAAAATCTAAAATATTTATCCAACATAGTTTATTTTTTATACTCTAAATTAAACAAAGTCAGCTGAAAAGCAGAAACTGATACACTTCTTTGACGTTTGACTGTGGTTGTAGTGTCTTAGATATTCACTAAGCTGAGCTTCTGGCATGACGTGCATTTCTCTGAGATGCTCACACATAACAGTCATGTTGTCATAACTGTTGTCATAAAATGTTTTAACATCATTTAAATAAAGTTTAAAAGAGATGCACACATTAGGTAGCAGGTCCAGGTACTATGTAGACAACTGATAGGTAACACATATACATATAAAATATACAAGAACCTTTACTCTTTAACATTCCAGTCTCAAACCCAACCAGTTACAGCTGTGTCATCCAAACAAATGCTGCTCCCAAACCTCTCAATGACATGATCAAAACTTTGTTTGCAACTACCAAAACACGCCTCATCTGCCTTGCACATTTCTTTCCCATGTACATCTGAAATGATAATACAGGAGTTTCCAATACTGGGGTCCAATACAGCACTTAAGGCTTTAATCTTTGATAGACAGAAGTAAAAATGTAAGAAATGTAAGCTCTGCTGTTGTTTCAAATGTGAAGAACGTGCTTCTTTTCATTGTGAGAATGCCACTCAATGCTGTGGGTCTGGCAGGAAATGTAGCTGTCAAGAGTGAAAAAGACAGATGTAAAGTTTCAGGATCCAATTGCAAATTTTCTTCTGACATATGGAGCATGGGTTTATGGACTGATGAATGTCATTTTCTACATGGCATGTCTTGGCTCATGAGAAACAGGAAATGCAGTCTTGTAAGACCAAACTTTGCAGGTGTTTACAAGAAGTATGGACTAATGTCCTTGTAAATTTCTATGACAAAACTGAAAGCAAGAAAAGAATCATGCGAATGTCATGCAGAAACGAATCTAATCCTCAGGGTTTTGGTGGATATTCGGAAGTGCGCCATAAAATTTGTACAGAGGAACGGTCTCAGATCACTTTGTATATATTATCCCATTTCTTTTCTGGCCAGGGGAAGACCCAGAATGTTGTCTAACTGAAAACTATAACTGTACAATTAAAATGAATGTGTTTTTCATTACCATTGTTTCTGTTATTTTATAATGATTTTTATTCAGAATGATTTTATCTTAATGACAGTATAGCATTTGTCACATTTTCTGTATAAAATTAAGCCATTTTTCAAACTTAGTTTTGTAACACTCTGGAGAAAACTGTACATATAGCCACTGCCCACATCTTTTTTGAAGAGCTATACAGAGTCAGAGGTAATGAAAATGTCTATTAATAATCTTCTGCCCTGTTGGGGACCTTGCTCCTGCAGTAATATGTCACCGCTAGTCAGAGGGTGTCACTGTCTTTTCTAGAAAAACACACATCAAAGCAGAGCTCTAACATCAAACTTAAGAAAACAGGCTTTCTACTGGAGATCGAGATGAGATGAGTAGGAGGTTTGGACAGGAGAAGCAACGGGTGGATATTAAAACTGCCATCATTGTTACATTTAGTTTTTATGCTGACAGCATGGAGACCAATATCTTACAGCTCTAAATGTAATGACATGATCTGAGTATGTCTGGTAGTGATTTTGGGTGGTACGGCCTTTTATTGATGGACTGGGTCTTGTTAGGCTATGTGAGAGGTTCTACCTTCAAAATCACCCAGCCTGCTGCATACCTGTGGATGTCGTCAACATTTCATGTGCGTTCAGATTTCTTCACTATCCATTCCATTGTGTTTCCATCTCGATCTATAAGCTTGCAAGGTGAAAGAAAGGACACGTGCTTAGTTGAAGTGAAAGAGATTTAAACCTCCTGTAAACCCACACTTCCCTGTCCTTAAATAAACTCACAGATTGGTCTTTGTTTATGTTTCACCGGGCTTTGAGTTTTCTTATTGAGCTGTTGTTCTGACATCATGAGCCTGGGAGCTAAAGTCGGGATGAGAAGTAATCCCGTCAGTGAAATGTGTGGAGAGTACAGGCGACACCCTAGCAAGAGTCGAGCTGGGTGGGATATTTGTCTTTCACCTCTAAATTTCACAGCCCCTCCTGCTTCCCTGCCCCAGCGAATGACTGACAGCTATGGGTGCCTGCAGGGTTAATGGGCACACAGGACTAAGGGTGCTGAGGTTAGAGCCAGAGTCTTGAGTGACACCCTGTTCTTATTGAATCCACTGACAGATAGATAATGTCATTAGTACAGAGTGGGTGAATGGTTCCACCCATGCTCTTCAAAGAGTGATAATAGTGGTGCTGGTGTCACTAACACTACAGCAATTACCACACTCCACATTTACAACTTCCTCCTCTTAGTACATTTGTAAAAGCCTGTTCAGCATGTCAGCCCATTTCACTATGACACAAATAAAAAATAAACCACTTTTTAATGTCTGATACCGATACCAATATTGTAAATATGGATATCTGCGCGGTATGATAAAAATACGATACTAAAATTACAAAATTACAAAATTAATGCTATCAAAAAATGTGAGGATACATTTTGTATACTTTAACACAAATAAATAAGAGAACATGGAATAGTAAGATGTCCCCAATGGGGTGCCGTTTGTAAAAACAGAGTAACAAATTTAGAGGTGTCATTTTTTCATCATTTAGCGCAAATTTCACAATTTTCACATATTTAGAGCTAAATGTGTTGAAAAAAACTAAATGTAGCACTTTTACAAAGAGAGCTATTACAATTGGCTCTTACTTAGCAGGGGGCTGGACCGCATGATGTGATGAATGATCTTGAAGCATGTTAAATGAAAAATATATCTCACACTCTAAATGTGAAACCTCACAATTAGATAGGGCACGCTGAGACCTTTCCAACAACCCCACATTCGCCATAATAGCCCCTGGCAATCCTGAGTTATACCGTTCACATTGGACAAAAGTAATTGGACACTTGGACAAGGTGAACGATATGACTCAGGATTGCTGGGGGCTATTAAAGGAAACAAGGGGTTTTTGGAAAGGTAATTACAGAAATTAATTAATTATTATAGAAAATAATTACAGCACACATAACGTGATCTGCAACGTGCATAACCCGAGAAGATGCATCACGTGATAAGAGTTTCTGTTGTGTGTGAGACTTGCCAACATGTTAGCAGTTTGGAGACTCAAAGAAGAAAAAACACTGTAAAATGTATTGGGACACCTCGCTCGGTTTGGCGTGTCTCTAGTTTACAGTGATAACTCGCCATGGTAGTATATCATCATATATTAACGAACACTTTTAAAAACATCTGCAGACACTGAATGTTTGCATTAAGTATTTGCATCAAGGGCATGACATTAGCATACAGTAAGGGTGTTAGTTTATTTAAAGACATAATTAGACATTTACATCAAGGGTGTCAAATCATATCCACCATCGGCTGTTGTGACTGCAGCTTTTCATTCCAAATCAGCAGGAGCTCACCTAAGCAACTGTTAGAAGTCAAGAGGTGTGCTCCTGATTGGTTTTAATAAAAACCTGCAGCCAGCCCTTTTGTTGAAATGCCGGATCTGCAACAATATTCAACATCAGCTGAAGGTTTCCGACAATAATTGAAAAATAATGTATGATCTACTCGCTCATAGATGGTTAAAACTGTTGTTTATTTGGCAAAACAGAGTCAGTTCTGTTCTGTGTAGATTTAATACATACTGCAGCTAGAATCACAAGCGCCTACAGCTAGAAATGGTCTGTGCTGCAAACAAAGCTGTCAGTATACACTGCTGAAAGTCTCTGACCCATTAACCATGAACAGAAAATAAGCAGAACCATTGTAAAATAGGATGACGACTCTAAGGAAGAGGCAAGACCAGGAAGCATACTGGAAAACACTCTGTGCTCTTTTATTGGCCCACTCAAGCTGACAGGGCCGACACTGGTACTCCGTGGCTGGCCAGAGAACTAACTCCCTGGGAAAAACGGCAAGGGGTAATGAAACCAGCTGGGTTTTGTGTAGACAGAAATGTTAACATTCTAAGTAGCACAGATTGGCTCATGGAAACATAACACATATTTCTTGGTAGATGATAATGTTTAACACAGACAAGTACTGAGTTTTTCACAACAGCATATTTTCTGAAAAAGTTGCCACAGTATCATTAATATTTGTCTAGCAAGTAAGAAGCTCTCACTTGGTGGTGGTACCCATCTTTATGCAGGCTTTTTAAGAATGTGGAATATTTTGTTCAAATGGTTTTTAATTTCTTAATCTTTTCATAGATACGTACAAGAAATCTGAACCAAACTGCCAATTGTGAGAATATTTGAAACTACAAAGTATGAGACTAACTGAGGATTATTCATTCCAGCAATAAAATACTGACATTTGATTTAAATGTACTGTTGTGGAAACAGTTTGCCCTTTTCCACTGAATACCTGCAATACAGTTTGCACATGTCTGACATGTAATGAATGGACCGGTCCAGATTCCCGAGGGACACGTTCTTTATGATTGTCATCAAGTTCTTTTTCATTTTTGACTTTCTCAGTTCTGTGTTTCTTTAACATCTAACAGTAACCTTCCACGTGTTTCAACAAGAGGAAGATATTCAGTCTATTCAAACAGTGCTCCATTAATATCCTTGAGGACAACTTTGACATTATGTAGACTATCAATGTCAAACCCACTGACAGTTTGCACACAGGGAGGAGTTGAGAGTATGTGCACTGGACACCAGTTTGCACGTTGGCTTCCAAGGGCTGTTATATTTGTCTTCATTTTTGTTCCTGTTCTCTCCTGTTCTGAGGAATGTATAGCCCATCTTATAAGATATTCTGTTTGACAGCAAAACAGTCTGATGTCTCCACTGAAATCTTCATAAAAAAACTGAAATCTTTTCTTCTGTGTTTTTGCACTCTGAGCCCCTGCCTTTCCTTTGTGTGGAGTGCTCCAGATCTGCACCCTACATCAGCGGTTTCCAGAATTTTTAGGTCTGAAGTGACACACTCACAGTCACTTACATTTTGCCAAATGATTTTTTTTGCTTGTCCAAACCTGCAGTATTTCTTGGTAATCTTACTCTAACCAGCCTGGACCCGTAGGTTATGGGATCACTGCTATGCAGGCGACAAGCAAATAATAAATGAGCCTACTAGGGAGTAGCTAAAATGACTCATTATAATGTGAGGGCAAGCCCCACAGTGTTGGCTGCAATTTCAGACAGTTTAAAACACCCAGGTCTTTTAAAATGACTATTTTAATTACTGCAGTTACAAGTTTTTTTTGTCTTGCACCACTCTTTGGAAAACCCAGCCCTGAGTAATGGGCATTTTTTCAGATCAGATCAAATATATGGCAGGTCTGTCGTGACCGTTGTAATGGGGATGGCTCAGTGACTGCATTAGCTTACTAGTACAGCTGGGGTCTTGGTTTTGGGAGTGCATTTTTTTGCTCATTGGCTATATTACCTGTAAATAACAACCAAGAGGTTTGGCTAATTTTAGTCAGCCGGTTAGTTATTGCTCCCTGTTGCTTCTTTACAAAGTGATGTCCAACCTAATGCAGCCTTCAAAATACACAGGAGTGTGAAACCTTTAGAAGTGCAGTGTGTATAGTGCAGTGTCCCTTGCTTTCTACATTCAGTGTGAACCCTCACTGAGCAAAGGTTATACACATGGTCATGCTTTTCTAGGACTTACAAAATGACTGTCTTCACAAAATGACATCATCCAATAAAGCTGTGTCTTTCTTGTGTTTTCATGAAAAAAATTCAATAACGTAAATTACCTAATACACGTCAAGCCTAAGAGTTCCATCCTATAATGAAACATTGTGTGGAATGTCATACTGAAGCCTGCAGCTATCACCTGGTCATTATGCCCTGACAGGACATGTTAAAACAAACCAAACTGGAATTAAAGACAGAGAGAGTCAGAGAGTTGAAGCTGACAGTGTTTATTTGAAAAGGCAGTTTAAAAAAAGTAATGGAAAGTTAATAATAATAAAAAAATGAAAGCAATGTCATTGTGTTCCATTTTCCCTAATGGATTTTTGATCTGTGTAAATATACTATTGTCCTAAAATGCCCCCAAATTTCTCATTGATGCACTGATTGTACTCTGTACATCACTGCTGCCTATTCTAGCTGCCTATCCGCTTTCTTTTACTCTTTGAAATCACATCTTTACATCTGCAACCATTTTATGTCCCATTATGTCCCAAACCCACATTGCTCTCTGCTGAATTAGATTTGAATGAATTCACATTTTGAAAACATTCCAAATGCTACTTCGGGTTCTGTCTTTTTGTCATTACTTTTGTGTGCAGCTCCTCAGGGTGCAAACTCTCACTTCTGTATGCAATTGCGTCTTTCTGCTTAAACCAACTTAAACCTCTGCTGAGTAAAGCCTATTATGTCCTGTTTTAATCTCTCTGCTGTGCTATTAACCTTGAAACGCAGTTCCTAGGCTTAACGTTTGGCATTGTGTTAATCATATGGATTTCAGAAAAGTTGGTGTGAGGTTCAAGGCCTCTTAACAATCTAATAGCTGAATGGTACATGCAGAGCCAGTGCATGGCTACTCTACTCTAGCACAAAAAAGGTTTTGCAAACCAGTGGATGGGTTGCCCCATATGCCGCCTTTTCTCAATGCCCTAGGTTTGCCTATAAATGGATGCACCAACCCTGAGTATGTGGCTACTTTCAGGGTTTCTGAGGTCAGTCTAGCCATTCTTCAATCTGAATCGAATAGCAAACTTTTGTTCAGGCCAGGTGTTATTCCAACTCTTTTGTCCTCTGTTCACAAATTTCCAACACTTCCATAATGGATGTAGACCCATAGTATTTACTGTAGTTTTTTTCTTGCCACTGATATGTACCTTGGTTTACTCCACACACCATGTCTAATTCAGATGGCGGGTTTCAGCTGGCCATAAGCATCAGATTTCTTGTCCTACTGACAGTTGTGTTCATAATTACTCAAGAATCAACCAAAATAAGAACAAATTGCAGATCATATGCCTCTAAAAGAAGCCTAAAGTGCATGTGTCTTGGAGGGTTTGTGCATTGAATTTAGTTTGTTATATAATGTGCCAGTGAGCTGGTTTCCAGGTTTCAGACAGACTGGCCTCATTTGAAACATATGGGTTTGTGTGGTGTCCATAAAAAGCCCAAGCTCGATCAACCCTTTGATCGCACAACCCCCATTCAACCCCACTGCGTGCACCCTACTAAAATAAGGTGAGCATCGATATTGTTGGATGGGTTCCAAAGCTGATGAAACGGTTCTCTGCAAATCCAGTATGCATGCACGCAGCCCTCATGCTGTTGTAATATACAGCATTACATGACCATGATGTGAGACACACTCAGGTATTCCTCCAGGGCATTTGTGGAATGCCTATCCATGCCAGCACTGCACACATGCCTGCATGCTGCCTACCAGAACACTGTTAAAAGGGACATGATGGAAATGTGAAACTAAACTCATGAAATATTTCATAAATACAATTGTTAATAAATAGTTGGATGACGGCATAAATGAATGTGTGTCATATGCCTGGGGATCTTTTTTGGAGTTGGACAGGTTACAGCTTCAAGTCAGAATTACACATGTGTATTATAGACTAAACGATTTCCTGTTTCAGTCATGTGTGTGTGACGGATTATATGTGTGTGAGTGTTGTGTGAGATGTGCAAGATGTGACTGTAAGGAGAGAGGTGCATTTATGTAAGAAAAAGTAATGCTTGAAATTTGAGACAAAAAAGTGTATTATGTATATTATTTTGGGGCACAAAAGTGTACTTTTGCTTGTGTGTGTGTGTGTATATGTGTGTGTACACGCAAGTATGTGAGCACTGTTGTTGTTCGGCTCAGTGGAAAGAGCTTGGCCTGGCTCTCTTGTTTGGGATAATTGTATGTTGCTGTGGTTTGTGGTCCCTTCTCTGTCTCTCTGTGGCCAGGGCAACAGGATCCACATTTAGGATCAGTGTCCTGAATAATGGGCTGGTGGACCAACTGGACCACCTTCCCTTAATACAGGACCCCAAACAGGTGCCCTGGTCTAGCACTTAGGCTTATTCCTACTTCTAATACTGGTGCATTTTAATGAGCTAAATAGGTACTTTGTGTAGTCAAAGTTCAGCCTTGGGGGCAACAGTATGACTTGTGTCTTTTAAAAGTCTTTTAACAGACATGAAGTTAAACATTTTTAAATGTTTGTCTTTTTTTAGAGCAAAACATAATGTATGCAAGATGGAATAGTCTGTCAGTTCAAGAGTATTATTTAGTTGTAGGCAAATATCTGGGCACTCCGGGTCAAAAAAGATAGTTTGTTGATTTGCATGAAACAAAAACACATTGACACATTTCTTAATCCTGGAGTTCTTTATTTAGTTTGATGAAGAGCCCAGGAGAGTGATATTTTCAGTTTTTCCAGAATTCTATATTTACTCTCTGGAATTTGATTGTTAGCTGAAACAAAGTCCCTGTTTGTTGTGTCATAATATGGAACCCTCTGTTCTCTAACGCTCTAATCACATATTTGTGATTGTAATCCTCAGAGAGTTACTAAAATGAGAAAAGATACGGTCAATTTACTTTTTTCTGAAGATCATTTAGGCCTTAAACCAAGTCGAGAGTAAACAATCCCAGAGCATAATTCATGATGTGACATTTCAAACCTCTCAGGGTGTTGTACTTACACTCGCCAAGCATGGGTTCACCTAAGCAGTTGACTGAGGATAGATAATTCACTCTTCCAAAGAAAGAGAACACTATGAAAAATACACATTTATTTAAACACTTTATTTTTTAAACCTTAAAACTAAGACCGTATTAGTAAAACCAGATTTCAACAAATAAAATGGTATAAAACTAGTGTGTGTTTCCTAAACACTCGCCATTTGCTGCTCTTTCACACGGTGCGCTGCCGCTCAGCTGCACTCTGGGCAACCCCTCAAAACCCCCACCCCCACCCCCAACCTCACACCCTCTGCAGGGTTTCCCCTCCCATTTGCAGGCAGAGGCTAATTTGTTTCTATTACCTTTTTTTTTTTTTTTAATGGGCATTTTAGTCATTATTAGGCATTTGCATGTCACCTTTTTATATTACATGTTACATAAATAGCAATAACTTTCTGCATGAAATAGGAAAGTCTAAGAGCATGATGTCTTGAATAACATCAAAAACATTCTAAGGGTTAAAGCGATCTGAGTAGCAAAACATATTTGGAAAACCCACTTGTAGTCTGGACATCACTGTCAAGCACCTAGAGGAAGATTAAGCTGGTACAAAATATGATGTTTGTTTCTGCACAAACATCATCTACATTGAAGATAAGGTCAGGTAGTCTCAACAGTCCATGTCTAAAATAGATAATACAGCACTTAGAACTTGGGAATCAAGTAAAGTGGTCAAATTAGGCAAACAGTTAACTCTTTGACAACAATCACCAAAGGTATGTTAACAGAAAAAGGGGAAGTATTATATCAAATATTAGCAAGGCCCACAGTCAGTAAAGAAGAAGAGAGCTTTGATATTACAAGAAGACGATGATCCTAAACTACATTTGTCACAAAGTGAGGAAGACGTACCTGGCCACAGCGTTTGCCCAGTGGAAGATGAACCCAATCGTGGATGAATCATGAGGGAGTTGGTATACCACACACGTTAATCTAAGAGCGCTCACTATGAAGTAGGGATTCCAACCGGAAAACCACACTCTACACTCACACACACACACACACACACAGAATATAAGATACGAGTAGAAACCGGAGTACTCACGGTACCAGCTGAATGATGGAGGAGTCGAGTTGGGCATGGGACTCAAAGTCTGAGTGCTGGATTCCACCTTTATGCCTGTTTTTATACCCAGTGATGCACGTCATTTCCTAGAACCTGTGTGTGCAACAGTGAGAAAACGCTCCAGTTGTTCTGTCTGACCGTTGGTTTGGGGATTGTAACCCAAGGAAGAGTCGTTCAGCTGGTCCGAGACGATGTCCTTGAGAAACCCATCACACTACGTGCTCTAACACAAGCTCAATAGTTGTTTTGGCAGAGGGGAGAACGGGGAGTGCCACCAGGTGCATGGCCTTGGAGAACCAATGTACTATGGTGAGGATGGTATTCTTCCCTTCTGAGTGACGAGGTCCAGCGCGATCTGCGACTAGCGGCGACAGGGCTGATTTAGTCTTGGCCCTGGCGCACAGCACGCACGCCTGGACGAACTCCTTGATATCCGAGGACAAGTTGGGCCAACAGAAGGCACACTGGAGGAGAGATGGGTTCCGAGAAGTGCCAGAGACATCCAGGCAAGGTGGGGGGCTCCAAGGTCTGCCACTGGCAGACTCGATCTTCTAACTCCCACCAGAGAGGTGATAGGATGAGTACTCATGGTACCAGCTGGATGATGGAGTCGTCGATTTAGGCATGGGACTCAATGTGTCTGGGACTCAAGTGGGACTCAAGTGACTGGTGTATGTGACATCAATATCAATCCTTAAAAGACTTTGAAAAACAAAAGCTTAAGATTTTGGAATGGCCTTTACAGTCCCAAGTTTGATTATTGAAAATCTGTGATAAGATCTTAAACCTGATGTGCATAGAAGAAAACATGCAAATACTGTTGAACTAGAGGTGTTCTGTAAGAAAACTGGAAAAATTGTAAATCAAGGTTTGTTAACTGACAAAAAGAAACATTTGTAAGGCTCTTATTTCAGCCAGATGGAGTCTTATAAGTACTGATTGCAAGGGTGCCTGGACCGATACTCATACTACATTTTATGTTCCTTTTCCCAGTATGTTAGATTCAAAAAATAAATAATAATTGTGTATTAAATTAGCTTATTTCTTCTCAGAAATTTATAGATTCATTTTAATAAAAAGACAAGAAAACTTGCTTAAAAAGTAGATGTATTCCCTGTCATCCATTTTCAAAGTAATTGTGCTTCCTTCTCCAAGCAAGCAATTTTTCTGGTCAGTTCACCCAGAGACATTATAAAGAAGCTCACTTGTGGAAAAATAAATGGGAAAGCTCAACATTGTGGCTGTTTATAGGGAAAGTCTTGCCCTTTGGTAAAACAAGCCTGTCGGCTTGCTGGCAAAGCCACAAGAAGGAATAGCCCACCCTCGTGAAGATATGCAGATGCACAGTAGCCAGGGCAACTAAGTAACTATCTGGTACTCCAAACATCCTTCTACTCAAGAAAACAAATAAAACAACACAAAAGTATGGAGGCATACAACTTTTGGTCCACAATCACAGTACCAAGTAAAGAAACATGAACATAGAAATATAAATTTAATTAACAACATGGTCACTGCACACAGGAGTATTATCTGACTCCACCCCTCCTGACCTCAGATAAAGTCATTTTCCCCCCCAACTACTTTCAGTACTTGATAAAAGCTCCCTGTGCTTTCTTGGGTTGACTGATTTGAGCAACTGTACATGACAAAAACATAGGAATTTTGAAAGCTGTTGTTAATGTTTCCTATGTAGAAAATCACTTCCAGCCCTCCATATACAGTTCGCAACACAGCAATAACTGTACTGCTGTTAGCCAGCCAAAAGTGTCCTGTGGCCAGAGACTGTCCTCTGATGATGGACTAGAACACAAACTGTGCAGTGTCAGGTGAACTATCATCAGTAGCTTGTGTAAATGAAGTTACTACCATCAGTAGCTTCAAATCTGCAAGGTGCACTGACTGGTTAGATATGTTTAATAAAGCTTGTGTGCACAGTGTTCAAAAACTCAAGCAACACTTTTGTGATCTTATTCCATAGACACAGATGGACATAGACACACCCTTACTAAAATGCCAGTATCATTGCAGTGCCGTGACTTTTTTGTGATAATTTTAAATGTAGTAATAGTTGGTGTAGTCCTCCACACAACAGTGGTGTTTGATTTTCTTGCTGTTCGCCACACAAGCAATATTTTACGCAGACTCATCAGGTGAAAAATGCAACAGATCAAAGTCATAGATTGCGCCTTATTTCTGTCTAATCTGTAATGATTCTAGCTGGTCATATACTATTTTGAGGAGATTTTGTAACAAATCTATGATTCTCATTTATGTTTTGTACTCTTTCCCATTAAAGAGAGATTATGAAAGGACTGCAACAATTCTTTTTTTGACTAATGATTACCAGAATGAAATGTGGTTAAAGGCGCTCTCATGCAGTGATTTCATTACTTTTGTAGTGTTACTGAAGAGCTGTTTCATTGTAGTGATCACCCACTGTGTGTGGTAATGGATTTTTATAATTTCTGGAGTAAGCATCCTCGCTTTCAGTTGCCTTTCTCATGAGGATTAGCTCAGTGGTACAGAGGCTTGTACAGCTGAACATGGAAGATGACTCTGCCCATTCTTAAACCATTTTGAATTTAATCATTTTCTGCCAGTTACCATAAGGAGCCTTTAGCAATGCAGCCCTTGATACCTCTCATGTCATTTCTCTCTCTCTCTCTCTCTCTCTCTCTCTCCCTCTCTCCCTCTCTCTTCAGTCATCCTTGGCCTGCAGCTGTTTGAACATCACTGTCAATGGTAGTTTGTTTCCAATTAATAACTGAAAGACTGAAGAGGACAACTCATATGGATCTGTTTTATCTCTTAGCCAAATGTTCCACCCTAAATGGAAGCAGATTGATCCCGTGTCTTCGATCCATTGTTCCTTATGGATGTCTGATTCAGAAGCACATGGAACCAGAATAAGGCTCTTTTCTGGTCTGCTTCACAGGCGATGCTGTGGGAAACAGACATTACTTGGCTTTCTCATGTTGACTCATTGGCCAGACTTAGTAATATACCAGTACCAGCACCAACACTGTAAACATAGTGCATTATTGTTGTTTTTGCCGCCTTACAATGCAGCGCCACAGCTGTCTGTTTCTACTCATGCCTTCTAAATTCCAGAATGAGTTACTAAATTCAAGACAGCAGCAACATTTGAGAATGGTAATATTCATAAGTAGAAGTCCTGGCCTTACACCCTATTTCATCTTTTTAGGTTTAACCACACTTGCTTCTGTCTCTCTATTTCCAGACTCTTCATGAGTCAATCTTATTAAGATTCAATCTATTAGTCAACTAATCAGGTGCCTCTGCTCCTTTTTATCCCTTGAAAAAACAGCAGTGTAGTAACTATTTAATACTTCTAGCCAATTGCTTCCTCTCATTCAGTACAACTGCAAAATTGCTACCATGTGACATTAAATTATGTTTTTCCTGAAAGAAGCCCTGCATTTTTTTTCTTTTTTTCCATAGGAAGTCAAATTCACAAAGATTGATCCTGCAGATGCACATGACAGTTTCCTGTACGGCTTGAAGGTACATTGCTAACACTGTGTGTGTGAAAAAGTGTGTATATGTATGTATATGTGTGTAACTAAGCCACATGTGTCTATAACTAAACCATAGCTATGATCAGAAGGCTAGCAGTCATGTTTGGAATACAGTGTTCTCTGATTGCTTGCCTAGACCCGCCCGCTTGTTGCCAAGGGCAAAAGAGAAATGGAGCAGGTGTGATTGGAAACAGTGACCTGTGGGAGAACACTCTGGAGTTCATCTTAACTAGTCACTGATTAAATCTGCATCTGTCAGTCAACCTCACAGTATATACAGCTAAGTACGGTCCAAGCATCTTTGTGAAGTGGTTACACAAGAGAAGTCAAGTATCACTCGGCATGGACTGTCAGCTTGTCATTGCTTTGTTTTTGTTGTAAATCCCTTTTTGTGATCAGATTTTTTTTTTCGTTTTCCTAACTAATTCACTTTTCCTGTGTGTGCATTTGTGTCTGATATGGAAACCTATGAGTGAGACTCTAGGTATGCTTTGTTATCAGGGTTATATCTAGGTCACCTTTAAGTTAAGTTGTGTTTGGGAGAGCAAATAACACAGCCCTTCACATTACAATAGTATGAATCTCTTGTGAGACGAACAGCACTACAATTTTGAAAGGGCTCTCGGTGGGCTTTGGGCGTTCTAGTCATGATCATTCAAATAGATCACTTGGAAAAATGAATGGGTACTTCTCGGAACTCTGCTTGGACTTAATTGTTTCAAAACTGTATACCCTATACTACTGAGTGACAGGCCTTTACAAGCAACTGATCTTTAAAGATTCACATTCCCTCTTGACAGATTTGTGCTGTCTGTGTAAAGGTATCTACTCATTTATGTCTTGAGTGTTTCAGCTTCTCTCTGACTGTTTCAGCCACTCTCAGTAGACAACTTCTAGTAAAGTATAGCCATTTTCCCTACTCACTAAAGCCATTGAAAAATTCAGTTTGGGGTGGTTTGGGCATTACTTACATCAGATGACCTTTGATTATAAGACTAAAGACTTTAATTTCTGAATGAATAAATCGTTTTTTGTTGACTGTATCTTTAGTCTTAATGTAAACAAATTGAGGAATCATGGTAGTTTTATAGCAGAAGCAGAATTCTGAATTTTCAGAATTCACTGCAACAGTGCGACTGTTGTGATTCCTGGACTATATAGTTTACAGTAAGACCTGCTCTTCCATGGACATTCCCAGCAGGAACCTGAAAAAACTTTAACCATCCAGCAAATCACATTACGGTAAAACAAATGCAGGAAGCATGTTTATACAACAGCACAAACTGATTGGTCGAATAAGTAAACATTCCAGTCTGTGAGCTGTGATGAGTTAATATTAAACAAACTGGAATCGGCCAGAAACGAATAAAGTATAAACAAATTGGGCTTTGAAATGCTTTACAGAAAGGCTGAATATTTCACAAAAATTGAAAATTGAATTAAAGCACATATCAAATTTGGAGTTTCTGTTGTTTTAAAGCAGCAGATTTGAGGTCATGCCCAGTAACAGATAACTTCCCATGAGATCATCTACAGGACTCGCCTTTCACTTATGCCTGCGACTGAATCACAGTCGTGATGTTTTTCATACATAATGCCTTCGCTGTCGTGTTCTATCTTTTAAATGTCTGTATGAGGGTCACTGCCCTTATGGCCAACATTGCTGTTTCTCTCAATCAAAACTCTCCCACAGATTTTATTTATGTTTCTTGGTCAGTTTTACGTAATTATTTAGCTTGTCCATCACAGCCAAGGCAAAAAGAAGAGAAAGAAATTGCAGGAGAGAGAAAGAGCAGATAATTCCACTGCTCTGTATATTGGATATGGAGGATGATGCACATTTGGAATTGAATTCCCTTGTAGGGCTGATCAGGTTTCACAGTCCTGGCCAGTGAATGGCACCACATCTGCTGGTTTGTTTATGAGATCTGGGTCATGTTTGTTTTCCCTTAAAATACTACCTCACCCAGACACAGTAAGCCATGGCTTCCAGTTCTGTTGCACCTCACTGTTCAGTCGAATCAAAGTGAACCAGATTAAAAGACACGTTTTCAGGAAAACCCTGAACGTTACTGGAATGAGGTTATGAAGAGCTGCAGTAAATTATATCTGAAAAGCAAGTGCTGTTTTTGATTCTGTGAAGCTGTGGGCCAAATCGCTTTTATTGAAGCTTAAAATGACAAAGTGTTTGTTGCACGGTGTCCCTTTAAATAACTGCAAGGTGTCTTTCTCAGTAAGTAGAGCTGATATTTCCCATAGCACAGTCCAAGATGTTGCTGGAAGTTTGTCTTTGGTGCTGATCACTTATGCAGCTCCATTTGCAGCCATTAGGATTAGGAGTTCCTGATCCTAAATCAGAATTAGGGCACTCTTATCCCCGGGGTTAGGATACATATCACAGTTGAGCCCCCCAGCACACAGGTCTTCATAGGTTCTTCTGGTTCTTGTACTCCATAAAGCAGTGGTTACTCCTTGGAATGAAAAGCCAGTAGGAAGAGACTTTAATGGACAGTCGGAGACAATCGGTGGGCTGCATTCCCAATGTTTTGGAAGGAAACTGTCAAGGTCATAAAGTCTTTTTAGAAGAGGTGTCTTCTGCAGCTGCCATATGCAGCAGCAAAGGCCAAGGACACTGGAAAAGTTCCTCCTGTTCCTTGTGCTGTCTGTCTTGGCATTTGTTTTGTAGTGCTTTCCTTGGGCATTTTCAGCAAACTGAAAGTAAACAAATTTTACAATATTGTGGTGAGGCAATAATGATGCCTTGTGGTCTTTGAAAAGATTAAACAGACGTTTTTGATGTTTTTTTTCCCTTTTTGCACTGCAATTTAGAATCAGAACAAACACTCAATTTTTAAATCCAAAACAAGGCATGACGGCAGTATGGTATAAGTGATAAAAGTTTCATGCATTTAGCGTGATGTCTACAAGCAGACAGCGCAAACAGTGGAAGGCAAACAAGACAGAGAAAATAAGAGAGGAGAAGAAAGAGAGTACTGCGTGAGTCAGTTAGTGAAAATGAAAGGGAGAGAAAGAGGAGACTCTTCAGCAGTATGCTAATGATGTGCTGACATCATAAGTGAGTGGGACATCGAAGAGAATTTCAGCAGCTCCGCTGGGAATCATCACCTCCTTTAATAAGATCCAGACAGGTGTGTATCCCTCTTCCAGGTGCACAACAGACGGAGAGAGGGAGAGAAAGAGGGGGTAGAGGTAGGTAGAGGGAGTTTTGGAACTGGGGATCGAGGAACTGCAGGTACTTCAATGGGCAAGAGATTTCTCTTTAAAGCGTAGCACATCAGAGGAAAGGAGGAACAGTGGAGAAATTGAGGACTGTCGGTCTTCTCACTCAGGGGGGTACTTTTTGTTTTTGAAATTCATTCTGGTTTTTCTCTTTCTTTCTCTCTCTCTCCCTCTCCCCCCACTTCTTTCCCTCCCCCTCCCTCCCTCCCTCCCTCTCCCTGCACTAGAGCGTAACAGGAGCCACACGATGAGTTGTGGATGAGACGAGTCAGTTAGGAAAAGAGAGTGAAGGCAGCAGAGCTACACATGAACACACACACACTGAAGCTTGGAGTGACCAACCAGCGCACAAGGTGAGGGTCTGCTCTTCTTGCTTTGTATGTCTGCGCATGGCTTTGTTTTGTGGAAGCTTAAAAGGCATCATTGGCAACTGTTTAAAAAAACTGTTTTAGCCATAACCTGTAAAAATAAACACTTCTTATAATGTTTAGAGAATGTTTCTTTTTTACTGGTTTGTGTGTGTGTGTGTGGGGGGGGGGGGGGGGATGCTTTATTGCTATTCTTCTTGTAGAAAGTGTGCCTGTCATTAACCATCAATGAGCTCATCATAAACAACGTGTGTCTCCTGTTCAGCTCGTATAGTATTTGACGCTACATGTGCGTCTGTTTTTTTATAGTTTGCCAGGCAATGATGAAATGCTATTCAAAGAGACAGCAGTAATATTTTTTGGGTACATTTTTGTGATTGAGGGATGAGTGAAGCTATAAAGTTGGATTGCAAGGTTCCTGCTGATTCTGTAGATGTGTCATAGTATGGAATGGATATTTTGAATACATATGATTGTTAACTGTGTCAGCGCGGCATCTGTTTACAAGTAAACTATACACCAAGCAGCAGAGGCAAACATGTCCTACAATATTAATTACATTATTAACATTTTACTCATCCTGTGATCCTCCCTGGAATGCAAGTATTTGTGAGAGAGATGTAAACTATAGTAATAATCTGGGAACTATAATACTATAATATATTGTATTCTACAGATGGTGCTGTCCTTGGTGATTGGTATGGAGCCAAAGTCTCCCCTCAAATCTCAAATGCATAACTGTACAGAAGATTTACCCTGAGAAAATAGTTTCAAACTTGTTTTTGTCTTAAATGTATGTTTTACTTGTAAAAACACTACTAATAAAAATAAATACTTATTAGAAATACATGTAATAAAAAGTTTTTATTTGATTAAAATCTTGTGAGATGGTTAGAAAACCAAAACAGAACACACTGCATATGTTTGTTAAATTCCACCACAAGCATGCATTTACATTACTAATTACAGTTTAATCATGTATTGATTATTGTCATCAAATACCAGGCTGCATGAATGCTCATGTGTATATATCTGACAGTAATGTTTTTCTGAATAAATAAATGCAACTTCTGATACTTCAGAGATAAGCAGCATTTGATAGTGTTTTCAGGTGGCCTAAGACATTTGCACAGTACTGTGCGCTTCAGTTGTTGTCACATTTATTGTAGTTTTGTTGGATCCCACATCATGTGCCAAA
Organism: Brachypetersius gabonensis; assembly: GCA_037577145.1. NCBI lineage: Eukaryota > Metazoa > Chordata > Actinopteri > Characiformes > Alestidae > Brachypetersius > Brachypetersius gabonensis. The sequence goes on from JBBJLR010000133.1 coordinate 5,806,273, forward strand.
ACCAGGCTGTCTGTTAAAGAACCAGTCACAGTAACATTTTTCCTCCCAGATTTACTACTCTCAGATCATCAGTGAACCTCTCAGGTATGTCATACTGGGAGGTCACTCTGAGAAATTGGTCCAGGTGCTGGAATCTCAGATATTTGTCACTGGCCCCCTTTCTCATTCTTTCTCTCTCTCTCTCTCTCTCTCTCTCTCTATCTCTCTCTCTCTCTCTCTCTCTCTCTCT
>JBBJLR010000133.1:5847351-5882510 GCA_037577145.1 Brachypetersius gabonensis
CTCTCTCTCTCTCTCTCTCTCTCTCTCTCTCTCTCTCTCTCTCTCTCTCTCTCTCTCTCTCTCTCTCCCCTTCTCCTTCTATGGCAACAGATGGTTGAGAGTAACTATTTATATAGAATGCAACACATTGGTGGTTGGCCATGTGTTTAAATGTTCTAAAAACATTCTATAAATGTTTTGTTTCAGAAGCCCTGAGTGTTCACCCTCTTATTCTATTTTCTGAATAAAGGGCCTTTGCAAAACAAAATCTAAACAGGAAAGACCTGGAGCCTCAAATCTGCTCCTGGGCTGCACCACTAGATCATTTAATTAGCCACTGAGGTTCTGCCATTTGAATGAAGCACATGCATATGAATCTGGTATCTGTCCACAGGTAATTGCATTTCAATACTTGCATTTAACTTGATCTGATTAGTGAAAAGGCTTGTTTTCATATGCCATTTATGGAAGTATTTGTGGAGTAGGTGGATTCAAAACGATTTGCGTGTGTTATGAGTATAGTGTGGATGGTCAACCCAAATTGGGCTGATCAGGGTTCTTGGGCATTTTCCAGCTGTCTGCTGGACACAAGTGTTCAAGCAGATCTGCTTGTGTCCAGCTGTAAAAATAGGAACAGAAAGAGGGGAAAGTATGATTCATGAGCAGAGGGACAGGGTTACAGCATGCTGTGCAGATCTCTTTGTTGTAGAGGAGATCTGTCTGCTGTCTGCTTTGCTGTAAAGAGGATCTGTCACCTGAAGGCCCTCAGTCCCTACAGGCTGGGCAGACTTTCTCCTTCGCTAGGGCATCAAGTATACTGATTTTGTATCTAATAATCCTATGACCACCACAATAGCGTCTCATTCTGGGAGCCCACTAGACACAGCAATGGGCAAGGTTTATTAGCTGAGAAGGCTATGCAATAAGGCTACATACTTCAGGACCAATACAGAAGATGTAATCTTCGAGAATTAATGAGCATATCTTTCTAAAATGTATTATTCATTAAGATATTTATTGATCTTATTTCCAAATGATGAAGCAGTCATTCTAACGTTATCTCTGCTTGCTCAGAAAGCTGTGACATTTTGTGGGAAAGAGGTTGTAGTTTTTTCTGTCAGCTCTCTATAAACGTTCTATTAAGTGCTCTTGAAAGACTACATTTTCTATAAGACCCGGATTAGCAAAAGTGCAAAGTTTCCAAAGTACACAGCTCTCTCTGCGAGTCATTCTTTGGTTTGGCTGAGACTTTCACCCCACACACAGGCCATGGAGGCCTGCTGGACAGTGGACACATTCTCCAGCTGGGCATCAGGTCCACACTTGCTGTGCCCAAACAGAGCCGCCCCAAGTGGGGGCACAGACCGCGTCTCGCAACCCTGGGCACCTACACACACGTTCAGTACAGACTCCTATTTGTCATCAACCAAATGGTTCTGCAGGAATGCAGAGAGACGTCCAAGAGGACTGGCCATGGAATATGTGAAGGGTAAATAAAAGATGTGATGGATTCATTTACCCTTCATCTAAGTTTTGTGTCTGTGTTTGGACTGTATTGACCCCAGTGAATTGCGGTTAAGGTGATGATTGCTAGATCTGATCATTTTCTTGGTGGGATTGCTAGGACTCAAAGTATTGTTTGCCAATATTAATCATATCAGCCTTAAGAGTACTGAAAATGCTAAAGTTTGCAATATGCAAATGAGTGTTTAAACAAAGACTGTCTAAATAATCCAACAAGCATAACATGAAATAAACATACCTTGTATTGGTAAAATAGTAGAAGCTAATTCATAAAATGCAAAGTAAAGCTTTAATAAATTGGATAACAGAGTTGCAATAATAATTGCTTCATGTTTTAATGATACCCAAACATTTAGATCACAATGAATCTGAACTGAATCTGAAGTACCCTCTCGCTCTGTGAATTTTCATAAAGAAGTACTGAGGTCCTATAAAAAATGGCAGTCATGTCTTGCTGGGATGTGAACGATGCTGGGGCTGTGTCAATACTCAGACCAAGTGTGACTGCTGGGTGTCTGCCAGCTTGACCAGTCACTTCTGATTCCACTCCAGTCGGTCTGGATGACTGCTGGGCCTGTCTGGCCCAAGCAAACCATTAATACCAGTTCTGTGTTACAGAGAGTGGATCAGTACCAGTTCTGTTAAAGAGTTTTAAGACTGGACATGGACAGGCTCTATATGGCCAGGCTTGGGGCCATGAATGGCTTCTTGCAGCCACCGTACAGAGCGTCATTCTTCTCAAGCTGATGAGGGACTGACATCCAAGGGGAAACCCAAGGAAAGAGCTGTTGGGGCGGACTGGATGTTTTCCTATTCCCCCTGGCTGGACAGGCCGTATCAGATGCTGTTTTAATGTGCTTTAAGCAGAAAAAACAAGGTAGTGTCCAGTGACCTGGTGAGGAGCGACACAGGGCAGCAGGTACAGGGCCTTTCATTCTACCTCTCACTTTCTCTCTCTCTCTCTCTCTCTCCCCCTTCATCAAATGAATGAAAGAGAGAAGAAAAACATCCAGGCCTGCTCTGGTCCCATCATCAATGCCCCAGGGTTTGTTTGTGTTCAGAGTTATTCACCCACTTTGCCATTTCCCCAGGAATCTTAAGTAGTCCCGGCCCGGCTCCCTGTCCCACACGTAGGAGGGCCTCTGCACAAATACGGCTCTAAATGGTGTCAATCTCACAGGCCTTGTCTCCTGCACTGTGGTCAGACCAAGATGGTGCTTTTGGATTCCAAGAATAGCACCTTAATGCCTCCAGCATTCCTCCATACCTGCCTCTTTGGCCCTCTTTTTATTCGTTATGTTGGAGACTGATTTAAAAACGGCTGGCACTGGCAGCAGTCAGCCATGGAGAATTATCTCGAGGTATTCAGACTGGTCATTCATTGGCAAAATACCAATGTACAGTGAGTCAGTTAGATGCCGTTTTGCTCACAGGTAGCTGCCAGGGCTTCAGACATACGCACAAGCATGAGACTGAAAGGTCTCAGATCTCCAGCAGCACAGAGAAAAGCAAGCATTAGCTCTCGCATTGATCTCAGGGGCTTTCACAGGGGAATATTTGTGAATTTGAAAAATAAAGTCATCCTGGAGCAGCAGAGGAAGATGAATGGGGTTCTGTGCTGGGGCTGCCGGGCGGACTGAACCCCTCTGTTTTGTTTTTTTTTTCCTCTTTCCTCCGTTAGAGTGGGTACACTGGGCCGCCTGTGCAGAGCGGGGGCGGAAGCAGGACGTGGCTGTGTAAGGCGATCTGCGACCCTGCACAGAGCCCCTTTTCAGTGCCGGCCACTCGCCATGCCACTGCCACACATCAGGCAGTCCTCCGGCCGCATAAACAGCAGCTCACATCAGGGACAATCGCAGCATGCACCGGCACCCTGCCGGCAGCCTCAAAGAATCACCGTGAGAGAAAAAACCATTCACCAGAGAGGCTAGCAAATGTTAGAGCGCTCAGCTACCGCAGTTCAGAGCAGAGTGGAACACTCAGGCGTTTTCAGAATGCTGAAATGATTACATTAATTATGCTTATTATTGTCATTCATCATAATTCCTCAGGTGTGGGGAGGCAGTGAAATGAGAGAGGTCTATTTCGAGCTGTTTCTCACTCACTGATTATGTCTGCACTCTCTCCAAGTCTGACAAGTCTTTCCTCCTCTCAAGGCTCCATTCTGTTCTTGACATTTCTCCCATTCAATCTCTGCAGTTTTTTTCAAGGTGTCATAATTGTAAAGTGCTTGACCTCTGTCTTCCTCAGATTTCAGGGTGGTGGGACCGCCAAGGGTACAGTAGTTCTCCCTTTCATTAGGTTATTATGCTGAGGTTGCACAGCTGCAGATGAATAAAAGCGCTTCTTCTTCTTGGAGAGGTGGCCATCGGCTAGGCACTTAGTCAGAGTGCCACAGTGGAATCTGAAGCACTCCAACCAGTCTATCAGTTTCCCTTCATTTTCACTTTAATTGCTTGGATATTTCCAAACCATTACCATAAAGTGGTTTCAAACGGGATGCATACCACTCGGTCTCCCACAGCACAAAATAAACAATCGTAATAAAAGGATATAGTTAGAATCGGAGAGCAATGTGAGCAGAATGGAAGTTGAAAAGGCACTGGCTGTGTGCTAGATGAGTGAGCCCTTTGTCTGAGTGAGTCTACTTATTATTGTTTCCAGCTCTGTCTGTAGGTTCCTGTCAGAGGTGCCTTGTAGTTTTGTCAATGTCTCTTACGGCCTCTGCACGTGTATCAGTGGGTTATGTGTGTCTCTGTCTTTGTGAGAAAAATTGTGTTAGATTTTTAATGTGTGAAAACAAATGTGACTGAAGAAAAGAAAAGATTACGGTTTAATAATGAATTTGAGTTTAATGAAGTTCGGCAAACAAAACGAAAGCTGAATTTTTGGCTTCTCAGACACAATGGCGTGTATAACGTGTGTTCCACAGATTTTTTTGTCAGAATTAACTGAAATAAATAGTATTAAGAGGCTCTACACAAGTGTTTTACTGCCTACTTTCTCAAATACCATGTCATGCACTGGTATACTTAGAAAAGGCTGAGTTGTAATTAGGTCATTTGGACATTTCCTTAGACTATTTAAAGGCAGCATGCTTTAGGAAAATGCTGGTACAAAGTGACTCACGCATTCAGTGCCCGGAATTCCCTTCTGCTGTTGGCTGGGCAACTACTGTTTTTGGCCCCGCAGGGCAAACTCAAATAGAATGTGACAAATAAATGAAATAATGAAAATTGACTGCAGTGAGCCACTCATCTTACTAACGCCCATCTTTTATATGAGACAGGCAGAGGCTGGTTTAGAACAAAGGAAATTTATAAAAGAGCAGAGAGTAGGCAGGCTTTCTTTTCCTTTCTCTGTCTCCTTCCTTTCGTCACCTTCATTTATTACTTTCCCTTTTTTTCTTTCCTTTATTCTCAGTTTCTCCTGTTCTCTTCCTTTTCTCCTTTAAATGGCTCCTGTGAATAGTCACATCTTAAGTGTGTCCTTTAACTAAACTTTGCACTGTTGCCCCTGGGGTTTAACCTCAAACAGCCAGTGAGATCATTTTGCCTTCAGAGCCTCATTTTCACCCTGCATTTCTGCTTACTTTTATCCACATGGTAGCAGTGAACTGACCTGCCTGCCTGAGGCCTGAGCTCATTCCCTCTTACTCAGTTCCCCCCAGCACCACCCCACCCCAGCGATGATATCGCCTCTCTGTGAATACAGAAACAACAAAGTATGGGGATTAAAGTAGCCCTGTTCATGCATGATTTACGTTAAGCAGAAAGCACTTATGCAGGAGATAAATATGAGTGTGGAGCATACATGTGAGTAGTGGGGAACACAAGATGAGGTAGAGAACAAGAGATAAAGGTAGAGGTGCTCAGTTACAGCAGTTCACCGACCGGTGCATCAATCAGTGAATCCTGCTAGATTTATAGGAAATGTCCAACTTCCTGCCCATCAATCCCCGCTCTCTTTACTAACAGTGTACCACAGGGCCTGTCTATGTTCCTCTGAATGTGGATGTGTGCCGCTGTGTTTACATTCAGCCTCCGCCACACTGATCTTCGTACGTGAGCCTCATGCGTCAGAAAATACACTGACTGATGTGTGAGGCCGACAATAGATACACACATGCTGCCATATGGGCACACACAAAAACAAACACATTCTCACATAGAGGGAAGGTCCTTTTATAGGCATTAGTTCATATACAGTTACATACACTGTGATATAAGCACAGGAAGTGGAAGCAGAGGGCATACACAAACACACTCATGCTTAAAATGAAGATTAAAAAGTATATCTAAATATAATGAAGATCTAAAAAGATCAGTATAATGAAGATCTAAACAGTATATATAAAATATGAAACTGGATCATTTGGCCAGTTCTCCCATTTGTCGTCTTTTGTGGACGTAACAGCCAGTGGTCAAAACTAAGTACTACATCCTGAGTATTTTTGTATTGTGTAGGGCACAGTTCCATCACTATTTATACACTATGAGGTTATACTACTTTGAAGTCATTTTCTGTTTTGTTTTGTTTTTTTACGCCTAGGCAATCTGGCAAGTAAATAGATCTAGAATAAAGTTCTTATTAAATCTCGTTAAATTTCACTCATCAGAAAGATTAAAACTTCTAACGCTTCTTCACTTCTTGTAGTCCAATCAGTTTTGGTCTCTGCAACACTAGAATCAACACAGAGCAGACACATGGTATTCAGTTTCTGAAGAGGTTTTGTCATGTGCCCCTATGAACCAAAGCCATTCCTGAGTGATGTGATTGGCCATAACTGAGCTTGTCCTCACATGCTAGATGTGAATAATGAGGCTATAGCAAGGCACAGAGGGTGGAGCACACTTCAGGTGGAGATAACTCACCTATAGGCACTAAGACTGAGGCTGTCAATTCCCCACAGCATGTCCCTAAATGAACTCCTTTCAGCACTCAGTGAAACAGAGTGAGAGAGAAGCAGCCTTATGCTTCACGCAGGGTTGGGCCAGTGTCCGTCTTTGGAGGCTGCTGAGAGGATATGGAAAGAAATGGAAGTAAACAGAACCTCAGCCAAGCTTCTAGAACTCACTTATCATTGGTCAGAGCCAAGCTTCTAGAACGTCGTCATGTCCTCTGACAAATGTTCTCTCTTTGTGTTTTTCTCTCTCATACACATAGTCCCTTTCACAGAGCAAATAAAAGCAAATCAGCGGCCAGGAGCCAGCTCTCGCGATGGATGAGTCTGATTTTAACTTCTAATGAAAAGGCCTATGTAAGATCAATTGTCAACTAATAAGATGGATTTCATTGAAAACAACACTTGCTCATGAAACGATGCTGAACCCAAGATGATGAATGGATGCGTGATATGAATGAGCTAACTTGAGTATGCAGATGAATAGCACCCCGTGCAGGGCAGGGATGTGGTTCTTCCTGCTCTCTTCAGCTGACTGGCCTTATTGTCTGCTTCCCACTCATTTTGGACTTCATTAGACCAAACATGGCACGATTAAATGTTTTTATATTTAGCTCTCAATCTTCTCTCTCTCTCTCTCTCTCTCTCTCTCTCTCTCTCTCTCTCTCTCTCTCTCTCTCTCTCTCTCTCTCTCTCTCTACTTATACTTGGCATAGCTCATTTTACAGTTAATAAAATAGAGCTTCTTTGGAGGAGCAACCAAATACTCTGACCCAGACTGGAGCGTGGAATAGAAAATATTGATGCTTTAGGTGGAAAGGGATGCTAGAAGATGAAGTTTTAAAGGACTAAAATGGAGTTAATCAAGGGCAAGGTTATCAGGGGTTCACACTGGAACCAGAAACCTGTCCCTTTTCCCATCTTTATTAATATCCTGTCTGTTGACTCATCCATTGTTAATATAACACATTTTTCCCACTTACTCAGTGCACAAGTTCTGTTCCATAGCTTTGTAGGCATTCGGGAATTTGTATAAAAAAAAGTGGGAAAGATGACTTTTTAAATGCCCTGAAACAAAGATTCCATCATGTTTGTGGAATGGTGTGGTTAGCAATATGGAAACAGACTGGTTCAGAAATGTAGTGGTAATAAAAATTGTCTGAAGGAGAGGAAAAAGGGGAAACTTGGGAGGGGGTAAGGGGAGCTTCTGGAATTACACGCTGCAACACCCCCACCACACACGCACACACACACACATTCACCCACACTCCCAAATGCTCTGCTAACCACATTTCAGAGAAGGAGGGGTGTGAGACAAGTCTCCAGTGTTACTCGTGGTGGAGTGTGGATCAGTGTCTAGGTTCTTTAAATTGCATCCCAAAATAGGCCTATAACCCCTGATAAAAACCTCTCTCAGAACGAGGCAGAAAAGTAACAAAAACTCCACTCCTGCGTGTTTTATGCTACTTTATTGGACAGCAAAGTGCTAAAAATACGTGGCTGTGCAGTTGCAGCTACACTGACATGTCAGCTCTTTTAAAATATCTGTATATCAAAAATGTCAAATTAGCCATCTCAGTGTCCTTTTTTACTGCCATGGGGAATTATTCTTTTTTTTTTTGTATAGTTGGCTGACACTGAGCCCAGCCTGCCTCCTGTTGCTGACATTTCCCAAGTCAAATACTCTTGAAAGGCAAATTGCTCGGATAATGGATGTTTCTAAAAATAAAAAGAGAGTAATCTCCTCTGAAGGTTGGTTTGGCTATGGGTCTGTGTGCTGGCAGAGTGCCAGGCGTTTTGGGCGAGTGCTGGTGCTCCCTCGCCCCGTGGCTGTGTTGGGAAGTGTTGAGAGTGCAGTCTGAAAGGACTTTAACTGTTACCTGATCCCATTCTCTCCAAGTCAGCTCAAAGACTTGCAACACAGTCAGGCTGGCCTCTAAGCACCTACAACCCCTGACGCATCCTCCCACAAGGGTCCACTGTAATCCTCTCTTTCTCTGTTTTTCCCTCTCTTCTGCAACTCTTCTCAAAGCAAATGGCATCTTCCATGAGAAGATATTTTGGTGCGCCAGGTGTCTGGAAAAGCTGACAGTGTCAGGGAGGCCACCCAACGTTCCTTACTGGTTTACAGTCAGATGAAGAGAGCCATTGTGTGTAAAGCTTTAAGGACCTTGAAGATGCAGGCTTGTTATTCAGCTGAGCTGTCATGAATGGACAGCACTTTGTTTTTCTGCTTTATCTGGAAGCCTGCTTAATAGTTTACTATTCCCAGAGACTTCACTGGCTCTAGAAACACATCCTGTACCCGATGAAAAACACATATGCCTGCATGCGCACATTACTGTACGTGTGATCGCATAAGTCATGCATGTGAGAAAGTGTGTAGGAGAGTATAAGTGTAAGAGATGGATGCCTTATTGCTTCAGTGTCTCAATTTAACACATTAGCATTTTAACACCACTCGCTTCTGTGTGGTTTTAGAGATGGTCTGGCTCTAAAAATGTATGTTGTGTAAATGTAAATGTCAATGTAAATGACACCCCTTGAGTAACATCCTTCTCAATTGGGTTAAACTAAGCCCACAAAAATCAGCATTTGGTCTGATGCGGTTAATCACCCAGAAGGGAAATCACATTCATTAGCTAAAAACAAATCATTTTTGGGTCTCAGGAGTTCACACCTCAAAGCTATAAAGACAACATTTAAGCCTGAATAATGGACACATAAGTGTCTGGGTGCTATATGCTGCATTAGACAGACAAATTGCTTGCAGAAAAAGATCCTTAGGCATGATGGTAGTTTAATCTTGGTTGATAAATATCATGAAAGACTCTCAGTGTAACAAAAGCATGAGTAGCACATTTTCACTTCAGCCTAGAACACATGCAACCTGCATGGGGAGGGGTTCTCTGGAAATTGGGTTTTCACTCCAAGAAATTACACTGGCTTAAGTTTTAGTAAGTGCACGAGTAAGTTAAAGCTGTCTGACTTCATTTAAAAACACTTTCACAAGCACGCACAATCCCAGCTGCCCCCCCCACCCCCGAAACACTAGAGAGTAGTAAAGATTTACATTTAAGATTGCATTCAGACACAGCGCTTGTTTACATTTAAGATTCAGAACACACATACTCAAAGGAGCCCCCCTCAGCCCAGAAAGGCGTCTGGGTGGTGTGTGTGGTGTGGGCATATGGAGCTGATGGTGGTGTATGTGTGGCAGGCTGACTTGACACCAGTCCTGTGGAACACACAAGCTTGCCTTAATTGACTTGTAAAAGTGCCTAAAATGCTGTTTTATGACACCATTTTAAGACAACTCACATAGAGTTTGATATCAAGTCATGCTTAGCAATCAAATGTGTAACAGGCACCCTTTATTTTCCAGCCAAACTCTCATAAACTTTAATCTGCCCTGAGGAAACGTAAAAGGGGATAGAAGAGCCTATCTAAAATCTCACCAAATTGGCAGTTTGATAGTGTTATGGCATTAAGATAGTGGAGCAGAAGGCTGGTAACCATGTGCGTGTAGATTTGGATTGAGAAGTCAGGTTGAGGGTTGTGATGATATAAATGAGCTCGTGCTCTTTGTGTGCTGACAGCTGTGGATTTGGTGCTACTTCTGGTAAGCCCCTGCGATCCCAGCACTGTGCTCTTTGTTGTTAGAGATAGCTCGCGTTCCCTCAGTCGCAGATCCGAGAGGCCGACTGGGCAAACAAGAAGGGAACGTGATGTATGGCCTAGGGATGGAAGGAGCACTACTCTCCTAGAAGCTTCCGCAGAGTAACTCACACTCTTCTGGTTCACGAACACACAGATACAGGCGCTTCAGCTTTGACTGCAGCTGGAGATGGAGGGGAGATGTGACTTTTCACAGGCTGATCCAAACCCAGTCACAGCCCAGCCTCCAGACTAACATGCCAAATACCTGAGCCAGACTGAGGATGGGGTGCTGTAGATAGGACTCCTTGGGAAATGCTATCAAAAGTCCTAGGCAGCAATGACTCTTGACATATTTGTGGAAATCCGTGCAACTTTACTGGTGGAACCTCGGTCTCTGGTACAGCTAAAAACCCACTTTTACTGGAAAAAGTTTTAGTGGAAAAAGCAACTCATTGAACCATAGGCCATAGTGGTGGGAGCGTATTCTGATCAAGGGCTGCAGAAAAAAAAAATAAGGTTGAACTGGGCAGAATCGTTATAAGTGTGCAGAATTTTTATTGTCTGTGGAATGGAGGGAGGTGGATCATTCTCTTAATGGCTTAATGGCTCGAGGGGGGGTCAGTGAACACCAGAATGACAGATCCATAGATCCATGTGACTAATATAACACAAATTGTTGCTGTCATTAATGGCTTACTGTCACAGTCATTAGTGGTATCAATGAATTTTGATTCAATTAATTTATTTATTTTAGTATAAATACATTAAGGGGTATGGCAGCACAAACTGAGGGTGCTGTTCAGTAACTATTTGTTGTTATTATTAATTATTCCCTCACTAATATGTAAGTTATGGTATTCTGAGTGTGAGGAACAAAGAATATGTACAGATTTTTAGTCCTAATTGTATCAAAGCATTTGGCGTTGTTCAAGATTGTCCGTTACTTCTGGAAGCTTTAATAAAAGTTTTTTTTCTGATCCACCAAACAAGTCTATAATCAAAGTGGAGTGCAGGCTGCTCAGCCTTAAGACAGAAAGCCATAAATCCCAGAAAAATGCACATTCCACCACTCATTACTATTGGAAGAGAACAGTCATAGCAATTCAATGTCATTTACTTGTTCAGCTACAAGCTCTTTCAGTAAAACCTTAATGTGAATCTAAGGTGATTTTAGGAAATCTTTTAAGCCCGTTGAGATTAAAAGCCTCGTGTGCTTGATAAGCATGAAGTCTTTTTCATGCTTTTTAGAAGAGAAGTTGTCTGAAAGTTTCATATATGACACGACTCACCCCATCTACCTAGAGATTCTATAAAGCAAATCTGTTTATATACAACATATAGTAAGTATACATCCAGATTATTATGTTTATTTGAAAAAATGCATGGTGTTCACCATATACATATATATACACACACACACACGTATATATGTTTTGTTTTGGGAACTAGAGATTTGGCTACTCTTAGTTGACGTATGTAAAATTCTAGGAATTAGCCATGTTTCACATAAATCAAGATTTGATGAATGGCATTTTTACTTTTGTCTCAAGTTTGGCAATGTTTGCTAGTTTTGGGGGGTTATATAAGTTTCTAGATTGATTCTGTGCAGTGCCTTGTTAGAACTAGTTGGCACTTTAAATGTGCTAGATAAACAAATTGTCTTTTTGTGCCACAGTAGGCATATCATCCACAAAACTGTAAACATCAGTCTGCTTGGGTGATAGCAACTGTTGCTAAGATTCAAGAATTAAGATTTTCTTGGCAAGCGTTAGCCAGGCATCTCTGTCAGCAGGCTTCAGAACTTCAGCTGCACTGTGTCAGGCACCATTCTTCAGTCCCTCAGGGTATCTGCTTTGTCCTAGTATGAAGTATTTCTGCCACTCCCTTCGCAGCCCCACATCACCTGTGAAATATTTAACTGAAAATGATGCTCTAATTAGCACAATCTAAAATGCCCACTTTCCTTAAACTGAGTGATGTGATAGCAAACTTGTTTTAACATAATACACCTGAAACTGGCTACTGCGCTAAAATCAAGCACTGCAGTCTACCTAAAGGCCACATAAATACAAATAGCACATGCTGATTTTCATGTCCAGGCCTGTGACATTTCAGAGCGAAAATCATGAATTTGACAGTAAAGGCTCTGTGTTTACACAATGCAATTTAAATATTTTGATAGAGATAAAGGACAATAGCCTGGTTTACTTCAATCAGAATACCCTGTTATGTTTAAAGGGGACATAATATACAAAGCTCACTTTTTTAAAAAACAAGTTATAATCGGTCTATGGGATATACAAAACATGTTCATGAAGTTCTTTGCACAAGATCCCTCTCACATAAGGAGGTATCACCAGCTTTATTGTTTACAGTTTCAGGCCCTTTCAAAATGAGCTGTTTCAGGGCTCTGTCCCCTTTATGCAAATAAACTGTTGCTGGCCACGCCTCAACCATCCCATGCTTACAAAATGAAACTGCAATAGAAACAAAGTCATTATTTGAAAGTACTTACAGTACATCTCCCTCATCTGCTGACTTGTCACAGACAGTAGGTACAGAACCCCATGATGCTGAAGTTAGCTCTGACATTTTTGTTTCACCTTAAATAGCAATATTGTTGCTGGGACATGGCCATCGAAAATGAAACGAAAGCCACACAATTTTCGTTTTTCTTTGTCTGGGAGAGTATGTGTTCTGTTCTTTGCAGCCAACAACACAACACTTCATGTGTGACTTGCCTTTGTCTGTAGCCGTAGTGCTCGACTTATCCGAGCTCGTAAAACTAGCAGATAAAATGGCGGATCTTCAACTAATCTAGTGGCTGGGGTATCGACAGATGAGGGGCGGTTCTATGCAAAATGGCCCAGTATTACGTCACAATGGGCTTGCCATCCAAATGGTTCATTTTAAAAGGGCCTGAAACTGTGAAGAATAAAGCTGGTGAGATCTCTTTATGTGAGAGTGATTTTGTGTGAAGAATTTCATGAACATGTTTTGTTTTGCCCATAGACCTTTTATAACTAAAGAGTTTTGCATTTGTCCCCTTTAACATCCAGATCCTAGCTCAGCTTGCATCTGTAAAAAGGGCCACTACAGTGTTATTTTATGTTTATTTGGGCACAAATTAATTTAAATGTTAGACTAAGTTATACTGTCAAGGGGGATTCCCCGTTTGGAAATTTAGTTCAGCATTGAACCAGCCTGTAATCAGCACTGAACCAGCCTTCATAAATAAAGTACTTTTCAGTTATGTAGAACATACACTCTGGTGTATTTAGAGAAAAGTTTGGGAAAGTGTGTGAGACAGAGAGAAAAAAGGGTGAAAGGGAGTAAAAGTGTCCTAGCTGCTTTTTCCCCCCACTGTGTCCCCAGCCACACAACGCCCAGTCATTGTCAGTTCAGTGTAATTATGGGCTTGTACCATACCATTAAGTATAAAGGGTCATGCATGTCACAGAGAAGTACAGGTCACGTGATCAAGCTGTGGGTTCCAAGCTTTATCTGCGGCTCAGAATGCATACTGGAAAAGCTGTTATATTAAAGGTCCTTTAGTGAATGGAGACTTTAGATTTATAGCTTGACTTTTATCTTATTTATGCACATGTTTAACCAATCATGGTGCTCGCCACTTCTTTATAAATCTTACCATTAAACAGGCTTGTGTCTTACCAGCCACACCAACTCACACAGAGTGAGTAAAGATTTTAATTTAACACTCATCACTCTTACTATGTAGAAGATATGTGTGCATCCCGAGAGTCTGAAATCACTAGCTTAAAGCCATTGTACCAAGTCTAACAGGGAGAAGGGAGCAATTTTCATGTGTCTCTGGATTTAGTTGTGTCTAAAGCCCACAGGAGAGGTTGTGAGCAGCATAATGCATTTTTTTCTCAAGATATGAGAAAGAGTGGCCTAGAATCATGACATCAGCAAGATTAATTAAATGATGATTGACAAACAGAGAATGTGAGTTGCAAGTGTTTGACAGCAGAGCAGAGCAACAAACAGAAGTAAGCCTTGGTTTTAAAAACAGTTTACATAATCAAATCACACTATGAAAAATGTTGAATTGCATCATGCAGTTTACATTTCTAGTAAACTGAGACTCTGATTACAGTGGTAAATTAGGTTTGAGAATAATTTGTATGAAATATCCATTGTCACTTGTAAGTTTTGACTAACATTGACTTAAATTCGTTAATTTTGTAGCAAAACTGGTGTTATACTGCTCTCTCCTGGTGACATTTGGTACTGCTTAGCGTCAAAAGGTTCGTTCTCCAGTCTTACTGATCTCGATCTTTTTTTTTCAAACCACCAAACACTGTGCACTTACAGCACGGAGATGTTTTGTTCATGAAATAACAAATTATTCTTTTTCTCTGTTCATTTAGATCTCATCTATGCCAACTAATTATAAGCCAGAATACTTAGCTTATTTGCTTTCTTTTCTTTCCAGGACTTCAAGATGATGACAGATGATCACTGACTCATGGAAGATATGAGGAAATCAGAGAGAAGAGATTAACTATGTGCTTTCTGCTTATGTCGCTGGAGGGCCATTGATCCAGACTACAGCACGATGTCATTGTGTCACAGACTGCACAGATAAGGAGCAACCCGCTGAACCAGCCACACTGGCACCATGGCAGGAGAGACTAAACTGTCATATGCCACCAAAGAACTGGACACAGAGTCCCACCATCAAGAAAAGGGGTCGGCAAGAGAGCGGTTCAATGAGAAAGCAGGAAAAGGGTCCCCTGAGCACTTTCAGAATGTGAGTCTGGAGCCACAGACTGTTAACAATGGTGCTAAGTTTGTAGAAAAGGAGAGAGAGAGCACTCAACAGCGCGAGGCTGTTATCCGGCCACAACAGGCAGGCAAAATTGATTTCAAGTCACTGCAGAATCGTTCAAAGTTCACCAGTGACAGAACATGGACTAGCGGGAAGGGCAGCCCTCAGTCCCCCAGTGGGAAAAGTCGCAATCGGGATAAGGGGAAAAGGTCCGGAAAAGGAGAGTGTGGTAACCCGCAGCACCTGTATAGACTGAGTGTTACAAATCCACGCCCCAATCCGACAATCGGGATAGCTTACCCACAGCAGAAGGTTTCACCTCCCAAAAAGCTGGAGGCCAGCCGGGGCCCTGTCTCAGGCAGCTACAGGTTTCATGTGCCAAGCATCCCAGAGCGAGAAGCTGAACTGCACCAGGAGGAGCTCAGCTACAACCGCTGCTTTCAAGAGGGTTCCTCCAACCTCACGTCCCCAAGCTATACCTCACAGTCAGTGGGTTCTGCAGCTGGGGGCCCTGCTCACCAACACACACCTCCCACCGCACTGCAACAGCAGCCTGGGCAATTGGAGGCCAGTAACACACAACCTGTCAGCCAAATTCTGTTCCCTGACTTTCAGTTGAGTGGTGCTGACATGTGGCAGTCTCCTGACAGAACTTTCAATAATGCTAGTTTCGGGATCCCAGCACAAAAATCAAACAATGTTATGGATGTTAATAAGCCAAATGGGTTTGTTCCTTTGTCATTTCAGTATGGGTATCCATTGTTAGATGAGGCATCCTCAGAGCCCTTCCCCTGCGATCAGAACCCACAAACCCAGGACTTCATTGAAAGTTCTCTGGGTTCTAACCAAGTTCCCCCAAACTCTTTTTCTTTTCAGTCCTCAGGGGAGGGGCATGACGTTCAAAGTAACACACAATACAATAACGAACAGACAGATGACAGACAACCATACACTTTACACTCCAAACCCCCCCTTTATGTGCAGACTCCTCAAGGAATGCCATCATCTGTACATTGCTCTAGGACCATAGCTGGGGATGTTAGCAATGATGAAAGCTCAATATCAAGCAGTCACCAATCAGAGCAGAATAAGCGTGCTTTATCTGAGGAGTCAGAGGCTTATTGTCCGGTAGACACTAGGGATGCTGCTGTTACTACAGGGAGCAAAAGGGGCTGCCATTCAAAAAATGGAGCATGTAGTCAAAGAGTTCTTATTCAAGGCAGTGTCCATCATGTCAGAAATATTGCACAGGGTCAGAGTTCACAGATGCACTTTTCAAACAAAGCTTACAGCAGTCCGCCGTCTAGCACCATCCACATGGGTTCAGCACCTCATGACAAAAATACCAGTAAAAACCATAGTAGGGTAACACAGTCATGGGAAGGGTCCAGTAAGACCTTCCTATCATCCATGGATCAGAACTCCACCCCATATCCTGTTCAGTGCCCAGCATCCATTGAGCAAAGACAAAACGTCGGAATTACCGGTCGCATGCCCTGGCAACAGATACACCTTACTTCAACCATGCCAAACCAAAACAGGATTGAGCTTTCCAGACAACTTAGTAATCAGCAGCTGACTTTTTTGTTAGCTTCATCTGACTGGACAGAGGATAGTAAGCGTAAAAAAAGTAACATTCACAAAAGCTCTAACAATTATCCCAGCAAAAGGCCCAGTGAACCTTTCTCAAACATAAGGCAAGACAGTGTCAAACAGGGCTGTAGTACAATAGCACCATGTCAGTTTACAAATAAAGTGGAATCAAACCAAGGCCAGGTCACTGATGCCAAAAGTAAATCACTATATTTTGGCATAAACCAGACAATGCATGGGTCATCTTCAAGGACTCCTAACTACTCCCCATTACAGGTCCCTACCATGGGATTAATGTTGGTTTCTCCATATGATTCCCCTTCACATTCACCCATACAAAATCCAGCTTCTAGCAGCACATGTTCTTCCCTTTCACCAGAGTCTACTAGCCCTGCTACTAGTAGCTCTGATGACAGCCAAAATTCAAAGGTTCCTCCACCTCAGTTTTATCACCAGCACCAAGGTAATAAGGCATCTTCTGACAATCTGAACACAAATCATCATCACTACCATTCAGAAGTATCACGCACTCTGCACTACAACCAAGAAAGAGCCCAAGAGAACTTTTCATCGAATACCAGACATCAAAAGTCTAACATGGACAATGGGAAAGCTTGTATGGACAGCTATGGCATGGAACATCATCCACCTCCACCTCCATATTCAGCTCACCAACTTCTAGCAAGTTCATTAGCTACAGCAAACCTTGACCAACTGGATGTGCTTCTCACATGCAAGCAGTGTGACCAGAATTTTAATAATCTGGCTTCTTTTCTTGACCATAAGCAATACTGTGGACAGCATACATTTGCACAAAATGACTTCAAAGATGTTCGCAAAGTGGAAGACACTAGAAAATTTCATTCTGACCACACAAAAGCCATTTCATCGGGGACCAATTTTGCTTTGTCAAGGAGTTCATCTGATTTGCATCTCTCCCTGCTAGGACTTAACAAGAATGGGGAGATCATACCAGACAGTGAACCAAAAGTTGATACTAAAGATGATCCTATGAAACTCATGCTACCATCCGCACCACTCCCTGATTTGGAGATGGAAGACGCTAAGTTAGACAGCCTCATCACAGAAGCCTTAAATGGTCTAGGTTATCAGTCAGATAATGCAGAGATTGACAGCAGCTTCATTGATGCATTTGCTGATGAGGATGTCACCACTACAAAATGCTTATCCAACAGACAGACTCTAAAAACCAAAGACTCCTTAGTGTTTGAAAGTAGAAGTAAGCATGAATTCACATCCAGTGAGAAATCACTAATGCAGGAAAAGTATTCCTTTGAATCAGACTTAGATTGTCTCAGTTCTGACAACAAACATGCTGATGTTATTCACAAAGAAAATAGTCGGGATTCAGAGTCACATGAGAAAAGTTCCAAAGAGGAAACATCTCTGGTGAAGAGGGAATGCACCTCAGGGGAGTCTAGCACACACTCAGAGTGGGTTAAAGAAACATGTAAGTCAGACAAGATAGCAGAAGAAAGTGAGCAAGGTCCAAGGTTTCTGTTGTCCAGAAATTTTTCAGAAAGATGTGGAATCAGAAGTTTGCAAAGCAACACCCCATTACTTAAAAAGACCGCTCCTCAATCCCCTTCTGCCAGTAGGAGTCCCACGTCCCAGAGGCCAGCTGTGAGGGAGGGGAAAAGAAAAAGGACTAGTGGAGGGAGTTGGAGTAAGGAGCTCATTCACAAAATAGTCCAGCAAAAGAACAAGCTGCACAAGCTCCATGTGAAAGGCACTAAAAACATGCAGTTCTCCCTGGTGATGGAGAGAGTGACACCCACAATACAGAACCCCACATTCAGGGAGTATGATTATGTCTCTGATTCAGATGAGGACTGTGAGCCAGTGAAAATAGCCAGCCAGGGACGTCTGAGCCAGAGCATCCGTTGCAAATACACGTACACAAAAGAATGTAAGGGGAGGATAAGAGCGGATAGGAACAGGGAAAGTCAGTGGAAGCAGGACAAGATAGAGAGTTTTGAATCCAAGAAATCTGAAGCTGTCTCTCCATCTTCACTAAAAGAAACTTCTGGTCACCAGAGAGTGAGAAGGCGAAGCAGCAGGTCTTCCACTAGTAGTGAAATCAGTACATCTGTGAGCATCTCCAGCGAAAGCATCGGCAGTCCTAAAAGCATTGAGCGTACCGATTCAGACTGTGAGAGAAGAATGGAGATAAGAAAAAAAGATCAGGATCCATGTGAGCAGGAGAGATCTCCACAAAGGATACTAAAAGAGTCTAGCACATCATTAGCCTTGACCTTCACTAAAAACACAAAACATTACAGCACTGACAAGATTCTACTCTCTGAACTCAAAGACAGTTACACTGCTTCAAAGTGTTCAAATGTCATCAGCACTTCAGAAGAGAGTGCATCTGAACATACCTTGACTAAAAGTACTGTTAGCCTTTCAAGGTTCAAAACCACCAGAGTTGAGGTAGAGGAACAAATGGACCACTATGGCTGCGAAAAAGAGCCAACACCACTCGGCAAGGATTATAAAGATTACTTAAAATGTGGCACAAACCTCAGAAGGCCTGGTGTAGCTTTGAACCCACTGAAGACCAAAAATGACAAGGATACAAACCACCTGTATAAAATCAAAGGAGACAAAAATGACTTTTCAAAAAGACAGTCATTGCACAAGAATAGAGAGGGGCGGAAGTCACATCAAGACTCTGAAACCTTATCAACTACCCTTGAGAACATTAGCAATATTTCTACTGTCAAAGAAACAAAGACTGGTGACCTATTCTCTGAGCCACCAGCACTTTGCAGCTCACTCATGGATGATGTCTGTGAATCACCTGCTAAACTTCGTGATACATGCACTCAGAAAGACAGAAACTGTCTTATGACTTATTCTTTAGAACATGACCAGAGTCTCATGAAGTCACCTCTCTCATTTGATACATCATCAATGTTTGCTGACCTCACAGTAGGTGGATTTGACAACAACCTGTACCCAGATATTCACCTAACCAAAGAGGGCTTTGGCTCTGTAGAGACCACAGCAGACAAGAAAGAGCTCTTTGAGTCATCCTTTTCACCATTGTTAGAGCAGAGAGACTGGGGCCTGATAGGCGATGTGACTCCTGAGCTACCCGATGAGATTTCACAGTACAAAGAGGATTCAGATGTAACAAATGATAAAAAGACCAGTTTTAACCCCGTTCCTTTCACTTTGCCAGAGAAAATAATGGACTACCATCCAAATCTCAACAGCTGTGTCTCTGAAGATGAGCTCGAGATAAAAAGGATCGTGACAGAGCTTGAGAGCCAACTCCAGACATCTAAATTAAACACCACCTCTACACTTGACCATGAGACACCAAAACATCTGACCATGAGTAAATTTTCACCTTTGAGACTGGGTAATGAAAGTGACAGTGAACACAATAGCTTGGATGTGGTTTGCTCATCGGAAAGTTTGGCTCTTGCTGCACCGCCAGACTCTCATCCAGAGCTTTTCTCTGAACCTGACCTGCCATGGTCAAGTCCAGTCCAGTTTGGGCTAATGGGTGGACAGCAATGTCTTCACACACCAACCCACTCCACTGTGACAGACACACCAATTAATTTGTGTCATGATAAAATAGATGCAAGGGATGGCACAGATCTAAAGCTATCTGCAGAGAAACAGCCAGCACTAAACACTGAAAATAAAAACAGAGAGAACAATGATTCTCTCAGCACAGCTACAGAAAAATCTGAAGAAATGATTGAGCATGAAATATACACAGAAAATCTCATGAAAAGCCTTGAAGTGATGTCAGATTCTTTGTCATCAGGCCTGGAATCATCTCGATCACCTCTTCAAGAAACAGAGTCCAGTGCTGCTGAAAAGCCAGAGAAAGAAGATGATGACAAGACAGACCCCACAAATGAGACTGAAAGACTGAATGCTGGAAACCAAACAGTGGAATTTAATAAGTACTCAAGAGAACTGAACAAAAAGATCTTGGAACATCCAAAGAAACTTCGATCACATGACATTTGTGAGTCACAGTTAGATGACACATTGATCACAAAGGAAAGCCTCAGTGTTGCTGAGGACAATGATGTCATTCTCCGGGTCAATGGTGCACATTTAGAAGAGCTACAACCTGATAAAAACACATGTGAAAGAGCTCAAGCCAAAGATTGTGAGGAACCATCAAGCACAATGCAAGCAAAGTCGCCAGTTAATATATTTGAGCACAAGAGCTGTGAACAATATGTTAATGCAGAGACAGAAAATGCTGGTCTTGGTCGGGTGGATGACCTTAATTCAAAGAGCCTTTCCACTGACCCAAACATTCCTCAAACACCTCCAGATATACTAAAAGAGGAAAGCACAATGTGTAGCAAACAAGAAAGCACCCAAACAAAAGAGATTTTCATTGAGTCTAGTACTAAAAGTGATGATAAAGAAATGCCTGAATCTGTATCAGCAAAGAGTAGCACTCAAGAGTGTGAATGTGCAATTGACACAATAGATGCAGTGAAAGCCAAGTTGGATCTAGAAAATGCTCAAGTCCTTGACAGCATTGTATCTCCTTACAGTAAGGAGGGCCAGTTACTTGAGGTCCAGGAAAGTGATAGAGACAAGATGACTACTCATAAACATCCACAAGTGGTGGGAGATCAATCCTGTGAAACCACCTCATATATAACATTTTCTCCTTTGCATCCACCTTCTGAAGAACAAAATAAAGATGAGGAGTCTAAAGTTGAAACTGTACCACCAATAAGTCCATCACACCTGAGTCCTCTACACATTTCCTCAAAGAGTGCCACAGTTCTTGAAAACAAGAATCCATTAACCGTTTGTTGGGCTGATATTGGCATTACTCCGGCTTTGATTGATGACAGACCAAGGCTTAAAAGGGAAAGCTCTGAAGACGTGGATGTTGGCACATCACTGGAAAATTGTGAGTCATCAGCTACAACAGAGATTAATAATTCTTTTGGTAACCATCTGGACTTTGCAGAAACAACAGAAGGCAAAATATCGAGTCCACAATCAATGTTGGCTGTGGACAACATCTCCAAACACGCTTTCAGTGAGGCAAGTGAGAAGTCTGAAGCATTGGATGTTCCCCAAAATAAAGACACATTGTATGAGTTAAAACTAAGCCCACTGAATTACAGCGAAAGACATTTCAGTGACTGTAGTTCTGAGAACATGAATAATGGGACAGATGTTCAATCCAACATAAAGTCAAGCCCAAAGGATACCCTTGACTTCAGCAGTTGTGCACTAACAGCCAATGCACAGTTGTCTTCAAACTGTCGTCTCAGTCCAATACGTGTTCAAAATGAGCTTGAATTAACTGCTCAAGATCACTTAGTCAAACTTGACATACCAAAGTTCGTTGACACAGCTTGCCAAGATGAAAAGTACAGCATTTCACCTACTCAACATCTTCCAGGAAAAAATACAGCATCAGCTGATACAAAATTGCTCTCAAAAGTCCCCCAAAATGACCTGAGCACTTGTTGTGTACCCCTTGAAACTATTGATTACATGGACTTGCACCTTAGCTTGCTGAAGAAGGCAGATGCTGAGAGGGTAGATGGTCAGATGATCCCTTTCAAGCTTGATGCCCTGTCTCTGAGGCATAATATGCCTAGAAACCAGGGAACACTAAATCCTAAAGAACAACTACCAGCAGTATCTATAAGTCTCACAAATATGCCTGCTCATATGATGGAAAATTACACAAAGCAGTCAGATATAAAATTCTCACCCAAAAAAGGGCCACAGTGTCCTGTTCCAGGCCAATATCAATGTGAAATATGTCTAATGTACTTCCGCACTGTACCAGGACTTAAGAGACACAAAGCAATGAAGCATACAGTGAAAGCTGAGGGCAACATAGCTCAAAGCCCAACTTTGAGCAGCCAAGGGTTTGCACCTGTTTATCAAGTGCCACAGACAGTTGGCACAGAGCTGAAAGACAACATTGGGATCCCTGACCCAGTGGTATTGCTGCACCCAGACAGAAATGGTATTTCTGTAAGACATGGAGATCAAGTGGCTCTAGCTTCAGTGTTTGACAGCACAGCAAATGAATCACAAGTTTCAAAAAGTATAAACAACAAGGACAAGGGGTGCAAGCCTCCAGTCATTGAGCAAGCAAAGAAAAATAGCAAAGTGAAAAGAAGCAAGAGCATGGAAATGAACAACGAAGGAATAGTTCCTGAATTGATGAAGCAAGATACTTTCTCAGAAGAGCTACTCAGTATCCTTAAAACTGATATTCTACAGGCTATTTCTCCAGATTTCCCCACAATGGTACAACCAGAATGCAACAAGTCACCTGGAAAACAAAGCACAACTAACAGCCCCAGTTGTCAGCAGGTAAAAACCACAGAAGAACACCAGAGTATGGAAAGCACTTGTGTTGATGAGCAGGAGATGACAGTGCTCACCAAGCATCCTGAACTTTGCACCCGTGGAACTGAGGAAGTAGAAGCAATAACAAAGTCAAAAAGTGCAATACTAGAGACATCTGACACAAATGGCCAGGCAAATCCTGCCACTTGTAAAGAGTATGCAGACACTAAGGAATTTCTTGATGTGAAAGAAATTTGTGATCCATGTGAGGATCCTGACGTTCCTATTAAATGTGAGACAACTACAGATGAAAACAATACTTATAAAGATCATTCTTTAAGTCCTTGTGGACTGGGTCCTGACCTCAAAGCACTCTTTGATGATGAAAGCAAATTCTCCCAATTATTTCCAAGGAATGAAATGAAAAGGAAAAAATGTGCACGTGTTTATGGTAAAAGTAACAAAAAGCAGAAACAAATGCCTAGTTTAATCTCAGAGTATACTGGTTCCAATGTGTTTCATGACAAGAATGAGGAAAATAAAGACAAAACTGACAATGTGTTTGTCAGCAATCTGAATGACCATTGTGAATATGAAACAATATCACTTGATGATGCTAAGATGCTTGAGATGTGCCATAAAAGCACACTCAACAGTTCTGCTGAGGATAGCCCCCCAATAGATGCCATAACAGATCATCAAGCACACTCCAAAGACACTTCAGAGGTTTGCATTAATAGCCAATGCCAGACAGAAGACACAACTAGAAAACCTTCAGTGCATGTAGATGGGTCTGAAGATGCAAGTTCAGACAGAGCAGAGTCTCCAGATGACCAAGGAGACTGTAAAGCTGTGGTATCTGCAAGACCTACCTCTCTGGAGTCGGTCTGTGTCCCAGATAATATCCCTCACCATCCAAGCATTGACATTCAGAATCTCAACACTACATTTCAGCTCCCAGAAATGCAGTTCTTTGAGCCTGGAAGGGATATTTCAGTGGTTGAGGATATTGCAAACAGTAGTGGTGAGATTAAAGAGCCTGAAAAATCACCCAAGAAACCTACAGAACGCAAAGGTAGGAAACGCACTGAAACTGGACTGAAGCCCAAGGATAAGCAGTATAAATGCAAAGTGTGTTTCACATGGTTCCTCACCTTGGGTGAGCTAGACTTCCACAAGCTTTCTCACAATCCTTCACCTCCTCCCACTTGCTATATGTGTGTCCAGCGCAAATTTAGCTCTCGTGAACAACTCCGAGACCATCTGAGAGAGAAGCACGCAAAGAATAAAGCAGGTGTTTGGACTTGTGGCATGTGCTTGAAGGAGATCTCAGATGTCTGGATGTACAATGAGCATCTGCGTGAACATGCCACACAGTTTGCTAGAAAGGGTCAGTCTCAAAGTTCCCTGTTGGACATGCCAGGCTGCTTAATGCAGGAGAATGCTGTGAAGAACTTCATCTCTTCAATCATGCAGCATCGATCTAAGTCCACAAAAGGGGACAATTGCAAATCATCTAAAGAAGAGAAAAAGATTTCGGAGGATCCCTCTGGGGTAGAGCAAAAGTCCTCCCATGCATGTGAGTCTGCAACTGTAAAGACTAAAGTAAGTGCTGGGGGAGGGAGCAAACATACCACACTTACACCGCTGGAAGTTTTACATAAGGCAGAGACTACACCAAAAAATGTTGAAATGCATCCCAATTGCAAAGATCCCTCAAGGGACTGTCACCACTGTGGCAAGCAGTTTCCAAAACCATTTAAGCTCCAACGTCACCTAGTGGTTCACAGCTTGCAAAAGATTTACATGTGTCACAAATGTCCAGTATCATACCAAGAAGCAAAAGAGCTTAAAGAGCACCTGAAAAATGAGCACGAAGAGGTTGATGAGCTCGATTCTAAACACACTACACTGTACACCTGTGAGCTGTGTGCAGATGTTATGCACGTGATTAAGAAGTCTTTCATCTGCAGTACCTGCAATTACACGTTCTCTAAGAAAGAACAGTTTGATCGTCATATGGAAAAACATCTGGCTGGAGGGAACAAGATCTTTAAGTTTAGAGGTGTTGTGAGACCTTGCAAGCCCCTTACATCAAAAGAAGATGAATTTGACATGCCACCAAGCAAGAGAAGAAAGGTACTTAGTGAAAGTTCACAAGACAACAGCTTGGACAGTGGCATCGCCAGCATTGCGTCTATACACTTAAACCAGTCTGCAGATTCACAGGGACTGAAACCAATTGTGGAAGATCTTTCACATCACAGTACTGATGAACAGTCCACTGAAACAAATAATGCTAGTGTGAAAATTGAGAACGTGCAAGAGGACCTTTCTGAGCTTCTGAAAGAGCAGAGTCATCCTCAGATGGATTCTGTTGAACCTGTCTCTCCCACAAAAACAATGCCTAAGGAAGAAGACAGTGATGTTAGTACACAAAAACTCCAAGAAACAGACACCAGAGAGGTTGGTACAGATAATAGGAGCTCTCCAGCTGAGACCTGCAATGTCAAAATTGAAGATGAGTGTGGAGCAATTCAGACCACATCGCCAGTGACCATTTCAAATGAGACTAGTGTTCCGGAGCCCAATGTGAAAGAATGCTCAGGTCTTAGAAAAGCAGATGAGAAGTTGGAAGACGAAGACTCAGATATGTGCGACTTGCAAAAAAGAATCAAAAGCCAAAAGACAGAAGATCTTTTGCCTGATGTGGACTACCATCCTGAATTTATGAAGCAGCCATCTCCATTTAACCAGCAAAGCCAACAGAAGCAAGACCAGATCACTGAGCCTTCATCCACTGACAAACACGAGAGTGACCAAAGCACAAAAGATCTTGAGCAGTCAACATGCATTCTGGTTAAGAATAAAACTTCCAATAAGTCATCTGAAAACATTAAGCAGTGTCTTGACAATAGCCCAAGGTTAGGAAGCCTTGGAGCCACTGATGGTGTGGGTGTAAATCATGTCAAGATTCCTCTCAGCTCTGTTATTGGTGAGGACAAGGACTCAGTAAAGCAGAAAAAAAGGAAAGACCCGAAGATAACTCAAAGTTCTCAGAGGACAGCATCCCCTGCTACACGGGAGAATCTTGGCATTGACCCAAAGGCCAAAAAGAAGTTCCGACCGAACAGATGTGAAAGTATGGCTGGTCAACGGAAAGCTGAGGTCTGTGGTGACTATCCTGTGCTTACATCAGTAAAGGATGATGCAGCCAGTAACAAAATAGTCTCTAAGCACAAAATAGGAACTCTTGGCCCAAAGAGAGGACCTCTTGACAATTTTCCACCAAAGAAAGGAGAGCTCGTCCGTCATCTGAACGGGGATTGCAGAGGGAGAAAGGGTGTGCCTGGGAGACCCATTCATTCTCCCACTTCCAAGGTGTCAGTGGCCTCCTTGAACAATTCGTTTAACAAATCCCGGTCCAAAGCAGGGGTGAAGTCTGTGGAGACTAATTCTTATCGTACTGCTGAGTCTCAGAACAATCTCCTTAGCCAGTTATTTGGCCAAAGACTCACTGGTTTTAAGATTCCATTGCGGAAAGACACTTCTGAATCCATGAACTGAGAATTGGATGGATGCTACTTAAGAGGAGGAAACTGAATTATCCACTAGTCAAATGATCAAGACGATTCTTAAAGACTGAGATTGTATGCCCCTCTTCTGTGAAATGGTTTCACTTCGTAATTAGTCACTTTATTATCTTGTACCTTCTTGTAAATGTTTCACATTAATGTGAGGATCAACGATAAAGACGAGTTTATAAATATGAAATGAAATTGCTGGTGACCAGCAACCTTATACAAATAACTTTATTTTCTCTATTTTGAAGTCATGTTACAGAGACTGTATTTCATTAAAAAAAAGAAAAGGTTTGAAAAAAAGGTTACTTGAAAGAAAAACTGAGATTTTTTTTTTCCAAACTATGCATGACACTTTTACATTCACCATGTGTTCATAAATAGTTCTTTTTTCTTTTTTTTTGAGCAACAGGACCAAATGACATCCCGATTGTTAGATTATGTCTGTGTGCCTATTTTATATGCTTCTGAGAATTATTCTTTCATATTCTTTTCCCTTACTGTATTGCAGTGACATTCAATGTATTAGCTTTTGTATAAACATTAATTGGTGCTATATTATTTTTATTGTAATGTGAACACAAATGTCCTCTAACTGAAGGGAACATGTAGCGGTTACATTCATAAAATCATTCTTGCTGGTACTCAATATTGTTTGAGGAAATGAGGAAAAATACTGTGTAAAATCAATCACAAAAAAAGGTTCATTTGTCCACGTGTCAGTTTGGTCTTCTCAGAAGAGGGCATTAGGAAAGCCTTTTTTTTCCAAGACTAAATTCAGTTTGATTTCATCTGAACTCAGGTGCTAACAAGGACAGTTCTTGCACATGAACCCCTATTAAGAATTCCTCCCATGCACTGATGTTACCACACACCAAATCCACACTCGGTTATCTAAATGTCCTTCAATTGTTTTCTTATTACGATTATTTACTAGAACAAAAAGGTGCTTTATCTTGTTTATATGTATCTTATATTGTATTATATTGTAGGTAGATTATCTCTGGTGCAATGCATAATGTCAAAGTTCTATTTTAATAATGTGCAACAGATGAAGAGAATAAGGAAAGGGAATTGCTAAGCCTAGTGAAGGCTCATAAGTGGTTCACAAAGTGCCTCATATAAAGGTTATTAAAAATCTGCATCGACTTCCTTTGTTTCATTGTCTTCTCTGCTGGGCAGTGAGTTATTCATTTGTGTTGTTATGAATGATTGACAAAACATTTAAATACTTGCTTATTAGCTTTAATTAAGATGGGCTATATTAGCAACCGACCGTGAAATCTCCTCCACACACACACACACACACACACACACACACACACACACACATATCCAGCCAGAAATTTTACTGTTTGAATGTGTAACTTGCCTTTTATTGAAACATGTAGAATGTAACACTGTGTAAGCTGCAGAAAATATCTCAAACAATATAATAATAAGCTGAATATATATTTGCAACACATTGATCCAAACCATATTATGGCTGCTTACTCACAGAAGCATTTTCAAGCACTTTGTTTACTTGTAGACAAGTTGCATTACAGTGGAAATGAAATATTAACATTGTTCTTAACTTAGTTTCGTAAAATTAAAAACCAATGTTGAAGCTGTAATCCATGTGCACCTGAAATATTGTCTCATATTCAACTTGGATCACATAAGTACTGATTCAACAATGCTACCTAACTTTCATTTAGTATGTTTACAATTGATCATCCCATCAAAAAACTATTAACTGTAAACCTATTTATATGTTTTATCCCTCATTACTAATTTACATCATTTGGAAAGTTGCAGAGCATATTTAACAGTAATCACCATATAAATAAAGTCACAGTAATTGCCCAAACAATAAACAATGGGAATTTCTATAAACACAAATTATAAATAAGTATGTTTTTGATAATGCAAAAAAAAAACATTGCAGTTTTATTGATGATCTTAACATTTAAAAAATGGGATTACTTGGTAGGGGAAAGTCAATAAAAGGCTAGATACATCTTGGCTACATCCTCTAATGGATTGTCATTTGCAGGCGATAGGTCACTCTGTGTTTAGTGGCTTGTATCCCTACATGAGTCCCATTCATTATCACATAGGAATAAAAAGCCATAAGACACAGCAGCTGAGACAGGGACACACCAGAGATTGCGAATTCCCTGGCTTTCAAAATGATGCTTTTTCTATGTACCTGGCAAAAAGGGGGAGGCAGAGAGAGAGAGAGAGAGAGAGAGAGAGAGAGAGGTTGAATGAGAGGTGTCAGTTGACAGGCAAGCAAAACACTGGGAAGAAAAGCAAGCAGTGATATTTTCAAGCATCTCAGAGTCAATGCATGTCAAAGTTGCCACTGCTGTTTTGACAGTTTTTCAATCGTATCCCTTAGAAACCTAGGGGAATGAATTTTATTTGCATACATCAAATGCAATTTTTAATAAAGAAATAAAAGTTATAAAGATATAAAACAAAAATCCAATGATTGCGGCCAATGATTGTCCTTCAGTTTGTGATATTACAATGATTCCATTGAAAGAGAATAAATATTATAATGTAGGTGAAATGTATTGAAGGCCAAGTGCATGCAGCTGGCATTCTGGACAGGTTTGAAATTCTCCTTTTGCCAATCAGTATGTTTCTTTCCTTTGCTTACTATGGGTTTCTTAAATGATATTTCAGGATCTTTGATCTCAGTATTATTGCTTGCAATATCCTCAACTGAAGAAATATTCCTTCCAGTCTCAAAGAACTGTTTGCCATTTTCTTTTATGAATTTTTTTTTTAAAAACCTGGTATGGTTTGTTTATTGGTACAGAAGAAATACAAAAATGGTGATTTTTTTTTTTAATATGTGATGATGTAGATGGAATAACAGTTTCTGCTCCATCCGGTGATGGGCACATGGCAAAAATGGAAATTCTCAATGGAATGCGTTGCCTGACTGCTATGGCATTCCCAGGAGATTGGTGGGCGACGGTGAAGTGGAACAGCGACTTTCACTCTCATTAAATATCTACTGTCTGCTCTGCCCTATGTTTCTGAAATGTTGGGGCCATAGCTATGTACAGGTTATAGAGGGATGTTAGAACTGCTCCACTTAGAACTAATAATGCAGTACATTTGCTGAGAAAATGATGCATGATGGGCTGTTTCTCACACCCTGCAGCACGTCGTCTTGTGCATAAATGTAGTTGATTGAAACAGAGATCATTGCATTTTTGTTAGAAAATTGTGCAAAAAAAGTTGCAAAGCGTGTGAATCGTGTGCACATCTATGACTGAAAAATTGACCTATAATGGAACTTTATCATTTGTACTCATTGTACTCATTCTCAATCAATCATTCATTCAGAAACAAACAATTGATTGTAAAATGTTATTTTAGTTTACAATTTGCTCTAATCAATCAGTCAGAAATAAAACTCTGAAAAAAAAACTTCTTTGTGTTGAGCAGAGGCTGCAGCAGTAATTGCATGGCTCCTTGTCAGGCCTGATCTGATCATTTCATCTGTGAGGGAAATCTCCAGGGAAGCAGGACGGCTTTGCTCTTTGAAGTAGAGTGACATTATCAGTTTGGCTGGCCTTGAAATAGCATCAGTTTCCTCGGTCGCACAGCTGCCATACTGCCACTCAAGAAGGGCTGCAGATCGCAGGCAGATAGAAAAGGACGACTGGTCAGCGGTAATGACATGGAGTCTGAGGGGAGCAGGGTCATCTGCTTCTTTCTCTCTCTCACTCTCTTTCTCTCTCTCTCTCGCTCACTCTCATTCTCTGCTCTCCCCTCGCAACGCCACCACTGCACAATGGCACACTTGGCTTCGTGGAGACAGAAAATTACAGAGCGTTCCATTACAAAGCCTCAGTGTAATTGAGAGAGACATATATTTAAAAAAAAAACTTGGGGAACAGGGCAAAGTGATGGATGTGGTTCTATTTGGTTCAGGGAGAGCTGTCAGCTTCCTCTAGCCGAGCACGGCTGACCGTAATATGCTGCTATTTGGCAGGGTGGGAAAACCATCTTGCCACCTCTTTAGGATTCATTTGGGAAGGCATATCAGGCCACCATCTCATATATCCACAGGT
This sequence comes from Brachypetersius gabonensis, assembly GCA_037577145.1. Taxonomy (NCBI): domain Eukaryota; kingdom Metazoa; phylum Chordata; class Actinopteri; order Characiformes; family Alestidae; genus Brachypetersius; species Brachypetersius gabonensis. The sequence continues at coordinate 5,877,805 of JBBJLR010000133.1, forward strand.
GCAGCGGCTGAAGATGAGGTGATGGAATGAGTTCCCTAATCTGAAAAAAATGGAAAAACATGCCGCATGAAAGATGGCGATGCTTAAGTGGGATGATGGCGCTGTGTAAATCAGCACGGGTTCAGATGGTGTTTTGTCTATATCAAAGCCTGCTTGAAAAACAGCACCACAGGCACTTCATATATTCATGTAATCCTCCACAAACACTGTTATCGGGGCCCTTGTGAGCTATAATCGTCTTCCCACCAGTTGTGGTGGGACCTGTTCGGGCCAAAAAATCAAACACGGCTTTTATTTCTATTCCGCGATTGTTTGAAATGAGAATCAGCGATCAAAGGTTTGCTATTCACCGCCTCACACTCTTCATATCTGATCTGCCGCTTCCTGCGAGAGTTTGCCTCGCCTGTCAGCACGGCAAGAAGTAGAGAGAGCCTTTTATAGAGACACAGAGGCTGAGTGAAGTAAAAGAGAGCCACAGCCTATGGTCCTCCAAACTGCCTCTGTGTATTCAAACCCATCCCTACTGTTTACATAAAGCTTTGAGAGACTGAATAAATCACAGGGCTTTGAGCTGCGTACCCGAACTAAAATACTGCTCTTTTCCCAGGCTTGCTCCTTTTTCGAATGTTGCTGGATATACAGCTGCACGGGTCCCCCACAAGACAGAGATGCTGCACACTCTCAGCGCATTTTACCACCAGCAAGTCGAGCATCAGGAGCCTTGATCATTAAAACGAGCAACATTTTACAGCCTCTGTCTCTTTGTCTTCTTTATTAGTGTCAAACTCCGCAGAAATAGCAAGGCCACCGCGTCTAGTTCTTTGAAAGTCTGCGTTTGATGTTCCAGGCAGAAGTAAATGATTGAGGCTGCTATGGTGCGGAAATGTAAACAAACCAATTGGCTGCTGGCTTGCCTGGCCTCTAAGTCTCAGGTGATTGAAACCCAGCCGCCAAACAGCATCTGTGTAATGAGGTGCTGCCCCCACCACCATCATCTAACACGTGTCTAGATTTAGATCTGCACAGGTTCTGACTATGGTTTAAATTGTTTCCAGCCCTGGGAGGAAATCTCTGCTGCTTCCCAGCTCATGTGAGGAGAGCAAAGCTTAATCAATAGTCCCGTTAATGAACCGGCCAGAGCATGTCTCAAAGGGCAAATAGTTTATCTCACATGAAAATCTCTGTGGCAATCTCAGTGTTTTCAGTGGCTGACTTGAGAGATAGGTTATTGGAAGGGATACCTTCGAAACTGCAATACAAATCAGAGTCTAATTACACAAATAGCAAATAGCAAAAATGTGTGAGAGACATTTTTTCAACCGCTGTGTTTGTGGATTAATAGTACTGTAGTGCTCAGGCCTTCGGGCGATATAAAATACATACATTTTTTATAGATCTGACCTGAAACAGTGCGACCATTAGGACTTTTGCACAATGCATCTTCTTCGTAACTGTCATGCCCTGAAGGCCCTTCCTCCTAATGTGAATAGTAGCAGTGTGTCTTGCATCCACAGCCACTCTTTGTGAAAGAATGTGTGTGTGTGTGTGTGTGTGTGTGTGTGTGTGTGTGTGTGTGTGTGTGTGTGTGTTTGTGTGTGTGTGTAAGGCTCTGCTTGGGAAGAAATGACATGGCCCATGGCGATGACATCCTCATGACATATTTGATGGGTAAACCCCAGCTTTGATTATGACAGTGATCTGATTCAGTCTAGACATCTCACTGCACAGGGGTGGCTGACGTTCCATTACATCAGTTACAGATTGACAGCACAGAATAATTGAGCAAGTATTAATGCATGTATGTGCAGTGTTAGCAGGAAAAACAAGCAAACATATCTAGACTGTGACAAGTGACAACATCAGCCATCTACATCAACCATGCGCTGAAAGAGAAAACATAATTTGTGAGCCATGGCAAAGGGCTCGGAGAAACAGCTGCTTCAACACTGATCTATCAGTCGCAAAAATACGGCTCATCGTTGAAGTAGCGGCAACACACTTGTAATTTTGTCATTTTTGACAATGAATAACTGAACTCAGATTTTGTTCCGTTATTCTGTCAGGATTATGATTTTTTTCTTTTCTTTCTCTTTTTTTGTTTTTGCAATAAATCAAACAATCAAATAATAACATGTGTTTTGTAAATTGAAATTAATTATAACAGGTATAATCAGCATTCAGCAACGCTTGAACCTCTGAAGAAATCAGCCTGCTACAAATGGTATGAATCCTTTCAGTATTCCAAATGAGATTTTTGGTCTAGTCATGGCCTATCTGTCATAATCCTCAGGAAAAGACTTCAGCTGGTGTGACCTGAGGGGGATGCTCTAATAGAGTCTATGGAAAGCTTTGATTCTGGCTGCGTCCTACATAAACCCCTCTAATGCAGTGAAAGGCCTTGAGATATTCAACAGTGTCCCCCAGATCTGTTGCCTATGGAGCACATATGAAAGCTGTCCTGTGCACCATAATAATATGTATAACAGACTTCTTGGATGCAGTATCAATCTTATTTTCACTAAGATTATAAAGTTACACATAAATTGCAGGCAGACAGAAAAAAATAGTGAGTTTATCAGTATTACCTGTGAGACAGATTGCAGACACATCAGTTGTTCTCATCAATCCTGATCCTGTAAAAATAAAAGAATATGAGTTTGTCTAAGCCTGAAACATGCAGTCACCAGCTAGATTAAGAAATGCACATGATCAGTACTAACAGCAGCAGAGTATGAGGTCTACAGTGACGGAGGTCTATAGAACACTCACCTGTGCAAGTACACTCCACCTGTTTCATTCTCCCTTCCTCTCTGCTTGCCTTTTACTTTCTCTTCAGATCCTCCTTTCTCTCTTTCTCTCTTGCTCTCCCTCCCTTTCACACACACACACTCACTCTCTCTCTGTCTCTCTCTCTCAGATGGGGGGATGAGTTTGAGTCCTCAGCTCAGCGAGTCGGAGATCGGGGCTCAGCTGCAGAGACTGACATCATCCTTACAGCAGAGCAGGTTTTCCCCTCCCGTCTCTCTCTCTCTCTCTCTCTCTCTCTGTCTCTCTGTCTCTCTCTTCCTCTCTCTCGCTCTGTGCCTCAGTGCTTTCTCCTCTCACTTCCCCCCACCCCCACCAGTGTCATCACAATGGAGTAAGAAGCCCTGGTCTGAATGGAACAGACTGGGAACAAAAATGAGAACTGGGTGTGTTCTGTAAAAGCTATTATTTACTAATTTGCCATTCACCGCTTCCTCACGGTCCATATGTTAAATAGTATACAGTGACCCATCCCTACTCCGCCCACAAACACATTCCTTTGTAGCAACTGTTGCAAGGTTGGACAAGCTTTATTGAACACGTACAAAATCTATTTCAACATAACAGCTTATTGTGTGATTTTTGGCAACATCTAAGGAAATTATTAACTTCGAACCACAAATGTGATTTTTGCTAAATTTATGTAAATTATTAACTTTGAACAATATTTGTTTTGTATGCACACATCGTTTATTGGGTGCAGTTTGTAATCCAAATGATGTTAGCACGGGCTGTCGTTTGGAGTCTGCCTAGTTTCCACTCTAAACCAAGTTGTCTTGCTTGCTTGTTTTGTCAAAAACTAATTCTGCATTTTAATGACTGGTGGAGAAGTGTGGCACTGTGTAGTATGAAACATTGTTTGGTAGTTGTTTAAAATAACAGGCAGATTTTAACCATCAACTGCCATTTTTCAGAAAAAGTCCTGTACAGGAATGCTTTAAGTGAGGTAGAGTATGGATACGTCAGCTGGGCTCAGAAGTTGCTTCACTGTTCACAGATCAATCAAGTCAAAGCCTTATTAGAAAGTGCAGGGTGTGTGAATGCATTACTGCTGTCCATGGTTCTGAAAGACACTGTTAAAGAGAGCAGAGACCAAGCCAGGTAACAGCAGGGACTCTTTCCGATAACAAAAGAGGGTATTTTCCAAGTCATGGAAGAGAGACCATACCCTCTTACAACCACATATACACACATATGTGGACACACACACACACACACACAACCACACACACAACCACACACACACACACTCCCACATACACACAGAAAGAGAGTCACATATCTCTATCCCCTCTCCCTCCCGGAGGAATTTCCTGTCCTCCGTCATTTAGATTTTCATTTATCATTGTAAGGTAACACTGTGGCAGCTGTTATTAAAATAGATTACCCCTGCTAAAATGGTGTAATGTGAACTGCACGGAGACACCTCCCACCAGGACACAAACATAATCATGAACACACACCAGCACACATAGGTATGAATGCAGTAAATAAACTCACAGAATAACACACAGTACTTTACACACACACACACACACACACTGATCACACATATGTTCCAGCTTGCTCCAGCCTGGCTGGGAGGGAGATGGAGCAGGGTGGCAAGCAGCAGGACGGATGTGACATAGATGACAGTTAGATAAGGCTGTTTTATCTGCTTGTTTATGTTGACAACAGCAGTGATGGGGATGACGTTATAAACGGTTCTGCCGCGGCTGCTCGCATTCGTGGATTCCTTTTTTTGTTGTTGTCTCTACTAGTGCTTCTCAGGAGGGAGCATTTAGAATTCCTCCTCTTGTTTCCATAGTGACACTTTTTCCTCCTTTGTATAAGTGTGTGTGTGTGTGTGTGTGTGTGTGTGTGTGTGTGTGTGTGTGTGTGTGTGTGTGTGTGTGTGTGTG
>JBBJLR010000133.1:5902898-5933604 GCA_037577145.1 Brachypetersius gabonensis
ACACACACAAACACGCACACACACACAAACACGCACACACACACAAACACGCACACACACACAAACACGCACACACACACAAACACGCACACACAAACATAGCAAATAGGGTGAGGTGCAGAAGGGGAGCCCACTAATGAAATCACTGCTTGTTTTTTTCCATTACGCACCCTGAACAGCCAATAGGGGTGTTCAGGGTGCGTAGGAGCACACCTGCATGATCCAATTAAGTGTCCTCCATTGCTCATAATTCTATTGACCTCACCTGTAGTGGTGAATGTCTTCGAAAGACTTTGTGTTATTGATGGCAAAGACGCAGAGGAAGCCCTCTCCTGTCCTCATGTACTGGTCCCTCATGGCACTGTACTCCTCCTGACCTGCTGTGTCCAGGATGTCCAGAAGGCATGTCTCTCCATCAATTACCACCTGTTTCCTGTATGAGTCCTACACAGGTAGGATGGTAAGTCACTATAAATCATGGCCATTACAATTAATTATTAACTGAATAATAATGAATTTTGAGAGTTTTTTTTAAAGAGCAAACAATAAAATTGACTTAAATGAACAACCAAAAACACACAAAAATTTCATTTACATTAAAACTCTCACACCAGCAAGAGCAGTGAATTTACCTGAGGCATACATTTGTAAATTAAATAAAAGGTAAATAAAATGATGTATCTGTGTTTCATAATACAGATATCAGCACTTGAGCATCCTATAACAATTTAACTGTTGAATTCAAACACATGTACCATTTCACTATGTTAACACCAGGAAGTCACAAGCCAGTTGTTGAAACCAGAAAAACCAGCCTACACTGTTTTTATAAGCCACATATTTTTGGATGGTGGCATTTAAAGTGGAGCTTTAGACATCTGTATGGCAGAGGAGGCACTAAAACATGCACATCTTCCATACCGGCGCACAGGCGGACACACACTTTACCTCTATGGTCGGGTCGTATTCGTCCACAAAGTGGTTCTGGATGAGCTGGATGGTGAGCGCGCTCTTTCCCACGCCTCCAGCTCCCACTACTACCAGCTTGTACTCAGTCATTCTTCACCTGGATTGAACAGATCACACAAAACTAGCATCAATAAATTCCTCACACATTGTGAAGCCAGTATAATTCATCATCACAGCTGTCCTGTTTATTATCAGCAAAGACTATTGTCCAAGTTAAGTTGTTTATAGGAGACTTGTGATATTTTCCTTTAATTACATTGTCTTATCCATCACACACAGTTAAATTCGCATGAGCAGTCTACTTCACGACAATGCAATGTCTTTAGCAATCATAATTACGGTACTTGAATTTCAGTCCTGATGTCTTAATCTGGTGAGTTACTCTCATACAGGTGAATTTTTATTGTCTGAGTCACACCAATGCAAACACAGAAGTCTGGATTAGCAACTAGTCATTGCACTGTGTAGCTCACTGTCTGCTTTCACTTGTAGGTCTTGAAATTATAAAACAAAAGAATTAGTTGTATTGTTAAAAGCTTAGAATGTATGGTTTAGCTTCCTTATCCACAGATTATGGCCAGTTTACTGTGGACATGCTAGCTTTTATATAGATATAGATATATAGATATAGACACATATATACACAGATATATACACACACACACACACACACACACACACACACACACACACATATGGATTCTTTCACAGGTTAAGCAACTCTGCCTGTAATTTTAAGGGCAAACTAGGCCTAAGCCTATCTGCAAAACCATCATGCCTGTCAATCATTCATGTACAGATGTACAGACCAACACCAGGTTTATGGGAAGCTGCCACAGTGTCCATTGTGGTGATACTGAGCAGGCATTCAGGAGCACACCCAGTCGAAGTTACCAGTCTGAAAACAGGCCTTACTGAACTAAACTAGACCAAATCCCCTCAGGCTGAAGTTGCAGTCGTGGCCAAAAGGGTTAAACACAAACACACAACCCCAGCCCCACTTTTAAACAGGCCCACGCGAGTCGTAATGAGTTATTAACTCTGCATGGCGCAAAACGCTCAGAAGTGGGGCATTTTCAACAAAATGATTAAGTCCCTGTCAAACCAACCAGGGCAAAACGAGACAAACTGTGTCAGGAGATAAAAATGAGCAAGAAAATTAAGAGACACACAGCAACTGTTATGCTGAGGGTTAGTTTAAAAGCTTGAACCAGTTCCACCGCCATACCGTCGCAGCGCAGAGCTGCATTGCAGGGCCCAGGCTGACTGGGGCGTTCTTCACTGGTGACTGTTCGTTTTAACCAACAATAGCTTAAACACCACTTTGAATTTTGAGCAAGCACATAGACTTAGTACTCTCTAAACCTGCCCAGTAACTGTGAGCTTTACCTTTGTGAAGTTTCTAGTTCCGTGTCCACGAATATTTGCCAAAAGAAGAGTCGTCCGTAGCTTTTACAGTCCACAACCTGACATTTTCTCTTTTGTGCCTGAATATTTTGTTGCTGTAACGCCCTCGGACCCTTATCGTGCTCGTATATTTCCCAGCCCGACCATTCCGCGTCAGGAAATGTATTTTTCCTCCCGTTCGGCCTGCCGCTCCGTGAACTCGACGCAGCTCGCCTCACGCAAATATGGGCGGATACAGTGTGGCAGCACTACGATCACTTACCCAGGCGGCAGCAAGGCACACACGGGGGGTTTCTTCTTTAAAAACAGCCTGGACGAGGCGTCTAAACCGTGTGCATGAGCTGTGCAACCCTCTTGACCTGCTTCTTTCGAGCCTCAGCTTGCATCTTTCATTAAGGCTGACTGCCTTACGGGCAAAAATGTGGCTATAAACAGTCCAGATCGATCTCCTTTCAATGAGGCGAGGAGCAAATATAGGGCGTTATCAGTTCATGTGTAGGTGACTTTTTTCTTTTTCAAAGGTTGCTAGTGTTGTAGACGAATAAAGCACGCTAAATAAGCATGAGCTTGCCAGTGTAACGTAACCAAAATGCAGTGAAGAAAAAAAAACTCAGCATTAGTGGTGTAACCGGCTTTTGACAAGCTCCATTGAAAGCAGCAGGAGGCTTCTGTGGCTGCTGAGTTTAAATAGGTCCTAAATATAACTGGGACGAGATGCAAGGACGTCAGTCCCATTACAGAGTTCTGATTGGCTGTTTCTCTCTGTCAATCACAAGGCGCTCAGTCAATGAATGCCTCAACTGGGTAGGGGACCCCGCCCGCATATTTAAGATGATGCTTACATTTTTTAAAAATTAGTAGATGGGCTATTTCCAGCTGGGAGAACAATCGTGCTGCCAGACGTGTGTTTCTTCCAGTATGAAAAAGCGAATGTTGTCCGTCCAGATACTTAGAGGATTCAGTTCTGTTCAGCTTTGTTGAATAGTCAATAAAAACATGCAATGCGAAGTTTTTGGGGAACATTTAGAACTGTTGGTACAGCTGTTACTTTTGGGTTTTTTTTATTTAAGTTGTTTTCTAATTTAAGTTTGCATTTCGTTTATACAAATGTTTGTACATTTAGATATGATACCATAATGTATATGAGACACACATCTGCAGACCTAAACAATATGTTGTTATTATTATTATTATTATTATTATTATTATTAATAATAATAATTATTATTATTATTTCTCACACACAGAGCGATTCCTATCGAAGGCACAGGGTGTCAGTATAAGCATTTATATAAAACTAGTTGACTTGATTCCTGTGCATTTCTAAAACTTCCTATTAATTTATTTGGCATTATCATTATTTATATAGATTTTAATATTGTATGTGGTTTTTTTTCCATTTGGTTTGAAGTAATTTCATGTGTAAATCTGAAGGGGGAACAGATACTAGAAGTGTGTTAAACTGCAGAAACACGAGTGTTGCGCAATGTTGAACAAAAGCACTCTGACCGCAGTCTGAGATGTGAAACTAAGTGACTTTGCACGAGCTATTGAGACGCCATTGCATCAAAAGAAACTTAAATGACATTGCAAATGCATAAACTTTAAGACTGAGTTTGCCACCCTTTGCGGATATAACAGCTTCCACTGTTTTTGGAAGATCTGGGAGTGTTTCTGTGGGAATCTGTGCCCTTTCTTTCTGTAGAGCATAAATGAGGCCAGGCACTGATGGTGGACGACAAGGCCTGGCTCGCAATCTATGTTCCAGTTCAAGGCAAAAGGTGTTGGATGGAGTTAAACTCAGGGCTCTGTGTGGGCCAGTCTTCTTCCACAACAAACTCATCCAGCCATGTCTTTATGGAACTTGCTTTGTGCACTGGGGCACAGTCATGCTGTGCCCACAAAATTGAAAGCATGATGTTCAAAATGTATTGGTATGCTGAAGCATTAAGATTGCCCTTCACTGGAAGTACGGGGCCAGCTGAGTTTAATCATCAATAGGTGTGTCCCGATACTGTAGACGTCCTTATAGTGAAGACGAAAAAAGAGCCTGTTAGCACCACCAGCTGTGTCCAACAGCACAATTCCTCAACTGCATTAATTCAGTAAATAAGTGGTGTGTCCCAGTACTTTTGCTCATATAGTGTACTTGTTCATTATATTGAGAAAACATAGTAATAATATCCTTAGGCCAGCTCTAACATTAGGGTGGAGCTCAGGTCTCAGGACCACCAACCCCCACAACACACGCACACCACTCTCTGCACAAACTGGGCCACCCCAGCTTGGAGTGTGGCTTTAAAACGGTCCAGCATGCTTTGCGCAAGGTCCGTCCCCTCTGCAGGACTGGAGGGGGGTGTTTTCTTCTGCTCTCTGCTACCCAGCGTGAAAACTTTTCTCTTCTAATCTAGGGGCAGAGAGCTCTTCTGAGTAGTGTGCTCGTTTCTCTTTGGCTCATCCTGCTGCAGCACAAGAAACCCTCCGGTCCTCTGGGGAAGAGTTTTTCTTGGTCCCCCCACCACGGCAGCGTTCCGCGGGGGAAGATGATCAGAGTGCGCCCCGTTGTCTCTCTCTTCTCCTTCTGCAACAAACTTGAGACAAGGTTGCGCACAGTTTGATCCGAAGAGCTGCTCGTTTCTGCCGCACGAAGGTAAGAAAATATGATTTTGGACTTAACAACCTCGAAGTCGTGTGGTTTGCCGTTAGAAAAAGTAAGAATTTTACTACATTCCTCCGCCTTGTTAGGCGGCTCTGAAACATCCCGGGATGAAGAGATGAGCCTGGCTGAAGATTACCTGCCCCGGTTCAACTCACAGCCTGCTTTCCTGCCTAACACACCACAGTAATACTGTGTAAAAACTTTCCCAGTGGGAGTCTACCTGTGTGTGTGTGTGTGTGTGTGTGTGTGTGTGTGTGTGTGTGTGTGTGTGTGTGTTATTTAAGTAGGACATAAATGTACACTAATATAAAGCTTATCGAAGCATTTCTCTAGGCTCTGGATCAGTTTTGTATAACCCAGCCCTGGTCTCTGGGACTTTATCATGGTTTCTGTGACCTGTACCTGTGTGTATGTTTGTATTTAAGATACTTTAGTGGGACTGACGACTTGTAAAGGTACCCTAAGCTGATCGAAGCGTTTCATTTGGTTCTAGATCAATTTTGTACACATCCCTGGTCTTTGGATGTTTATTATTGTCCTCATTTTAGTTTAAGGTCACTAGCTTGAACTAATAGACTTGAAGCAGGAGTGTGTGTTTGTGTAGATTCCTCTCTTGATGTGCTGTGTTTACCGATGTGAGTGGGAGCTGGTTTAGTTTGCTGGCTGTACTCTAATAAACTTTGGATGGATTTGTACTTTTCTAAAAATTTTCCAAGACGTGCATTTGAACCTTTAGTAAACATCTGTTGTTTTCACCGAATACTGTAGTTTACTTGATGGCAAAACATTTGCATTAAATGCAATAAATGGCAGTAAAATGCTGTAGTGACACAAAACCCACATGGTTTGTTAACTGTACTATGGAACTTCAGCATTTGTGTATAATGTACTTCACTGAAATTGCATTAACTGCAATAAAATTGCACCATGCTGCATTTTTTAAAAATAAGAGCAGCTATAGTTGTTTGGAAAGAAACTATTTTTAAGTAACTAGTCGTTAACTTTGTTCTCTGTTTGTGTGTGTGTTATTTTGTTATGTTGGGTTAATGACAGCATCTGTAACGTTGGTCACACCACTTTTGAGTGAGGTTTTGCGTGTTTTATGTGTAATATTTTTAATATATTTGAATTCAAGTCTTATGTGCAGTGTTTATAAGGGGATTCTTTTGGGTTGTATGGATACTCCCAAACCAAGTGAGGTTTGAAGATTTTTATGAGTGACTATTGAGGGAGATGACATCAGGGAATAGAAATATTAACCATATGGACAATCCTAGCCACCTTATTCCTTTGCCCAAAAACACTTTCTCCCTGCTGAAGACTGGCGCTTCAAAGTTAGCCTGCCATTCACAATCATGGCAGAAGAACAAAGGCGACATTATATCCAGCTAAACGTGCCATCCAGATGTTAGCGAGTCTGCCAGTTCTGACCTCCTAACTTCGGGGGGGGAGGCTACTCTCAAGTTTATTAAAACATCCCAGCCAAGACGGGACTCAAGAAACTCTGAAAAAGGTTTACAAGAGTTGAGGCAGGGCTCTGCTGTTAAATACCACAGAAGGTACACTGGCCTTGCCTGGGACTCGTCTTTGGAATGTTTTTTGCAAGGTCGGGGAATCTTTACAAGTTTTGATTTGTGAAACCTTTCTCTTATTTTTCTTTTCGACATGCAGAAAATTTGTATTGAGCAAAAAAAAAAAACTATTCAAATAGTCCTGTCTATTCATAGTTATGTACGAACATATAAGCATTTGCCTGTTTAATACATTTGTATGAAGTGTGTATGTGAGGGATAGATGTGGAGTGAAAGACTAGTGAATGTTATCAATTAAGACCTTTCTTTACATATATTGTTCATATGCATGTGTGATACCACAATAATATTTATCCTGCCTCGCATAGTATTGAAACAGAGATGCTTAACATGAATCATAGTCAAATATCATATTAGTGTCTATCTAGAGTCAAGTGTTCCTAACATGCTCCAATATCAAATGACCTTGTTTGGTGCAGACAATCATAAAATTGTGTTTCCACTTGCCATAAACTGAATCAAGGTTCACAGAATGAACTACGATTTCTGGCCCATCATGGTTCATTTGTTTAGTGTGCACCCAAGTACAGTTGGAGTGTTCCCACTTGTCACAATGGGCTGAACTAAAGGAAAAAAGACTGTTTAATTGTGTGTCTTCACCAAACAAGATAGCTGTGAAAGCACTGCTTATGTTTACATTTAGTTCCCTGAACTGTGAACTGTCACACTACTGGTGAACCAAAGGCTACAAAATAGCAGTAATTTCAAGGTGCAATTTGTCAGTGATGATAACCGACCCATCGTTTTCAAAGTAGATAATTGTCTGGCAGGATGAATAAGTAGTGTGTTGGCTTATTTTACTTCACCTTTTTGGAGATCCTACTCCAGATGGCTTTTGAAATCTGTGCACCTTTTGTGTGCCTTGCTCTTCTCAAACTTGGCTTACTCTTGCTGAAATCCAAGACCTCTCGGGTTATTGTTTTTGCAGGGGTGAGTGAGGTAAACTGTTTTCCTTCCTCTCTGCTCTCGGACAGGAGGTTTGTGGGGGACACTAAGCTCGTCTGAATAAAAGACATGCAGAGGTCACTGCTGGACACTCTCGCTCACATGAGCAGTCTCTCTCTTTCTGCTGTTCTTGGACTTATCAAACTGTCCGTATAGTCAAAGGGCCACTTTTAGCTCTCAGTACACAACAGCATCCTCAATATGATCATCTACATGTTTCATTGCAGTACATTTGGGCAAAAATTACCACTATTAGAGTTAATTGCACAGGATTTTGCGTAGTGAAATAATCCCTGTGTACAAATAAGGTGTGGATTAGTCTTCCCTAGTAAGTTTTGGGTTGTTCAGTTTAAGAGACAACAGCAGTGAAAACAATCCAAAGCTTCTCTCCTTTGGTGGAGTGCAAAATAATCTGCATCATGTAAGATTTCTTAATGCATCCAGACTAATGATCAGGAAGGTAAGAAAGTCACCAGTCACCTTGAAATGACTAATAGAAGGACCTGGAAGCAGCAAGAATAGCAGTTACACAGAGAACATCTAAACAATGAGCTGCAAACTCTGCTATTATAACAAAGCTTGTCTTTTTTTGGAGAAAATGTTTAACCAAACCTGAACCTCAATGTTGCGAAAAGCTAGTTACTTCTTACTGTAAGTGTTTTGAATCTGGTACAAATTAGAAATGACAATGAAAACAGAAGTGCTTTGCTTCCTCCCTCACTGTATGTGTCATGATATTTAGTTTTCTCAAATCTGATGTTTGCCAACAACTTGGAATGCACAGAATTCCAAGTAAACAAAATAGTCATGCAGAAAACTAACATGTGAATGATTTTCTGTTTATAATTGACCTAAAAGCATTTTTCAAAATTAGGAACACCATTGTTCAGTGTTGTACAAATGCTGATTACTCTCATGATAAACCCAGAAAAACAATTTCTCTGGGGTAATTACAGTGTAACGTATGATGACAATGCGAAGATCCATCATCCATCCATCCTGTTACCCTTAAAAAGAACAACCTCCTACTTGCTGATCTGTCAGGCTTAATCTTGAATGCCATCATCCTGGCTTAACTTACAACTTTCGTGCTGCTCTTTCCTAGCTAGGAAAGCATATCGAGAGCAGGATCATCAAGTTGAGGCTTTGCTGGCCCTCAGATTGTGGAGGGGGGAGAGTGGGAAAGCTTATCTGACTCACGGTTCATAGCATGCACAGCAGTGTGGAATGTGCAGCCTCAATGTTATCACTTTCCATGCTCCAAGATCAAGGCCCATATCTCAAGATAGAACCCCTGCACGGTTATAAACATGTACAACAGAGTCTCAGCAGTGGTTAATCCACTGGAAAATCGGAGCCGCGTTATTTTCAGTTCTGCTTAGTTGTTCATTTTGGTTTCTTTTTGTTATTCTTCATATGAAGTACCTTATGTCTGTAAGGCACAAGTTTGATTTGAGAAAAGTGTCACCCACTGTTTCGTACTTTGTTTTCCAGTATAGGGTTTGGTTTTAGAGAATGCATGTGCTGTTTTTGTGTGTGGATCCATTTCAGGAGAGGCCTGCAACCAATTACTTTAGAGTGCATAAATTGCTAGTAATTACATGTAGGATGGCAGCTAGAGCAAGCAGAAGCAGAATTAAAGTTCAGCTGTAAATAGCAGCACCAGCACAATACTTTCACTATAATAACTCTATTGCTTTGTTAATAACACTCAAATTTAGCTTTTTTTTTGGATCATTGCTCACTCATTAAGATGGAGGTGACGTTTTGTGTCAGTTGGTTTTAATTTGGTCCTTTCCTGTTGTGATTCTGGCTTCTTTTCTGCTGCTGGAGTTCCTTTGTCCTCTTGTCCTTTCGTGAACAAAGGTACGTTTATTTGGATGGGGACCAGGCGTAATGAAAGCGACCCACTGAAAGGAACACTGTGAAGGGGGTGCTTTTCCTGTAACCAGGGCTGAGTGGTCACTTTGTGTTTTGCAAAATGTTTAGTTATATTTGTTTTTCTTTACTGTACTCTAGTTTTATATGCTCATTTGGGATACACTTTATCATATGCCTGCATACAAACACACACTAGGCAGCAGTGGCTTATTTTAGAGATTAAATATGCAGTCCAAGCAGTTGATGTTTGTATGATGGGTAAAAATGTGTTCTGGTTTCATTTGGTTAATTGAAATGAATGAAAATATAGTACACAAATATGACACAGGCAACTAATCCTATACATAGACATTTAAACACCCCATACTACACAAACTACACTTAAAAGATTTAGTAAATGGTTAAAAATCTGTGTATTATTTATTATTAAATTCTGGTAAATATTATCAAGTAAGTAACCAAAGGAACCTGAGGTTTACCAGTACAGATAAACAAGAGCTCACTATTTGGCAGGCAGCAGATCACTGTTGCAGTTTTTATTTGTGTGTAATTACTACTTCATTACCTATTTATCATTTCTTAACAAGCCATTTATAATTAATTGACAATTATCACTATTGTGTGTAATTTTTAAGCCCTATTATAAACTAGTCTAATTGTAAATGGGTACCAAAAGGTTTTATAGAAATATTATAGGTCTGCAGTTGAGCACACACGTTGATGTTATTCTAGTCAGTTTTATCAGTTATAATCTATGTAATTGGATATCGGCCTTCATATCTATGCATCACAATACAATGATAACTTTTATGCCCCTACTGTGTAGCCCATCAGAGTAACTTTGACAGCACATAGAAGAGAAAGCTTGCAAGGCAGTTACAGAGATAGCTCACGACAGACTACGGCAAGTGTCTGCCAGTATTCCAAGTTCCTGCTGCCTGAAGCCTGTTTGTGCGCAGCAGGCATTGAGTCAGCCATTGAAGGCGTTCTGAATGAAGTTCATGGAGTTTTCCTTCTCTAAACAGAATACAGCAGCGGATCTGGTGTGTATGTCCAAACTCAATGTTTATTTTTTCAGGGTTTTGATTTATGTGTCTCGTACACTGCTTGATAAAAAGCATAGCTAGACTTTATAGAGGAAGATTATTATGTGGTGAACTAATATTGAACTGCACCAAATGTTGTGTTGCATGTTTGGGTATCATTCATTTTTTTTTTTTTTTTTCTTTTAATTACTCAGAGTAACAGTAATGGTGTCAAGTGTGGCCGGATTGGAGGTTATTTCTTTGCCTAATTTAGAAGAAGGATGTTGAACAAAAGTGTGAAGTCAACCAATAACTGGACTAACTGTCCTCAGTGAGTCTCACTGGAAAGAAAGTCCTAAAGGTAGAAGCAAAGCATTCAAGCTTGCACAGAACTTAAATGGTCTAGAAACCAGACACTCTTAATGGAGGAATACTTTCATGCATTAATTCCATTATTAGCTCCATTAGTCCTGTGACCACCTGAGAACTTTCTAGCAATGGAATTTAATTATGAATTTCTGGAATCTGCTATGAGGTGCTTGCACTCCTATGCTCAGCCAGACGTGGCTTCATCAAAATCCTACATCTATTTCATCTCGTAAAATCTAATATTTCTACAGGCATTAGCCTAACTTGCAACAGGTTTAAGTAAACACTAGCCACTTTAGTCCATGTGTTTTGAATTTGCTTCTCAGTAGAACAGTTTTAAATAATACAGGGGAAAATGATGGATCTGTATTAAGCCAAAATCCTATATGTCCATTTATGGTGAGGGTGTACAGAGCTCCAGTTCAGCTTGAAACAGTGAATTAGATCTTTGCTCTAAATATTTTTTTATGCTATATTAATATTTATACTTTATCATCGAATAACATTACAGCAACACAAGTGTAAATTGATTGCAAGTGTAAAGTGAAAGTTAGTGAGTGTGTACCGCCCTTTCGAGAATGTGTTTATTATGGCCCTGTTCAGAATATTTGGTTTTGGGATAGTGCTGTAAGATGACTTTGCACCTTGGTTCTGAATCCATCCCTCATGTCAGTTTAGCACAACCTGGAAAGTCTTCTTTCAGCACAATCCCGTAACCAAATATTCAGAAAACGGCCATAATAAATACGTTTTCAACAGGGCAATGTGTGTTTATGGCCCTGTTCAGAATATTTGGTTATGGGATAGTGCTGGAAGAAGACTTGTTCCAGGTTGTTCTAACCTTGGTTCTGAGTTCATCTCACGTGTCAGTTTAGCACAAGACACATTTCTGTTCATCGGAAGTTCATTCTGTTCATGGAGGTTTGGATCAGCACAGAGGTAATGGCTTATAATCCTTTTAGTGCATGATGCTCAGAACAGCTTCTGCTGGCAGCCTGTAGGATAAGGAGAGGAGCATTCTTTAACCTACTGTTATCACAGAAACACAAAAGGTGGTACCATTTGCATGAAAGAAGAGCAAGGGTTCAATAGTCAATTATGCAGAACAGCCCAAATCGGGGAAATTAGTAGATGCATTTAGCCTGGACCAAAAATAAGTGTGCCGTCACAAATTGCAACTCTGATTTGACTGCTGTAAATCAACACTGTGGTGATGTTATTTGCAATAGCATGACCCTGATGGTTCAGTGGCTTTGATGCAAAAATAAAGGAAGCCCTAAACATTTGACAAATGTACTTTCATAAGGGCCTCTTGGTTGATTGCCGACATAGTGGTTCCTCTTGGCTGTGTCTTCCTCTTGCATGTATTATGCCAAGTCATACAGTTCTTGGAGACAAGCAATCATAGAGCGGTTCCACAGCACCCAAGATAGAGACCATATGGCACAGGACAACAGCACTGGCATTCATTTCCACACTCTCTCTCATATGGGTATTCATGAAACTGGAAATGAACAACATGGAAGGCATTTCTCTCTTTTGGGAAGGGCTGTGTGTAGAGATCAGTTATGGTGTAAGTGGTGAAGAAACATTAGATATCTCCCCGTTAGAAAGAGATGATCAGCTCAAGAGATAAAATTAGCATTCAGAAAAAACTTGCTGCAAAAGCAGTGAGTCATCAGTGTGATTGAGGACTAGGTTCCAGTAATTCCTATCAAACTTCTTGTGTGTTATTATTCCAATCAATATAGAATACTGCAAAAATTCAATGATGGCAGTTGAGGCTTTTTACAAATTTTACACTAGTATCAAATAAACCTTGAGCACAGTGTGTAACGTCCCGGTCAGCAGCCGCTAGAGACCACCATGTGGGACTTGTATTTTGACATGGGAGTGGGTGTTCCCCAGCCGCCTTATCAGCAAGGGTACACAGCTGGCTGAGGATTTAGTAATAAGTGGGGTTAGTTTTCATTGGTTCCTGTATGTGCTTAAGTTTGTATTTTAGTGTCCTTTGTACCTGGGTTGGTGTCAGTCCACTGGCTTCTTACTCAGACTTTCTGTTTTGAGTCAAACGCATCCTGTGTCCTGAGTTTGGTTTTGTTTGAGTTTAGGCTCTTTTTGTGTTTAAAAGTACGAGTTAAGTAAAAGTATGAAAGTCTGCATTTGCACATCCTTTTATGGCCTGGAGACACACAATCTCAATACCTACATTTAGGGCTAAATAATGAACCCATTTATACTGAAATGTGTCTTTGCAATTTTTGTTTTGCATTTAATGTTATTAATAACATTATTCAACATTGTCTTTGCAAGTTTTAATGGGGGAATTTTAACCCAATAATTGAAAAACCTGGAAACTTGCATTTACTACATTACAGCTACAGTCTCAAGTGTGGAAAAGTGGATGTGCTAGTCTTCTTGGTAAAAAGAAAGCCTGGAATTCTTTAGACATAAATTGCAATGGGATCCTATGATGTCATAATTTAAAACTACAATGATTTTCATTTAATGTTTTTCCACACTGTGCTCCACCAAATCCACTTTAACAGGACTAAACAGCTCTGTGTAAAACGGCTCTCCATGAAATGGGCTTGGTCAACACCCTTAAAGTACAGACTATATCATGATATGCTCAAAGAAGCCTACAGAGACACATTATGATGTAATTTCTGATAGCAATAAATATTCTCATATAGCTAAGCTCTACCCTGAAGCTTAATTTACAGAGAATTATTGCAGTTAAATTGAGGTCATGACATTAGTCAGAAATATCACAGTTCGATAGTTCCCCAAATTGTTTAGGTCTGCTTCCAGTAAGCTGTTTGTTTTGGTCACAGAGATGTTTTGGCAAGAGCGGCTTTCTGATTTACAGAATACAGTATTTCATTAAGTCGTCCGTGTGGACAGAGCGGCCCCACCATCCTTGGTGCTGTAGTCTTTAAAGTCTAGTTAGTGTTACTTCTCAAACTGTGGGTGTGGCACTACAGTAGAGTACAACTGGTGGTTTATCGTGCAAATTTGGTTTAAATGAGTTATTTGTCTTAAAAGGTCATTATCAGCTGGTATTATAAAGCAGGTATTATATTTATATAAGTGGAGCCTATGGCTGTGTTCTGTAGTCTTTGGCTGACAGAATAACAAAATTTACTTTTCCATTACAGTGCCCTGCACAGGCACTAAATCGTCCTTGTCCCATTTGGAGAGCCAACTATTTAAGGCTTCTGTCAAAATATTGTATGAATGAAAATAGCGTATTGGTATTGACATCAAACAGAGGGAAATGGATCAGAAAGAATTCCAAGGATTATCACCTGATAATAAAATGAAAAGAATGTTGATCCTGTACGTATACATAAGGTTTTCATGTACAAAATTAAAATAATGTTTAGAATAAAAACTTTAAAATAAGCATTGAGCTCAGCACAGCCATTCTTTACTGTCCTTTGTTTAAAGATTCTTTTTCAAAATGGGGTAACCTCCATTTGCCCTGAATGAAAGTAATGTATCATTTGCTTATTTCTTGCATTGCAGCGATACTATTCTGCTATTAAGCATTTTGTAAAGATATCCACAAATGGTTTTGCAGGCATATGGTTCTCATCAGACTGAGCTAGGCTCATTAAATATAAGCTATAGGCTACATCCAAGGGGGGAGGGAGTATATATGTTCTGTGTGATATGTAAAATTCTTTCTACAGCTGAAGGTCCCTTTCACGTTTTACGGCCATACTTTTTTTTTCCCCCATATGCTTTTACAGTCGCATGCACAAAGTCAGAAAGCTGGCTCTGGCGTGTGTTTTGCAGACTGTCGTCTTTCTAAAAATGCTCACGAAAGTGGGAGGCAAAGAGTGTCAGGTCCAGCTGGTCCCACTATCCCCTGCAGGACGTCCTCGCTGTGGCCAAATGTTTTCACCTATCCTACTCCACCCCCTCCCCACCAACACGAAAACAAAGCAGGACCACTCTTAAATTATCTGAAGTCTGCACTGTACTGAGCCCGTGTAGGCTATGTCCTAAATTGTGTTATGTAAAAGGGTCTGGAAAGAAGCTTGTTGACTTTCAAAATCCCTCCTTTGTTTTTTTGAATTCTGGAAGGGGGTATGGGGGGCTGTTTGGCGGGGGTGGGGTGGATTTTTAGGAAGGAAACATGTTCGTTTGAAAGCACACAGAGGTCTCCTGCGAGCAACACAACCGTTTCCTTTTACAAAGCTTTCCTGATTGGAAGTATAACTGACTCAACATCACACTTCTATTGTGTTCAGCCAGATGGAGTTTTGCCCTTTTTTTCGCACATTTAATGGGCTTTTGTTTTAGCAACAAAGCAGCTCGGAAGCATGGATAGATCTAATCTCCTTAGGACTTCTTTGATTACTCCCAGAATATCCGAACGCTTTGACACCACAGTGGAAAATTTAGCAGCGAACAGAGAAGCTTGAATTTTGGCCAAATGACTAATCTCTCCACATTATGCTTCGTGAGGAGGTGTTGCTGCCGTGAAGTGAGCAGAGTGGTTTGAGAGACTGAGATGGGGGAACAAAACAATACACTCAGATCAGGAATGTCTTTAACAGCACCGCAGGCCTGCCAGCCTGGACGAACTAGTAGTTTACAAACAGAGGGCATGTGCAGCGTGCATAATGCCGTGTCTGACTGTTTGTGGTCTTGTTGCATAGTGCTCTGATGAATAAGAACTAAAATCCAGTCGGCCAGTTGTATTATGGATTTAAAATGAGAAGCAGGTTAGAGTGCTTCTCTCAATGGCTGCCGTGTTTTTAGTATCATAGTAATAGAATAAAAATTTAAAAAGTGGTTTGTGGTTCCATTCCATTCAAAGCACTCATTAATGGTTTTCAGCTTGAATATAAGGTTCTATAAAATGTTTAATGGATGACTTTACAGAACATCTTGACAGAATTTGGACATTTCCCTTTAAAATCAGCCCACATGTAATTATCTCTGCTTAATATACATTAATTTGTTAATACATTGGCAAACAAATTAGTAATAAGTCCTTACCAAATTGAGCTATGTTTTGGATGTATGTTCACGCTGGCATTACAGTGCATTTAACAATAAAGACATGATTATTTTTTAATACAGTTATAGACAACATTCACTACAAAACACAATGTACTTAAAATGTGCTTAACCGTACCTTAATTTACCCCTGAAAATACACTGAACCCCTTTATTTTAAATTATGCGGTGGTTAATTTGTGAAATTGACCCCTTAATTTGACCTTAAAATTAGATTGCAGGCATAAGTGTAAAACTCCTTCATCTTAAATTTAAGGCATTAATTCAGGAGGTTCTATTATTTAATGGAAAAATTCAGTAGTTTTAT
This sequence comes from Brachypetersius gabonensis, assembly GCA_037577145.1. Lineage (NCBI taxonomy): Eukaryota > Metazoa > Chordata > Actinopteri > Characiformes > Alestidae > Brachypetersius > Brachypetersius gabonensis. Next base: position 5,919,090 of record JBBJLR010000133.1, read on the forward strand.
TAATCAGCCTTAATCTGTGCACTTTTTCCCTGAACTTTTCATAAAGTCCTGTATGAAAAATTAAGGTAATTTTAAGGGGTAAAATTAAGGTGTTTGAGACGATATATGAAATATGCTTATTAGTGTCATTTTGGAACAAGTCTGTGACACCAAATTTAGGTGTTTCTTTGGGTGTTTGAGCAGAATTGTTGTTTGTTTCAACCTGAACCTGTTTCTTTCCTACAGTTTGGCTGTGAGGGCAGCTAAAGCTGCAGCCTGGAGGAATGAAGGAGCGGATCTGAAGGCCCTGACCTCAGTGCCTGAGTGAGGATGGAGCTGAAGGTGTGGGTGGATGGAGTCCAGCGTGTGGTCTGTGGTGTCACCGAGGCCACCACCTGTCAGGAAGTGGTCATTGCACTGGCTCAAGCCATAGGTAGGGAATATAGTATAGGACAAGAAGCGCCTCTCCTCTGCTCTGTTACTATATGGAACTGTTGGATCATGGAACTTGGTAACCAGATCTGGGTGAATTACTAATGCAGATGCTGTAGTGTCTGAGTACCGGCTGATGCTTAAACTGTCTGGCGTCCTGGCTGATCAAACAAACGTTTCTGTTATTTATTGAAAAGCAGCGTGAAAATTTCGGTATTCTGGAAGTCCAACTCCCAGAACTGTCCAAAATCACCAAATACATTTCAAGTAGATTTTCAAATAAGCTCTTAAAAGCAGTATCTGTGCTGAGAGAGAGGGATGACATTGAGGAAGACCAGGGGTTTAGGCTGATTACATAACCAGAGGGACCCAGAACAATTTGCTTCTGATTGAAACCTGTCTTGTTGACGTCATTGTTTGAGCCTATTTCTAGCAGCACTCAATACGGATGTAATCTGTAGGCCCCCCTCGCCTTAGCTAGAAACACACTGAGGCTTGAAAAGTGCCTGGCGAGATGGAAACTCTGAGTCATCATCCTACCCTAAAAAAAGAGAAGACGCAAGAACTCCTGTGTCGTCCTCTTTTAAATCTTGATTTTCTCATGTTGTTATAATTGTAAAGACTTTCTGTTTGGTGTCATTTAAACACTTTCAAGCTCATACTAGAGAATTCCATTGAATTATTACTACTGTATAATTTAATAATTAGTATTTGAAAAAGTCATTCAAAGTGGTTTGATGTGAAAAGCTCAGTTCTAGAGTTTTCTGAGTCACACTTTTTGGAACCAAGGCAATTGGTTCACGTTTATTTATGTTGCACATTATCATACACAAGGTTATTCAATGTGCTTTACAGAAAAAAAAATAAAATAAGATTAAATAAAAATACAATACAATAAAATAGAATGGGTATTAAAAAAGCAAAAGAATACATAAAAATTGAAAGTGCAATAATAGTGCAAACATTTAAAAGGCAGAGGATTAATTAATGTAATGCTTCTAAAATAACAGAAGGGTGTTAAAAGAGGGACTATTAAAGGTTTATCTTAAACGATATTACCTCCTGTCTGGTGTGTCTGTAGGTGACACTTACATCCTTCATGTCATTCTGTTCTCATTCAGATGTGAAATATAGCTCATCATTTTAGGTTTTTTTGCGGGGGGTTAATCTGCATGTTTGTTCATCACCTGCTGCTATCTCATTTTATTACATTCATTATATTTTTATGGCACAAATACTGTAACTTTTCATAACCACTGTTCTTGTGATCGTTGTTCTGTTTGCACTATTAATATTGGTATTGTATTTTTAAACACTTTGTCTTATCTTTACTCCTCTTGTTCCACTGAGCTTGTTCATGACAACAGAATTTTACTCGGCATAAATAAAGTTCTTTCTTATCTTATCTTTTAATATTGCCAGATGCTCTATTCATACATTTAATTTCATATGTAAAATCTACAAAACTAGCAATAACTGCAATAAGGGTTAAACTGAAGGTTGTTGATGTAATTTAATTGGACGGATGACTCTCTTTCTCTGCTCCCCCAGGCCGCACAGGGCGCTACACACTGATTGAGAAATGGAGGGATTCTGAGCGACATTTGGCTCCTCATGAGAGTCCAGTGGCCTCCTTGAACACTTGGGGTCAGTATGCTGGCGATGTCCAGTTCATTCTCCACCGGACAGGTCCCTCTCTTATGGACCACCCTCCGTTTGAGGGCCCGGTACCCCGGGGCCCCGAACGTGGATTACATCGCCAGAGCCTTCCCATTATGGCCAAGCTCCGAACTCCAGGAGATCGCTCACTCCTCCGCCGCCGCGAACCACGCCGCAAGTCTCTGACCTTTACTGGTGGTCCACGTGGGCTCAGGGACATCTTGAGCGGCGGCCGGCTGGGGGACAGCGACTCTAAACGGTGCGTACTTCGGGTTACCAATGGACACCAAGGCCTGTCCATGTCTCCTTGTCTATCTGGGGCCCGTCTGGAGGACATTACTCATCTGGTCAGGCTGCAGAGGGAGACACTGGCCACTTTTGACCGCAGAATGGTGGAATATGAGGCTGAGCTTCAGGCCTATACCGACAAAAGAGGAGCAAATGATGAGGACTCGTGGGTTGCAGTGATGGATGAGGTAGCTCAACTAGAGCAGCAAATGCGTAAAAACCAGGTGGAGGTAGAGGAGGAGGAGTTCTGGACGAGCGAGCTGCAGATTGAGTGGGAGAGCGAACGTCAGCTTGAGGATAGACTGCAGGAGCTGCGTGGTCGGCTGCATGCTTGTGAGGTGGAGCTTGGCCAGCGACTGTCCTGTCTGCAGGGAGTGAAGGCTGGTCTAGAAGCTCAGCGGCTCCAGAAGGAGATGAGGGAGACACAGCAGGCAAGTGAAGGGGAAGTGAAAGCCAGGCTGCAGAGGGTGAAGGCTGAACTCAAAGCTCAGGCTCAGCACACGGCGCAGTTAGAAAGCAGCTGCAGGGCTGTAGAGAGGTCACTGAGCCAGTCAAGTAAAAGGCTACAGGTAGGTGAAATGTCAGAAAATGTTTCTAAATTTATGACACACAAATCACAATTTTCTTTCCTGCTCAATATTTAAAACCTGCAACACTTTAAAATGCACTATTTTAAAGCTAAAACTAAACAAATATTGCACTATCCTACAGGAAGAAACAATTGACAGAAAAAAAGAAACACAAACACAAGAAAAGTGTGCAAATTAGACTATTTAAACTAAAGCAATTGTATTTCTAGTATAATACTTGGCTACCTATGTGTTTCAGTATTAGATCACCTGTGGCTACTGGTGGTCTACTCGGGTGCCCTAACCCTGCGTTTTACCCTAGCTAAACTTATGAACCCTTACGGTGTACCATTAATAGTTACTGCACTTAAGTAAGTACACTGCACCTGCACTGAACAAAGCTAAAAACTCAGCAGTATGAAGGCTACGTCTGGTTTAATGCTAGTTTTTGTGTAATTGCATGCGTCGTTGTATCTGGGAAAAAAAGTCAAATTCTCACAAACCTGACAAATACATATACTTGAAAAAATGTTTAAATATACCATAACCAGATAAATAATACTAAAACCATTGACCGAAAAGGAAATTACATTTATCATCTCCTTACAGTTGCGCCTGTCAAGGGATGAAATATTTAGGCAGCAATTGAACAGTCTGTACTTGAATTTGTGTGGGAGGCAGAAAAATGGGCAAGCAGAAATATCTGAGCAACTATGACAGTGGCCAAAAACTGAAAGCTATGTAACTGGGTCAGAGCATCTCCATAACAGCAGGTCTTGTAAACAGTCAGTTCCTGAAGTTTATGTGGTTCCCTGCTGGTGGAATCAGCTTGCCAGAGGCGACCAGAGTAGCAGAATCCATCTCTAGCTTTAAACATTTCAGAGAGCACCTCCTCTCCTGATGCATCTTCTTGCACTACTCCTACATCAAGATCTTAGCACTTAGAACTCTCCTCTCTCACTCTGAAACTTTCTTCAAATTGTAAGTAAAGAAATTTTTGTGTTTGAGGCAGAAAAATGGACAAGCATGAAGATCTGAGCAACTCTGACAGGGGCTAAATTCTAATAGCTATACAGCTGGGTCAGAGCACCTCCAAAACAACAGGTCCTGCAGGATGTTCCCAGGTCTTCAGTGATTAGTACCCACCAAAAGTGGTCCAAAGAAGAGCAAACAGCAATGGGGTCATGGGGACCCAAGGTCTAATTAGAAAACAAAGGCTATCCCATCTGTTACTGTTGAAAAAGTTCATGCTGACTGATGGAAACAAGTCATAACTCACAATGCATTACAGCTTGCTGTGTATGAGATCAGAGTGCCCACTGTTGAATGACCAAAAATGGAAATGTGAGCATCAGGTTCATAGAGATTAAGGAGTCAACAGGTTGACCTGAATATGTTAGAATGGGGAAAAATACTTAACTGTACACGGCAGTACTGAATGTCCAGGACTTATCAAAATAAAGAATGAATAGTTTCTGCACTCAAGTAGGTGCATTGTACCCACACTGGGAAAAAAACAAAACAAATTATAGCCGGGCACATATAAAGCCTTTAATGCATCACATAACAGATGTGTTCTTTTCCCCTCAGGACAGTCAGTATGATCTGGAGCAGCTGACCAAAGAGCTGAGGCAAGTGAACCTGCAGCAGTTCATCCAGCAGACCGGCACTAAAGTGACTGTGCTGCCTGTGGAGCCCAGTGATGCAGAGGACAGCCCCGCCCCTCAGGCCACAGGTGCTTCTTGTTACTCTACAGATTTAAATATGTGTGACTTTCAGAAAGGGTGTCTCTGACCAAACTGTTGATTCTGGGTTTTTTCTCCTTCCTTTTTTTTTTTTGCAATAGAAATAATGGCAAAATCAGACTCTCTTGACTCTAGAGGGTATATTTATGCTTTATACGTATTAGCTTGGCCCAAAATAGAAGATTTTTTAAGAGACACTACCAACATTTTTAATGTTTCAAATATTTTTTATATCCAGATTATAACAAGCGTTGTTAACAAGTTCTCAACACTGCCATGGAATTGTTTAGTCATAGGAACAGTTCTTAAAAAAAATGATATTCCTGTTAGTGTGGTATTGTGGAGTTTACATCGCTCCCCACCTCCACCTGACACTGCTGTGAGCCACCTACCACTGCGCTCTACATGTGTCCCACCCATTTCCATTCAGTGCAGGTTACCCTGGCAGCGGCTGCCAGGAGACGGCCTGACACCTGTCACTAACCATAGCTTTCTCCGTCATGTGCTGCTGCCAGCCTTGTTTTTACTCTGGAGAGTCCCAATTGACAGCCAAGAACAGCTGACAAATTGGGCATAGCATTAAAACCAGCAAGGGATGAAGTGAATAACATTTGATTATCTTGTTTAAGTGGCACCTGTCAAAGAGTGGGATAGATTAGGCAGCAAATGGACAGCCAGTTCTTGAAGTTGATGTGTTGAAAGCAGGAAAAATGGGCAAGCATTAGGATCTGAACTTTGTGATTGCTTTACAACTGGGTTTATCCAAAACAGCAGATCTTGTGGGGTTTGCAGTGATAAGTACATCATACCAAAAGTGGTCCAAGAAAACTGACAACAAGGTCATGGGCTTATTGCTTTGGACAGGGAGTGAAGGCTGGCCCAGCTGTTCCAGTCTCACAGGAGAGCTAGTGTAGTGCAAACTGCTATAATAGAAACATAACACACAATGCATTACAGCTGCTGTGTATGGGGCTATGCAGCCACAGACAGGTCATGCTAATGCATATCCACCTGAAATGGGAATGTGAGCAACAAAACATCATGTGATGGCTGGTGCATGTTCATCACTTACCTGGGGAAGAGCTGGCACCAGGGTGCACTTTGGGGAGAGGGAAGTCTAACAGATCCAGTGTGATGCCCTGGGCAGTGATCTGCTGGGAAACCTGGGAATCATGTGGATGTTCTTTTGACACACAAAACCTGCCTGAATGTTGTTACAAAAATCACTATGATAAAACCACTGTGCATCACTAAATAAACTCAACATCATCATAGCATTGTTTAACCATTAAAGCTATTTTAATGAATGTCACCAGGCTACCTTAGCAGCGATCATTGTTGATTAATGGACTTTTTCTTATTCCTTCCAGATTTTGTAGCCCTGACTGGTTCTCTGAAACGGCCAGTTCCGTCTCATGCGGTGGGAGTTAACCTACGCGTGCTGCACAGCCCCATCACCTCTGCTCTGAATCCTGAGGGCATCTATGTCTGAGAAACACAACCTTCACAAATTCAAAGGAACTGCAGAAAAGGCCCTACACATCTTTTTTTCCCATTCTTTTTGAGGAAAAGAGCACAGTGTTGACAGTATAACTTTGGTGTGACGTACTATCAGTATTTTGCAAGGCACTCCTAGGATGTCAATGGTTGGGTTTGGGTTTATAGTTACAGTACTTTGCAAGAGTGGGCAGTAGACTGGTAAACTTTGAATATACCTCAACACAAAAACCATTTGCTCTTTGCAATCTCTGGCATAATTTGCCTGATATTTACTGCCAAGCTAATGAGTAGTGAACAAACTGAAAATGCTTATTATTGTGTTTAAGAAGTGATATTAGCTATTGGAAAGTGGGGCCTCAAGGACTTGCAGGTGTTTCAGAAGGAGAACAGATGTGGAATGTGAATATATTTTTGTAAAGTTCTTGCATCATTCATTCAAACACAAAGATTTGTTCACATGAGCAACGTGTCACATGCACCTTTCAGAATTTTCTCATGGCATCAGTGTTTATGCTGGGGTTAGTGTATTGCTGGTTGGGATTGCTTTCATTGAGTAAAATTTATTTTGCAACGTTGAGCCAAAGATGCCTGCTTATATGTATATTTTGGTAGCCATATTTCACTGCTTGGTTGCAGTTCAATAGCAATAACTCTCTGGCTATGTATTGTGCACATTTGCATTATGTTTTGCCTTTTAACCCTTATTAATATTCATCTTATGCAACAAGAATGCCATGCATATGCATTCAGACAAGCTGTGCATAGTTGTTGAAAGAAGTACAAGTGAGCTCTGCAGTATTACAGTATATTATGCTTGGGAAAATCAGACATTGGATTCTGCCAAATAATCAGTATACAGCTCTGTCGCTGTTCTGTTTGCAACTAGTGCCTTAAAGTTCCAATGAAGCATTAACAAGATTAAGCTCCTTAGGAGCCATATGTGAATTTGATGATAGTAGAAAGGTCTATAATTTTGTATCAAATTTGATTGGCTGTGTTTGAAATCACTCATTACTGATTATTCTTTATATCCAAATTGCTACTCTAAACACAAGTGTTCAGAACAGTTGGGGAATTTTGGACACTAGTCTAGAAATAGCCAATTACTCATGTTTATACGGACATTTCAAAAACTCGTATAATGCTAGTACACATAGCCTTAATGTATTTACATTTCGTATTAATAATATGGAATTAATATTTCAAAGGAAATAAACACTTCTGTGACATTTTACTGGAGAAAAATTCTCTAATTCTACATGTTAGTCCCACGTGGCTTGACAGATTTTGATGAATTAATAGAAACCTGTGCAGGGTGGGGAAACCTGTATTGCATCAATGTTATAATTCAGGATTTCTTGCTTTTCCAAAGTGATGACAAATTAGAGAATATATACATTTTTGTTGATCCCAAAATGATCAAAATACTAAATTCAACAATGATTATTAGTATTAAATTATATAGTAAATTATAATTACATTACTGTTTTTTTAAAGGGTGTTTGTCTTTTACCACTGGGACAAGGTCACAGTTCTAGTTAGAATAGATGGATGAACATGCCAAGTGATTTCAAACTTGTGAACATTAATGTGTATATTTGTAAATAAAATGTAATGAATCTGTACACTACAAATTAATTATGCTATAAATATATTGAACTGTATACAGAATTAAACTGTCCTTTAATAATTCAACAATATGGTGCAATTTCAGACACAGCCATTGTCTCCTTGCGCTCACTGCTGCATTTTTGTGTTGTGAACACATCAGTTTTTACAGTGTTACTTTAAGCTTTTTCCAATTTAAAACATTTGAAGAGCTGGTAAAGCCATTCATACGTACACAGTATATTGTTTATAATGCTATTTGTTTATTGCACTGTATTTCAACATTAAAATCAAATTAACACAGACTGAGTTCATTCATTTTCAAAGTCATTTATTACACCAGATATTTGTTTTGTTACGCCACAATCTGAAATCAGAGCACACCAATATTGAATGGAAAAGGCATGTCCCTCACTCAACTGCTCACCCACATGAGAGGTGAAACTCCCGTCATATTACTCAGTCCGTCATCCCACAGTATGTGGGGTTGTATTGTGTTTAGAATTGGGTTGCGAGGGGCTCCAGCCAGGCAGAAAGCTTCATCCATGTCCAGGCCCCAGCTTCGAAAAGTCTTCAACGCTGTGGAACAAACATCTCTCGAGCTCCACACAGTCATGAGGACGGTACGGAGAGGGCTGTCTTCACATCCCAACTTTCTCCTCATTTCACCAATCAGCACTGCAAATTCTCTAACACAGTCCTGGAAATGCAGGTGAGATCCTGTTCATTATGCCAAAGAACAGTACATTACCATGTCAGAATTTGATATACCAATCGAATACACAATTCCTGTAAAAAAAAATTGCCGTATACCTTTGCTGCTATGAAGTTCTGTATCTGGACCCCACTGAACCCAGAGTCCTTTAGAGTGTCCATGTAGTCCCCTGAAAAGCCGAGGAGGTCTCCTGAGAAGAGCACCTTCAGCTGATCTTGGACGTGTTGGTCTGCTTGCTGGCACAGCAAAGCAGCAGGTACACCTGTGCATGCCAAAAACAAACAAACAAAAAAAAAACTGTGGAAGTGAAGTTTCATTAATAACAACTTTTCCTCTTATTAGTGGACTTCAGATGAATGACCTGTGGCCACTTGAGACAAAACACTGCTTGAAAAATCCAATGTGCATTGAAACATGTTTTTGACAAAGTACCTTCTTTGAGGGCATTAAAAACATCATCTCTGTCTGTGGACAGGTACAGCTTCACATGATTTGCTTGCAGTGTCTTTATAAGGTCCCCTCTGGAGCAGAAGTAAAATCTGCCAATTTCTAAACCTGAGGAACAAATGCATTAAACTTGCATATATTAAAATATTAAATCAGTAGCTGTGAAGTAATTGACAATAGTTTGCAGTAACTAAATCAACAAGTCTAACTTACCATAATGTTTTGCACTGTCAAATATCTTTGATTTGACCTGTTCTTCACAGTCTTGTCCAAGCAGGACCACCTCAAAGCGCAAGGTCTCATTTTTATTCTGTTTTACGAGTCTCTCATTCACGGCCTGCACAGCCTGTTTGTTCCACAAACAGTAAGAGGCACATTTAAGTAAATAATATATGCACAACAAATGATTGCTTATCCTTAAGTACTAAACAACTAGAAATACCCTATATAGGCAAAAGTATTGGGATGTCTGACCATTAGCTACACCGGCAGGGACTTTAATGGCATTCAAATTCATAGATCTTAATATGGAGTTGGTCTCCCCTATAACAGCTTCCACTGTTCCTGGAAGGCTTTGTGCCCATTCATTCTGAAAAGCATGTGTGAGGTCAGGCACTGATGTTGGATGAGAAGGCCTGGCTCACAACATCTGTTCCAGATCATCCCAAAGGTGTTGGATGGAGTTGAGGTCAGGGCTCTGTGTGGGCCAGTCAAATTCTTCCACACCAAACTCATCCACCCATGTATTTATGGACCTTGCTTTGTACACTGGGGCAGTCATGCTGGAATAGAAAAGGAAGCATGGTGTTGTCCAGAATGTCTTGGTTTGCTGAAGCATTAAGATTGCCCGTCACTGGAAGTGAAAGCCGAGTCCAAACCCTGAATGAAGTGTCCCAATACTTTTGTCCATATGGTACTAAACAACTAGAAACCTCATGGTGTCAATTTTTGCTATTGATATACACGTATAATCTAAGCAGGCACATGGTATATCGTACGCAATAAAACTGTATTATTTGTTACTGTTCATTGTATGCAATAAACTAATTGTAAATGCAAAAATGCATCAAACTTCATGAAAACACCTTGAGGAAGGAGAAGGCTGTCCCTCTTCTTAGTGGACAGGAATCACCAATCTGTCCAGTAAGAAGATCAAACACGTCGTGGCAGGACACAGCAGTCACCAGGACAGAGTCAGTCTAAACAAAAACACACCAGTAAAGAAGACGCGATTAAAACTAACTGTAAACACTACTCCACTGTGAGTTTAACCGTATTCACCTCGACAATCCTCCTTGCTTCAGGGTCCATGTTCAGACACGCTAGACTCCAGCAAAAACTAAACAAAAACAAAGACACGTCCTGCGTCCTTTATCACAGGCATAAGCTCGATCCGCTCAAAGACTAACACAACACTAGAGTCGATGGTACAGCTGCTAAGAGTCGCTTGCACACAAATTATAATATTATGTTTACTTTTGTTAAAAAGCTGCAAGAATTTGCAGTGCTGCAAGAAATTTTCCTTTCAAAACCTATCCTCGCTGCAGGACAGCAGCACCACCAACCTGTAAGGGGTTTTACTACACTTTCGAATTACCTTCACCCCACTGGTAGTAAACTCTTCCACAAACAAGCTGTGGACTTTAATGCGGTTGGCTTTCCCTCGTATGCAGAGCTAGTAGTTTATTAGGTTTTTTGTGCAAACGGAGGGTGTATAGCTGTTGCCTATTTAATAATAAGAGAGGACATAATGGGAGAAGATAAAAATCTGATTAAAGACGAACTCCCTGAAGCGTGAAGTGTGAGCTGTGGACAGGTGAACACGTGTGACTCGAACACAAAAAGACGCATATCACAGTGACCTGAGTAGTTTATAGGACATAAAGGCTTAATGTATAATCCACTCCATTGTACCGCCCCGCATCATATCAGAGGCAAAGTTCATGCTGATTTCGTTCCGCCCCCTCCTTACGCAACGCCACCAACTTGCACTTAAAAGTCCAACAGCCTCCATGGTGAGATCTTCTCACTCAGGGTCGAGAGAGATGGGCTCGTTAGTGCTGTGGAGTGTGATTGGAGCGACCCTCCTGCACCTGGCTACATCAAGCGATGGTAAGAGGGCTAATCTGATTTCTAGTGCCACGACAGCTTTCACTTAAAACTTTTGCAGACGGCAGACCTCCATCTGTGTTGCACACAGACTGTGTGTGCGCAGAATTTCAATACAGTAGGATGTAAACTGTATTCACATCCTGTCTTTTAAAAAAAAAAATCATCTCCGATTATGCACTGTAACGTTTAAATCTCACTAAAAATAAATGTATTTTTTTTTACACTTTTTATAGTGTAAAATCAGTGTCATACTCAGTTCTGTATTATCCCTTTAACATTCTGACATTAATGTACTAATCCTTTAAAAATCCAATCTGATTATACACTGTAACGTTGAAATCTTACAAAATATATATTTATTATAGTGTAACATCAATGTGAATTATGTACTACCTGAACTGTTCTAAACGTACAACGTCGTAGAAATCCATGTATTAATCTAGAATAAAAAGTAAAATTCTGATTTAAAAGGGGGTGTTTCTGTATGTAGCAGTAACTACATCTTTTCCGCACATCATATTTCTGATAACTTAATTCTGATAGCTGTTTTTAGTTTGTTCTGTATCTAATAACACTTTCATGCTCGTCTATTAGGACCCATTGTGCAGACTAAATTAGGTGCTCTGAAAGGTGAGCGTTTGACGGCTAAAGGGAAGGAGACAGTTGTCCACAGCTACCTGGGAGTGCCCTTTGCAAAGCCACCGGTGGGGCCTCTGAGACTCGCTCCACCCCAACCTGCAGAAGCATGGGAAGGAGTGAGAGACGCCACAAAGCAGCCACGCGTGTAAGAAAACATTGAGCAATGATCTGAAATATTTATTTTAATGTTTCAGTCAACAAGCAAAACTTCTCTCAAGTCAAAATTCCAAACTAATGCCAGCTGTAGCATAATAAAGAGGTAATAATAGTGATTTTGGATCTGGCTCCTGCCCTGGACAATTTCAGCTATAAACTGCCTCAGCAGACCTGATTCAGCTTCTCTTGGGTTTAATCAGTTGACATGCTGGATCAGAAGTCTTCCTGCAGGTCTCTGGTGACAAAAAATACTTGTTTAAAAAGAAGTAGACATTTTGAAACATTTCCATATCTTTTATGGTTTGTTCCAGGTGTTTACAGAACACCTCACTGGTTTTGGATCTTTTAGAAGTATTGCTTTTGAACGCAGAGGTGCCAGAGGCGTCGGAGGACTGCCTCTACCTCAACATATACACACCATCTAAACCCCGCGAAGATACCAAACTACCCGTAAGTCTTTTAGACTCGTTTTAAGTGGCCTTTACATATTGTAATAATTAAGCTCACAATTCATAATGACACTGATGTTCATTATTTTGAGATCACAATTTTGAATGGATTTAAAAAGAGTCATGTGGGTGCCGCTAGATAAGTATTAAAAGTACTACTTAGTTTTTAAAAACTGACAGTGTAAACTGGATGCAACCAATTATTTTAATTCCATATATTGTATACAGTACAAAACAGTATTATAAATGTGTGTGTGCTGGGTACAGTTTTGTACTTTAAAGTGTACATATAGGGTTGTATACAACAGCACTGTATATGTGTTTAAGCTTAAATTCGATTTTGTTTTATATAGTAATGAGTCTTTGTAAAGTGTGCAAACTTTATCTTGATGGTGCCCCACAGGTTATGGTTTGGATCCATGGTGGAGGTTTTGCCGTAGGTTCAGCTTCTGTGCAGGATGGAAGTGTGCTGGCAGCCTATCAGAATGTTGTTGTTGTGATCATCCAGTACAGGCTTGGGTTACTTGGATTTTTCAGGTAAGGAAATAACTTGAGAACAAAAACTTAACTTTTTGTATGTTCTGTAACTGCATAACTACAACTAAGTGACCATACCTGTGAATTATCGTACTCTAAAGAAATTGAATGAAATTTCATGATATTAGCGCTCTTTTGTGGTTTGACGTCAGTTTACAGTTTACAGTGTGTGAAAGGCTCACAGTTTGTAAAAGTTTACGAAATATTACTTAAAATTGTATGATTTATTTGAAGAGTTATCCAGTTATTTAAACAATCTCTTTACCTTTAGCACCGGTGATGAACACTGTCCAGGAAACTATGGTCTCCTGGACCAGGTGGCAGCACTTCAGTGGGTCAAGGAGAACATCCACAGTTTTGGAGGTGATCCTGGAGCAGTCACCATCTTTGGGGAGTCTGCAGGAGGAGTCAGTGTATCTTTACAGGTAAGGATGTAAACTCTGTGGAGTTTCCATATACTGTATACAGGAATGGCAATCTTTTTTTATTCAATGGTGAAGGCTAACATCTCGCAGTTGCATCACAGCTGGGCATGCGGACAGAACAGTAGGGAGATTTTATTCACGCTAAAGCAACTGTATCAGTTTCAGGAAAACTTTCTGTAAGATTCGAATACATTTGTCAATTATCAGAGAATCAGAGAATGTGCATAATTTGTATTAGTACAAAGGTGGTGGAGCTGAAACTTCATTAACATTACTAAATATTAGAAAATACAGTTAGGTGTCGGTTGACTAACTAAATTAATAAAAAAAAAAACTGCGATGCGCCCCGCCCAAGATGAGTCCCTGCCTCGTGCCCATTGGCCCCGGGATAGACTCCAGGTACTCGCGACCCTAGTAAGGATTAAGCGGTTGGAGAAAATTAACGAATGAATGAATCTTTTTTGGATGGGTAGACCACAATCAGAATTTTTGTGTTGAAGTAGCTTGTATGCCTAAAGCCTCATTTGTTGCTCATGTGTAACTGGTTGTAAATAGACCCTCACTGGAGGCCATGGTCCATTATTGGGACAATAAAAGCTCTCTTATCAGAGTCTTCCCAAAGTGTGCTTGACATTCTTCTTTCTGTTTGTTGTCTCAATGTCCCCCTTTGTGATTTCTATATCTACATCTGTCATATGTCCCAGCATTTCTTACACATTGTTTAAATCATTTAATCATTGAACAGATTCTGTCACCACTGTCTGATGGACTTTTCCGCTATGCCATCGCAGAGAGTGGCACTGCAGCCATGGAAATACTCATGACGGCCAACCCTTTACCGTCAGCCCAGGTACGAAACATCTGCCCATCACTGTCCAGTCATTCTGTTGAAACTGTAAAACCTCAAGTGATGTTTTTTCTACCTTATTCATTTTAATGGATATATATATATTTTTTAATCTCAGCGTACAGCTAATGCTTCAGGCTGTGACATCTCCAGCACACAGAAGATGGTTGATTGCATTATGGATTTGTCAGGAGAGGACATTCTGAGGATTACTGAAGAAGTGTGTTGAGTATCCTAAACACAATAAGACGAAACGCTACCTGCAGATTTTTAAAGGTTTTTTTAAATCACACGTATATGTAGAGGTGTGATGACCAACAGTTGTTCAGGATTATAATGTGTGTGTGTGTGTGTGTGTGTGTGTGTGTGTGTGTGTGTGTGTGTGTGTGTGTGTGTGTGTGTGTGTGT
>JBBJLR010000133.1:5933704-5948558 GCA_037577145.1 Brachypetersius gabonensis
ATCAAATTCCTTGTATGTGTTCACTCACATACTTGGCCAATAAACGCGATTCTGATTCTGATTCTGATTCTGATATGTGTAAAAAAACAACCTAAATGTTGCACTCTTAATCTAAAGGCTGAACTTTTACAAAAGAAGATAAATGTGGGATTTTAATGTAGCACTGTTACAAACGATGAGATATGCTAATTGGCCACGCCCCGTGATTACAATTGGCTGTTACTTAGCAGGTGGCTGGACTGCGTGCTGTGATATCCCTTCACCAACATGGAGGATTTGCCTTAATTGATCTTAAATCTAAATGTTAAATATGAGAAATATATCTCGCACTCCAAATGTGAAACTTCACAGTTAGATAGGGCTCGGTGACCCCTTTCCAATATTGACTATAAAAGCTGTGAACCACTTTCAGCACCTCAAGCATATTTCTTTTTATTTACTATTTACTGCCTTAGTAAACATAGTGTAATTTCGAATATAACATTAAATACCTGAGTTAATATTAAGGCACTTTTTAGTCTCTTGTGTGTTGAGTAATACTTTCATGCTCGTCTGTCAGGACCCGTTGTGCAGACTAAATTAGGAGCTCTGAAAGGTGAGTATTTGACGGCTAGAGGAAAGGAAACAATCATCCACAGCTACCTGGGAGTGCCGTTTGCAAAGCCACCGGTGGGGCCTCTGAGACTCACCCCGCCCCAACCTGCAGAAGCATGGGAAGGAGTGAGAGACGCCACAAAGCAGCCAAACTGGTTAGAAGACACAGAACAATAATTTGAGATATTTTTCACAAATGTGTATTTTAATGTTGCAGATTTAGGCAACATTCAGTTTTGCATTTGTCTAGATTTATTGCAAGATTTCAGTAATAAATTCAATAAGGGAAAAGAAGCATTTAATTTTTAAAATGTTTCCTTTCTACTGCCATTCATTTCAGGTGCATTCAAGACAAGCCACTGCTAGTTGGTCTTTTGCAAAACTACTTTGAAAACTTGGAAACTCCTGAGATATCAGAGGACTGCCTCTACCTCAATGTTTACACACCATCTAATCCTGGTGAAGATGCCAAATTACCTGTAAGTCTTTAAGATCTGTTTAATTAGTCTTTAATACAGAGTATTCACTTTAACAGCAATACAAACAGTCTTCTTGCTACAGTATGCGAATGCCCTAACCATTAGACCTCCAGCTTCCACCCCCTGCATACTGACGACTCAATGTAAATTGTGTGAAAGAGCACTCAGGTAATTTCATAAGTTTATCTTGCTTGTGTACCACAGGTCATGGTCTGGATCCATGGTGGAGCATTAACCATGGGTGCAGCCTCAATGCAAGAAGGAAGTGTCCTGGCAGCCTATCAGAATGTAGTTGTTGTGATCATCCAGTACAGGCTTGGGGTTCTCGGATTTTTCAGGTAAACTCGTTCACGCACACATACATATAAATTGTGATTTTTATACCTGTATAATTACAGAGCAACACCAGAAACATTGTATAATTTAAAATGTGCTATGAAAATAAAAAAGTAATACTAGACAACAGAGACAACAGCACTGTTTTATTCTTGAGTGATCCTGTTTTTTGATCTTGAGGAAACAATCTTTCTCCCTTTAGCACCGGAGATGAACACTCTCCAGGAAACTATGGTCTCCTGGACCAGGTGGCAGCACTTCAGTGGGTCAAGGAGAACATCCACAGTTTTGGAGGTGATCCTGGAGCAGTTACCATCTTTGGGGAGTCTGCAGGAGGAGTCAGTGTATCTTTACAGGTAAGGATGTAAAATAATTGCTAAAAGCTAAAAGAACTTATTTTTTTTATCAGGTTGTAAAAAAACACATCACGCTTCTGAGTTGTTATCACCTTTAAATGTTTCCACAGATTCTGTCACCACTGTCTGATGGACTCTTCCATTATGCTATCGCTGAAAGTGGCACGGCAGCAATGGACTCACTTGTGACTGACAACCCCTTACCTTCAGCCCAGGTAAAGAGCGCCTGGCCCTCACTGTCCGTTCACTATGTCCTGAATGTAGAAGTTCAAGTTGTATTTTCTGGCATATTTGTTGTATTTAATATTCCTTATAGCAGCTCATACATTTTGTCAACTGAAGGTCTGAACGTCTCTCTTTTCAGCAAATGGCCAGTGCTGCAGGCTGTGACATCTCCAGCACAAAGAAGATGGTTGACTGTGTTATGCATTTGGCAGAGGAGGAACTTGTGAGAGCTGCGCAAGCAGTGCGTTTTTAATAAGTACTGTAAAGTGAAACAAATGGATAGCTCAAAAAAGATTTTCCTGTCATGCATTAATGTTAATTGGCTGTTTTATTTTTCTGGTTCATGTTTTAGGGTGGACTGTTCCATGTCAAAGTGACAAAAGACGGACAGTTTTTGCCAAAATCTGGAAATGAACTTCTTAAGAATCATCAGTTCAAAAAAGTGCCATTCATCACAGGTGTGAATGATGATGAAGGTGGTTTTGGACTTGTTCAGGTGAGTTAAAGGGCATCTTCTCAACAACAAAACTTTCATAAGTTACAGATGTATACCGTGTGAAACCCACAAGACCCTAAGGACAAACAAAAATGTATACAAAGCGAAAGGGCATCTTCTCTTTACTGTCAACCAAAACAAACAATGATCAATTAATTAATTATTAGTTGATTATTAGGTAATCTGGAGCCCCTGGTGAGACAACAACAATAATAATATTTTAAAAATTAACCTTGATTTATACATATAATATATGTATAAATCAATGTAACTATTATTAGTATTATCTGAATGCAGCTAAAAATGCATCTTAAAAGGATCTATAAAAGAAGTGAATCGAACTAAGAATATATAAAAACAATGCAATATACAAACAAACTAAAAGTTAAGTAAATGAAATAAGTGTTAAAACAAGACAAAAACACATGTATGCAACAACGGACAACGTAAAGCCTTGTGAAAAGTATGTTTTCTGTGAATATTTAAAAAAATACTAGGAGTCTAATGAATATCCAAGGGGTTCCAAGTCTTTTGTGCATAAAAGCAGAAGCAGCTGTTACATATTTTTGTACTTTACTTTCGGAGCATTTAATAAGCCAGCATTAGATGGGGACCTATCTTTAGGACCTATTTAGAATTTCTAAGTGAAAAGAAGATTTTTCCTGTATGTAAACCTAGCAAATAAATAGACATTTGTGCCAAGAAAGAAATGCCAAAAAGTTTGTTTCCAGTAGTTGTAACTACTGACAAAACAATCCCCCCCACAGTTCATGGCTGCTCCAGGGTGGAGTAATGGAATGGACAGGGACCAAGCCATGTCATTAATGGATTTCTTTTTTCCTGATGTAAGTGATGACACACATACAGATCATGTTAACTCTAAAATGTGTGTGACTGCATGTGCCTATAATCATACATTCCCGTTTGTGTATTTATTTCATAGCCCAGTGAGAAATGGATTCATGAGGTAGTGTTGAATGAGTACTTGGGCACCACTATTGATCCAATCAAGATCCGAGACGGTCTAAGAGAGATGGTGGGAGACTTGTTATTCAATATTCCTGCTCTCGAGGTGGCGAAATACCACAAAGGTAAAAATGTACTCACTTCTGGTGCTGGAGTAAATAATATCTGCTTTTTATACAATCATGCTGTTAATGACAATGAAAATATTTTAATTAGATTCTGGAGCCCCGGTTTATTTGTATGAGTTCCAGTCTACTTACAATGAGATGAAGAAGAGGAGACCTAGCTTTGTTGGGAGTGACCATGGAGATGAACTTTATTTTGTTTTGGGTAGCTGCTTTACCACTACCCACATTGACTTTCCAGGTAAGAGGAGATTCATCTAACATTAATATTCATACATTATCATAATTATAGATACTCCTGATCAGGAAGTGGAAAGTCATTGACATTGTAATTTTCACAAAAACCTATGCTCTTGCAGGTCAGAGCACTGAAGAAGAGAATGAACTATGTAGAATTATGATGTCCTACTGGGGGAACTTTGCTCGCACTGGGTGAGTAATCGGCAGGTTTTAAACGTGAAGAAACCGTTTAGGTTCAGAGGTCTCTGTACTAGATCCACATCACTCTACCTTCTGCTGAATGAGAAGATAATTAGGTCCCTAAATAATATGAATTTCATTTCTCATTTGTGCTTGAATAGAAAGGGTGAAAAAAAAATTACTTGTAACTAGTTAATAATTAAAGCATAAGAAAACCCAATGTGTGGTTTAAGAATTCTGGAAATCTCCAGAACCAGAAGTGTCTGTCTGTTTGTACTAATCCTTCATACTGTGCGTTTTGCTCCATTTACATCAGATATAGTCAGTTTCACATACGGCAAGAGATTTAGCTCTGTCCTGGACTGCACAGGATTTAGAAAAAAAATTGTCTTTCCTCCCTGTTTGGAATGCGGCCAAATATGTTCCGATGAACCCTGTTGCAGTTTGCAGTTTTCTATGTGTGTAGTGATGCAAGTTACTTGTAGCTACTTAACAGCTCATGGCATGAAAACGTTCATTATGTGAATTACCAGAACCAGATCAGTGGTTCTGGTGATATACGTGTGGTGTGATCAGTGCCATGAGAAACCCTTTATATTTTCTGTGCTCCAACTAGACTATCAGTAAATGTTGCAAGGTACACTGCCTTTTCCAGAAGCAGAGTTTTTGCCTGAAGTAGGTGAAACATTGTATGTTTATTTATATCATGCTGTGATTTTAACAGTTTTCTCTGTGTGTTGTTGAGAGTAGATCTCCAAATGGTCCAGGCCTGACACCATGGCCTGAGTATGGAACTGAAGCTGAGTATCTGGGAATTGGGCTGGAGCAGAAACCTGGCAAGAACCTGAAGGGAACTCACTACACATTCATTACCGAGACTCTGCCACGCTTGATGCGGGAGAAAAAGGATGGTAACTCACGTGCCATACCGGATATATATATATATATATTTTTTTATTTTTTTTTACATTTCCTAATGCTAAATTTCCTAATGCTGTTAATGACACTTCACAGCTGTTCTACTGCATTTTGTTGCATGTCTGAGGTTGTATAAACCAGAACACATTTCAGATACCATCAGAACTCCGTATCTAAGGTCAGGGAAAGCATGCACTAAGCCCACGGTGCTATGGGTTTACTGAATGGTTTTCACTACTTCATTAAACATCGTCCATTTTATCTTGAGGGAAATATAATGTCTTGTATTTTGATGGCCAAGCATGTTTATTTGTCTTTAACAGGACCCATTGTGCAGACTAAATTAGGCGCTCTGAAAGGTGAATATGTGACGGCTAAAGGGAAGGATACGATCATCCACAGCTACCTGGGAGTGCCGTTTGCAAAGCCACCAGTGGGTCCTCTGAGATTTTCTGCACCCCAACCCCCAGAAGCATGGGAAGGAGTGAGAGATGCCGCACTGCAACCATACATGTAAGATTTTCTAATTTAAGCCATTTTAAATGTATTTATTTAATTTTGTTGATAGTGATAGTGACTGTGATAGTTCAGACCATAAATCCTTAAATGAACCATTCTAGCATCTTACAGTTTAAGTTACTTTTTGTAAGTTTTTAGTTTCTTTCAGTTTCACCCTTCAGTTTCATGTAGGGTGTCGTGCACATGCTCATTTTCAAATTATGGTTTTAATGATTTTAGGTGCATACAGGACAGGCACACAACTGTGGACCTCTTTGCAAATTTTGCATTAAGCCTAGAAATTCCTGAAGTGTCCGAAGACTGCCTCTACCTCAACATTTACACTCCAGCTACACCTGGGGAAAATGCAAACCTCCCAGTAAGCTCTCACCAGCTGCTCACCTTTGACTTACTCACTTATCAAAACCAGCCTTGTTATGTCTACCTTTGTCCCAGCCTGAGGAAACTGTCTAAAATGAATGACCTTTCATACTTGAAAAGCTTGGGGAAAATTGGCTGGGCCTTTACAGGTTGCCAAATGGGTGTGTTTATTGCTTTAATATTCTTTAGGTCATGGTCTGGATTCATGGTGGGGGACTGAGTTTGGGCTCTGCATCAGTCTATGATGGATCAGTATTGTCTGCGTACCAGAATGTAGTTGTTGTGCTGATCCAATACAGACTGGGTTTGCTAGGATTCTTCAGGTAAGTCTCAAGTGCAGACATCACTGTGATGCTTTAGTTTTGGTATTATTCTTGTATTTTGTTTTGGTGTATTGTTAAATATGCTAAGATTATGAACTGCCTCTTTGTTTCATGCTGTTACCCATGTAATCCAGTTTTGTGCAAACTGTGTGGCTAAGGTGTGTCATTACCCTGCTTTCAAGAGTTAAAAGCACCAAGCATCAAGAATAGTGCTAT
This sequence comes from Brachypetersius gabonensis, assembly GCA_037577145.1. Taxonomy (NCBI): domain Eukaryota; kingdom Metazoa; phylum Chordata; class Actinopteri; order Characiformes; family Alestidae; genus Brachypetersius; species Brachypetersius gabonensis. The sequence continues at coordinate 5,940,038 of JBBJLR010000133.1, forward strand.
ATATCTGGCAGTCACCTTATTGCATGCTTCCACAGAGTTTAATAAACAGCTTGTTTTTTGTACTTCTATTTTAGAAATGCAGCAATTGTATAACTTTGGTGGAAAATTTGGTGGAGTCTACTAAAGAAATAAAAGTTCTAGTATCTCCTGATTCACACTGAAGTATTTTTTTTCTAATTGCACAGTAAAGGTTGTATATAGGGACTTTAATGATATATATTTTCCCTTTAGCACAGGGGATGAACATGCACCAGGAAACTATGGTCTCCTGGACCAGATCGCTGCACTTCAGTGGGTTCAGAAAAACATTCACAGTTTTGGAGGCGATCCTGGATCAGTTACAATCTTTGGAGAGTCTGCAGGAGGAATGAGCGTGTCCCTTTTGGTGGGCAGCCAATACATTCTAATGCTTTTTAAAACTCATACCTGCTTGGATTATTTAGAACATGGGCCTAACACCCTAGCCTAAGTTATAAACAACAGGTTGGCGGGTATTTAAAAATGACTGCGTTCATGGACTTGTTTGGCTCTGTTACTTTAGAATGCATAAGAAGTATGGATTAAAACCCTAGCATTATCACTGGGACTATGTTCAGTTTGAGGTTGTTGTAAAAGCTTGTTTAATTTCACCACAAGTATTTAAGCTATATCATTATCCACTGTAGCATGTACTGTGTCTCCATTTTTGACTTTAAGGTTCTCTCTCCATTGGCTGCTGGTCTGTTCCATCGTGCAATTGCAGAGAGTGGCTGTGCTACAATAAAAGACTTAGTATCAGATCAGTTTCCTATAGCCCAGGTAAAGTAAGACCATCATTCATTTTCACAGTATGCACTTGCACTTTGGCATGTGTTGACAATTATTTGTGTATCATTTCAGAGATTGGCTAACGTGTCGGGTTGTGACATCAGTAGCACACAGAAAATAGCTGAGTGCATAAAACAGTGGTCAACAGAGCATGTGATAAAAGTTTCCAAAGAGGTGAGAATCTTAGAGAGCTTCATGTGAATAAACATTAACTGCAAAGACATTCATCATGTTTGACCACACCAGCACTGAGATTAGTAGAATTGCTGCTACTTATTCCTCCAAGCTATGACAGGGTCTTTAAATGACAAAAACATCCTAGGACAAAAAATGTTCTAATTTCTTTTTTTGTTCTAGCATTCAATGATGACTTTTACAGTAGCAGAAGATAAGGCAGTTATTCCCAAACCGGTAGAGGAACTCCTGCAGAACCAAGAATTCAGCAAAGTACCACTCATGATTGGCGTAACTAATGATGAGTTTGGTTGGCTGCTGACCAATGTGAGTAAATACTATAGAACACTACTAATAGGAGGTTCTAACACACTGAGTTCTATGGAACGTAATCCCATGAGAATTTGGAAAAATAACAATAGATAATGTTGTTAATGATCTTTTCCCATAGCACCTTGTATCTCAGCATGGACTGATGGCATGGACTGAGGGAATGGACAGAGAAGAAGTTCTTTCAGTGATGAATGCCTTTAATCATGCTGTAAGAACACAAAAGTTCATCATACAAGCTACTTACGTAGCTACACACTTCAGTAACAATCATTTAATTTTGAGTGTTATTTGTTGTAATGTTGCTTGCTTTACTATTTTCAATTATATTGTTATTGTGTCACTTATTGATTGATACTTTTTCTTTGTGGGGTTTAGTAGCTTTGTTTTACTCATAGACTCTTATTCATTAAAAAAAAAAAAGATGGTATTATATAAACATACTAAATATGTGTGCTGTCCTTTCTTCTTGTCCCTTCAGCCCGAAACACGATGGATGAATGAACTGATAGCAGACGAATACCTGGGCTCCTCTGTTGATCGTATCAAAATTCGTGACAGTTTCAAAGAGTTGATGGCAGATCTAGTCTTCAACATACCTGCTCTCACACTAGCAAAGTTCCACTATGGTAAAGGAAGTTCAGAAATCAGAACTTTTACCTGTAGACATAAAACAATGAGTTGTGAATATGACTTCATAGTCTGAAGTCAAACGATCTTTTATTGATTGAAGTTATATTATATGGAGTGTCACTGAAATAGCAATGTCAGTAGTTTAAATGTTTCATTCTTTCAGCTGCCGGTGTGCCAGTTTACCTGTATGAGTTCCAGCAACCTTCCAGCATTGTTCAGACCAAGAGACCAAGCTTTGTCAAAGCTGACCATGCAGATGAACTTCCCTTCATTTTTGGCTTGTGTTTTGGGAATGCCCGCGTCAAAACAACAGGTAGTCGATCATTACTGGTGTCTCTATTTGTTGTATTACTAGATTAAATCAGCGATAATTCCATTTTTTAAAAATATTTTTTGGTAATGTGATCTATTACAAATGTTGATGAACACTGTTGGGAAACAAACCTTTGTTCCAAGTCAGATTGATACGATTTTATCAACATTTACAGTTACAGTTAAGGCATTAGGCAGATGTTCTTTTTCAGAGCAATGAACAGCCACATCTGTTCTTCACCTGCAAAGCTAGACTCAAATCTGCTTACTACTAAATAAGTTGCACACATTAGTAAACCATGTCGAAAGAAAGATTAGTATGAAGTTAGCAAAAAAAAAATGTTTATATAGTAAATATAGTAAATATAGTCTTATATAGTAAATATAATATAGAATATTTACTATATAATTCTGTATGGGAACTTTTTATTCATTGCTGTTGATACAGACAACACAGGTCTGTAATATTTTGTAATATCAAGTATACTTAAAACTTTCATTTTGTTTAGCCGCATTTACAGAAAAAGAAAATGAGCTGTGCAGAACTATGATGGCCTACTGGGGGAACTTTGCTCGCACCGGGTGAGTTATGTGTTAGTTCAAAGTACTACACTTAAAAAGTGCCAAAGCTGCAACAATATTATTTTCCATTAATTGTTTCTGTGGCAATTCAGATATTCTCAATTTTAAGTGTAGTTTCACCACATTGTACCATTTGTCTTATTTAGTGCATTTGTCTACTTGATGACAGGTCTCCGAATGGGCCAGGTCTGACACCATGGCCTGAGTATGGAACTGAAACTGAGTATCTGGGCATTGCGCTGGAGCAGAAACCTGGCAAGAACCTGAGGGCCAAGCAGTATATTTTCTTGACGGAGAAGCTTCCAGAGCTGATGCGTTCTGCTCAGGACAAAAGGGAGCACAGTGAGCTGTAGAACTAAATGTGTGAAAGACGAAATGCTGAGAACTACTATCACTAAGAAATTCACAGTAATATTTGAATGCAAAACAATGGAGAGACATTTTATTTAAAGAAATCTAATAAAATCACTATGTGTCTTTTTTTTCCAATAGTCTACTTTAAAAAGCAGGATTTGTTTGGTAACTTTAAGCCTCCAACCTTGGATTACGCATTCGGTTGACTTGCCAGTCGAAATACATAAATTAAGTAGCAAAACCAGCCTATTCTGAATTTGCTGTTTTCATAACATTATGAAAATAAGTGCATTTAAACAAATTTGCATATTGATCCTGGTGTTCTTTATCTCTGACCATTAGTGCTGATCTACAAGTCATCTAGAAATAACACAAACATCATAAGTGCGCCTCAAAAATAAAAAATAAAATACAGGAAGAATGTAGGCAAAGGGCCCTTTAAATGAAAAATCATGCTTTTGGCAGATTCCCTTTTTATGATCCCATGTCCAGAACAAGACAGTAAGCTATATAGTAAAATGACCTCTAGATCTGAAATGGAGATTCAGAGAGAAAGAATGGGTTTTTAAATGTAATTTATTGGGAAGAGACAAACACATATGCTTCAAAGCTCCCTGAAGTTGTATGCAATGGAGTTTACATTAGACACAACTTTCCCCTCCGAGCAGCTCAAAGAAGTAATGTAGATATCCCATTTGAAACGGTTCCCACTTTGCAGAAGTCGCACAACAGACATGTGGTCTACTAAAAATGAACATTGCAATTATGTGTGCACAATCACCCCTAAAGAAAGCGTAAATATATAATTAAATAGTCTTCATTCACATATATATTCTTTTTACATTGTAGTGGTTAGTTTTTGCAAAGCTGCAGTTGAATACAAAAGTACAGACAGAGGAATCTAGTCTCTGGTCAATGCCTATGCTGCTTAGGAAAGAGCACTTTGAGAAAAGCCACTGCACAGCTTTATGATCGAACCTCATCACAGAACAAGGAAGCGTTTGTCGTACCTTTTGGTGCTGGAGGAAATGGGCTAAAAGGGTTTCGGAGACTAAACTAACATTTCCTTCGTGCTTTAAAATATGGTCTGAAAAATGGGGAGAAAGCATGCCACTGTTGCTATCATTCAAGCTGCCCAACAAAGCTTTTGTTTATCGTAATTCATTGAACTAATTAGAGGAAGCCCAAGCTCAGTCAGTAGGAATTTCGCAGCTACTTCAGTGGTGATGATCTGCCCGTGTACCTGTATGCCACTTTCAGGGATTCAGTTTTTGCTCAATATCTTAAAAGACAAAAGCTTAGTTGGGGAGGCTATACCAATTGCAAATTCATGTCATTTAATTCAGAAATATATTTTCATGGTGTCAGAATAGGTATCAAGTACTTTGAAGGATATTAATTTAACAAAATACATATATAGGTGTGGCACCTGAGATACAAAGCAGTCCATAAATGTATGCGAATGAAATACCCTCAATTGTCTAATTAAGTGAATTCACCCACATGTATTAGTGCAGCATGCATATTCATCACAGTACATGTTTGCATGATGCGGATTTTGAAGTTGCAACTAAATTACCCAGGTTAAATGCTTTACTCGTGGGCTTACCAATAGAAAGTACAATGGGGCAATCCTAGTAAATTGTGCCCAAAATGCTCCAACAGACGTTAACAGGCTAAATTCCAGTCTCTTGTTGTAACAAAGCAATGGCCAGTTTTAGACAAAACAAACCCCCATTATGTAAAGTTTGGTCTGGCACAAGACAGCATCGTAGACGGGTCTGCTTCACTAATGCACTGATGTTCTAAGAAACCCAGCACTCCAGCCAGTGATTGACCAATGTATTATTTATCATCAAGGTTCACATACTAACCATTGTACTGTGTACCACGGGCTACGTCAGTTATTTAAAAACATTAAAATCAAAACAATACAAGAGAGGCAAACTATGCTCATGGGCAATGTTGGCCAACAGAAATAAAAGCAATGCCAACAGCAGTACAGATTAAAAAAAAACAAAAACGCAAGTATAATGAATTCGGACAAAGGACATGGCCTCAATTAAAAGCTACCACCAACTAAACGGCTGAAAAATCCAGCCCTTGTTGACGACACACATTTATAACTTTATAACAAGAGTACAGGCAGCTACAAAGTAGTAGTCATGGGTTAAATACCATGGTAATGATAAAGAGGCACACTCAGCTTGTTCCAGAGTATGTGGGTGAATTGTCATATCGTCCTCATATTCATCATCTCCAGGTTACAAAAATAAATGAATTAAAAAGCTGATAAGAAAGCCTCGGTATAATACAACCTTTTATGAACTTGCCGCTGCAAACATCCGTGTGGCAGGATTTTTCTTTGTGTATGTGAGATTATCGGTAGGTGTCATCAGGTTGTGTGGGAGTGTGAGGGACGGAGAGTGTAATCCAGGTTTTAGAGGAAGGAACGGGCATTTCCTGGCCTTGGAGACCAGGCCAAAACGTACTTTTCTATCCCTGCTCTAACACATCTGGTTCAACTCATCAGTGGACAGGTAAAAAGCTTATGAGCTGAATCAGGCAAGTTGGAAATTCGGCCCTGCAGGGCTGGAAGTGCCGGCCTTTTCGGAGAGCATGTATGATGCATACAGTAGGGAGCATGGCTGGGGAAGAGGTGCTTGGCTATCAGGATGTCCATGACTGCATGTTGCGGAGCATGGCCTCGAAGCGCTCCATGCTCGGGGCCTGAGCGTGCTCCAGCTGGTCTGTAAGCCGGCTGTAAAGGCTGAAAGACTTCAGCTCCAGCCAGATGAAACCAAAGCGGTCATCATCAAACAGAACAAACAGGCCCGGCGTGCGCTCTGGACTTGTGAAGCCATGTCCCGCTATGAGGCCTGTTCCATAAAAACTGACACATATTCAGAAATTAGTATGTAGTTACTTTATTACTTAATTTATCATCATGGCAAAATGTATTTACACACAGAGTTTCAGCTAGGTTTATGCTGGGCTGCCACGAGGACTGGGTTGGAAATGGTTAAACGAACACAATAATACACATAAAATCACTTCTTCTAATATTGCTACTTATGTATTTTTATAGTAGTGTTTTGCTGGCTAGTTCAAAAGATTTTTTAAATTACAGTTTTATTACAGGGGCCAACACTGTACATCTTAATTTTTGGTCATCTTCAATGTTCTGCGCTGTTCAAGTTAATTCAGAAAAAAAACGACGGCAAAGACAGTGGTACTCACCACATCTTGCATGTGCGAGGGTACACCTCATTGCGAGCCATGACTCCTAAAGGCAGGACGAAGGGCTGAGTTTCAGGGCTAGAAGTATTTGCTCCGGCACTAGCCTTTTCTGCTTCAGCACCGCTGGCAGGGGAAGCTTCAGAGGCCTCTGCCTCCGAGGAGCCCCCTTCTGCCTCTGAAGCAGCTGCAGCAGAGTCCTGGGAGCCTCTCTGGACTTCTTCATGCACTCCCATCACCAGGCGAGAGAGTTCCTCGATGCTCCGCTGGTGCTCCAAGTCAGGCAGCTGCACTCGCCGACTCAGGTCTATGTCTAAGGTCAGCTGACCCGCTGGCACATTAGGGTCACCCTGAGGCATAAGCAGAAATTCATCTTGGGTAAACAAGTGAAAGTGACCATTTTGTCATACATGAACACACCACAGCACATAGTGTGAACAGGTGAAGCAGCGGGCAGCCAGGAACACAGCGCCCGGGGAGCAGTGTGTGAGGATGGTACTCGGGGTACCTCAGAGGTGCTTAGCAGTCTTAGGAATCAAACCCACGACTTCCTGATTGATGGGCAAATTCCCTAACCACTAGGCTCAAGAGGGGCACAAGAGGGGTAATATGAACCACTTGGACAACATACTGAGCCACCGAATGCCATTTGTCTGATTAGGCTAAAGCTCTCACCTCCTCAGCAGAGTTTCAAAGCTGAACACCACAGCGGGGTGACATAATGTCACAACCAGGGTTAGATGATTCACCTAAATTATATCTTTTCATTACTGATATAAATTGTGGAAGACGAACAAAGACGAACAAAGATTTTATCTAAATGAGCCAGGAGAAGAAACAGAGGCACTCACTGTAAGTTTGGTGGCTTTGGCCCGAGAGCCATGGAAGCTCAGCATGATGATCTCCAGACCATGGCTGCCGTAGGTGCCTTTGAAGAGGCCCGGCTCCAGCAAGTCTGAAGGTAGGCACGGGGGCAGGTATATTCGTCGGTACGTCAGGCAATTACTGCAAAAAGTACACATACTGTACAAACCCTGCTACAGACAGTGTTTAACAATTTTGCTGTAAAAATAACTAAATAATATGAGGCCTTACACTTTTGACTGAAATTTTTTTTCATTATAAGAATAATATAGAACTGAGACTAAAGGGGCGCTCTGATCTAAAAATAGATTTATTTACATCATAAGCTTGACAGTACATAGCACATAGGGCAGCATTTTAAGCCCATTAACCAATCCCTCAACACTAGCATATTGTAACGGTCACCTCGCTCTCTCTGAGTAGAGTTCGTTCCTCCTCCCCCGAGTATTGATTTCCGTGTGTTTGTTTATGTTTTCCCGTGTCTCATTACTCCTCCGTTTCACCTCCTGTACTCCCTTCCTTCCTTTCCCTTTGTTTACATCCGTGCTTCCCCATGTCACTTCCTGTTTCCGGCTTCTCTGTGCTCCCTTTCCCTTGTTCCCTACCTAGTCTCCATGTTCGTTTTGTGTCGCGTCCCTTTATTATCAGTGTCACCTGTGTCTCGTTCCTGTGTCCTTATTTAAGCCCCAGCCTATCCCTTCCTCTTTAAGTCAGTATTTGTCTTTCCCCCATGGTTGTGGTTGTTTCTGTGACTCTAGCTGTGATTCTGATGCTCTGCCTGTTAACCTCTGTTTATGCTCTCTGTTTGCAGGCCCGTGTTCCTTCCCCTTAAGGTTTCTGTTTCTGCGCTATCAGTGCTGGTGCTTCATGTCCCCCGTGTCCTGCTCGCTGTGCGGCAAGAGAGGATTCAGCCCTCAAGCCTAGTTTTTGGTTTTGTTTGTTGGTTTGAGGAGCATGGGCCTAGCCTTTTGTTTACCTCCTATTGTTGTACAGTGAGTTGTATATTCCTTTTGTGTATCTCTGTCTTGTGTTTGTTTCCCTGGAGTCGGGGATTGTTTTCATGTTTGTGTTTCCTTGATTAAACCGTATCTATAACTGTACAGTGGCGTCCTCCCACTTTCCTTCCAGAACCACACCGTGACACATATCATGTATAAGCATGGTCTCTTAGTGTATGTTTAACAGTTGAGGTGCTGCTACTGTATACATACATAAATAAATATATGTA
>JBBJLR010000133.1:5949903-5978282 GCA_037577145.1 Brachypetersius gabonensis
TCATAACATTCTGGAGTTTATGCAAATTGCTATTATAAAAACTTTAGCAGCAACTTTTCCAATTTCCCATATTTATGTCATTCTCAAAACTTTTGGCCACGACTGTACACTTTGCTGCTGTACCAATTTTCCCAGCGGTGCGACTCAAACAAGCGTGTTCTGTTAATAAGATCAAACTTCACAAGAAAACAATTTCGAGCCAGCCAGGAGTCGAACCTAGAATCTTCTGATCCGTAGTCAGACGCGTTATCCATTGCGCCACTGGCCCTCAACAGCGTTTGCCCTAAAAACCCAACTTGTGTGTGATGATTGGCAATAAGCCTCAGACGGAAGGCGGGACTCAGTTTAATCGACCAACCATGAAACGTTACGAAAAAGGAAGAACTTTGTGAAGCAACTGGCGGGAGTTTTCATCAAAGGTTTTCTGAGACATACGAGGCGTCTAAGTTTACTGGAGGAATTACATTAGCAACAACTTCTGCAAACAGGTAATGTTCTTGTTTCTGAGCCCAAAGAAAGAAGGCGTACGGGCAGTAGTGTTTGAAAATCCGTGGCTAGAAAGAGTTTTACTGCTACATGAGCTATTCTGAACAATAACATGCAAATATTAAACACCTCAGCTTGTAAACAGACAAGTACCATACTGAAGTACATTAGTGTCTAAACAGTATTGTACATTACGGTGATATGTAATTGTTTATCTTTTTTTGTATATGGCGTTAAGCCAGTTGTGAGTTGTGCCTCTGTAGAACTAAGAAACCGTGATCTGCCATCTATGTTAAGTAGAAGACTGTAAGCTTGTTTAAGTTGTCAGTAGAAAAAAAAAGACAAACTGGAACCAATAGGAGCTAAAGCTATTTCAGAGGTGTGGCAGATAAACAAATCAGAGCATGCACCATATGGTCAAAAGTATTGGGACGTCCGCACATTAAACCAACAGACACTTTAATGAAATTGCACTCAAATTCAGAGACTATAAAATGGCGTTTGACCCCCTTCTCCTCCTACTCCCCCTACCTGACCTAAACCTTGAAAAACAGTGTCCCAATATTTTGTCCATATAGTCCCTCTTGTTCATGAGTAAAGACAGCTTGACTAGTAGTTGCTTAAAATGTATTTTTAAGTGACTGTTTCAGGCTTTGTCGCTGTAGGACACAAAACAGAAGTCATCAGCATTAAGATCAGATCGAATGACAGAATTTGAATTAAGTACAGCCAGGGAAAACAGTCAAATAATCTCATTAACAGCCACCTTTTTAATTTTTCAAAGTACACTGGGCAGTTCTCAATCAATGGCAAACCTTGTAAAATTAAGACCACAAGCTGTGTTCTGATTAACTGACTTATAGACTAATCACACTTTCTAGCCCCCCCCCCAATGACCTGCCCAGTCTTGCCAGCTTTGTTTGACACCTTAAAAATGTGATCCAGGGGATCTAGACTTGTAGACTTGTGTTATTTAATGATGTATGCTGTGTTTAAAGGTTCCCAGACCTGCATATGTATGCAGTATGAAGACCGCCATTGACAAGATTCTGTCTTTATCTGAGGGAGACGGTATAAAGGAGCTTGAACTTCACCTCACTTCTTTGCCTCATGATCAGGTTTGCAATATTAAACATGCCAGTTTAACTGCTTATTCTATTTTTCATAGCTGGTCATAGTAAAAACGAGGAGAGCTGGTTTCTAATCTTTGCATCTTCTTTCTAAAATATATGATCTTGCTGCAAGCATTTTGTGAAATATATGCTTACTTTCTGATGACAATCATCTGCCATAAGGCATAAGGTTAATTGTATCAGTTATGGTAACACGTGTCTGGCTTTTATGCTCAAGTAATAGTTTTTATAGTTGACAGTTTTGTTGAGGTGTGCCAATTTTAATCTCTCTCATTTTGCAGTTGACTGCATTGATCACAGATGCTGCTTTGAAAGGAAAGGATTCAGCAGCCTTGATCAAGGCCATTTTCAGAGGTAATTAGACAATAATATCAGGATTGCTTTTACAAAATGATCTTAAACACTGATCGTTATCTCTCTGTGCGTGTCTCATTTGAGGCTCCCCGGTGAGTGGTTCAGATGGAGTCAACCGCAGATTGTGTGTGTATAAGCACTGCATTCCTCTCTGTAAATCTGGAGACTTGCAGACAGAAGTGGCTATAGACATAATTGGGCTGCTTATGTTGGAGGTGAGAGTGCACATTTGATCAGGACACTTTTTGTTCATTTATAGTAATCATGCATCCTTTTCCATTTTATTGTTTTTAACCATTGTCTGCTGATCATGCATAACTAAAGGTTCTTTTCCATTTCTATGTTTTTAACTGTTATTGTTTTTAGCTTCTGCTAAAGTTTAGGATGGAAATGTTTCCCGAGATAAGGTGGTGTGTGTTGTTTGTTCCCCCCCCCTTCATTCTGTTCCACCTTTCACTGTTAGACACATACTCTGCCTGGCCATGCACTGGCAACATTAGCATCTCTCTTTGTGGATGCTATTAAAGTTGGTGAAATGGGTAACGGTAAATCACTGGAGCTCTTCCCCACTATCCTAACTGCCCTGGCTGCAACCGAGACCATAGCCTATGGCAAAGGTAAAAACAAGTTTTTTATTGTCAAATCAGTTGTCCGTATGCAGCATGTGCGGAGAATAGAAGAATAGGCACTAACTCTTCTACTTTCTTAGTTGGTCACACCAGCACATGTTTTTTGGTACCACATGATATTGTGTGTGTGTGTGTATATTCACATACATGGGGTTAGGAAAAAAAGGTAGTCCTCCAAACCACAATGACAAGGTTTCTTGATTAATTCAATTTGCTTCAAATTTACTTTTTGTCTTTCATTCTGTGTTTAGGTGAATTAAGTGGAGATGAGTACAAGAAGCAACTGATCAACAGTCTTTGCTCAAGCAGGTAATAATTTAAAAATACATTTCAAGTGTCACAAGTGTCACAAGATATGTATTTTCAGGTTTGATACAATGACATAAGTTTGAGTTGCATATCCGTGAACCAAACGTGTTCAGCTATGTTGTCCTATTGAAAATATGCAATAGCTGGTTTCTCTTGACCCTCAGTCTCCCAGCGTTGGTAGTGTTGTCTCACTGGGGGGAATCTTAGCTGGTGGGTGTAACTGGACATGCATAAATAAGGGAGTGATTGGGCTGTTCAGTTTCTCCTATCCTCTTCTTATGTTCCTCAGAAGTGTCTTCTGTTCTGTGTTCTCCTTACAGATGGGACCCACAGTGTGTGATCCACCTCACCACCATGTTCAGGTTCGAAAGAGTCTCAGTCTGTGTCTCCTTATATTGTATCTGTATCTTCTCATGTAAACATTAAGGCCCTTCAGTGTGATGTTCATCCTTCCATCTTGTCTTGACGTCATGGTGCTTTTTAACCTCGCCCCTCTGTATCTGAGTGTTCCTCAAGAGTTATGTGTTTTTTTCCTCTCTCACAGGGATGTCCCATTATCTCCAGAGGAGCTGCAGTTTTTGATTGAAAAAATCTTAAGGATGTTCATCAAGCTGGACTTACAGGAGATCCCTCCTCTGGTGTACCAGATGCTCCTACTGTCTGCCAAGGTCTGCTGGCCTTACTTTCATTTATATTAAACAATTGCAGGGCACTTACATATGCAAATTTGTATTTACTGAAATATTGTGGATATTATAATCTTCATAGATGGGGAATCTGTGTCTCTTTTGGGCAGGGATGTAAAAAGCTTGTGTTGGAGGGAATTATTAACTACTTTCGAGAGCAGGACTTGCAACAGAAAGAGGAGCAAAAAGAAGGAGAGTAAGTGTGACCGTTTAGGTTTATTTCTTTGTTTTAATTAGGTTTTTTTGCTATAAAATATGGACCTCACATTGAGGTTATTTTTCAGATTAATCAGTCTATCCTATCGTTAAGAATGAAACTATTATGCCTCGGCTAAATGTGTTCAAACGAATTGTGTCATCAGGAGTATGGATGTTGAGGTGCAGACCATCCCACAGGACCAGCTAAGGCATGTGGAAGGAACGGCCATCCTGCACATCGTATTTGCGATTCGCCTTGACCACGAGCTTGGGAGAGAGTTCTTAAAAAGCCTCAAGGTGATTTCTCTCACTCTCACCCTCATTCGTGTTCTTGGTGTCTCCGACTCTGTTTGGTTACTTGTTTTCTATTGTTTGTCTGTTCTGTATTCTTTGTTCTATTCTATGGGCTGTTTTTTATGGCCTTGTGCAGTACAGCAGTAGAATACAGCGTATAAATAGACATAGGCCACAGAACTGTTGTCTTGTTTCAGAATGGATATTATGTGTGAAGAACGAGGGTTATACTATTTGAATAATGAATGGGTATTGAGTGTTCACTGGAATTATGTAGCAAATAATCATTATTGCCTATTGGCTTGATGGCTGTTGAGATCTACTTGTTATATTCGATTTTAGGGCCTGAGAGTAAGGAAAGTGATGATGTAGTGACCATACAGAAATAAGCACAACATTTAAAAAGGTTATGTTAGTGCATTAACAATATATTATTTTACCAATACGTTCATTTAGTGTCTGTTTTTATCTGTGTTGGTTTTTTAGGGTCAGCCTCTGTGTCCTTTCAGTATTGCTCTGCTGCTTTCTGTGGCTCGCGTTCAGCGCTACGAAGAACAAGTATGATCTTCTTATCCACTAGATTACTATACACCAATATGTCGTTCTCTCAGATAATAAAATACGTCTTCCATAGCTGTATTTGAGGTTGTCACAACACTGTGCATTTCCAGTGAGATTTAATGGGGTGCTTTGAAGCACCACTGATCTTCTTAGGCAGTGTCATATCTGCCATGCTGACTCATCATGTTTTACCAGCACTTCTGGCTTTCCTGCTTAATCATTTATGATGAGCCAGTGAGATATACTAATGATCTTTGTAGCATTCTGGCATAAAATTATTCTGATTCCCTGGTTCCCTTGAATGGAGAGCCTTGTTCCAAATGATATGATGGACAATCAAAACCCTTTAAAACAGCCAGAAATAGCATTATGATGACTAAAAGGACTTTTTGGTGATTTGGGAAAGCAAATTTGGAACAAGTAAGACATTTCGGCTTCATGGGGCTATTCAGCTCCGGGGGAAAAAAATAAGAGACCACAGCAAATTATTTTTAAATCTGCATCTCTGTGAGTATGACAGCCATTCCATGCCAGTGTTGTTAAATTCCTACACAAGCATCTCATTCTGCTTTATGAGGTACTGATTAGTGATCACCTGAATCCAATTTTACTTCATGAGGAAAAGTATAATATGCGCTGCTGTAATCAACACACTCCTCTCACAATGTGACCATTTTGATGGCAAAACACTACTAGAAGTACATCAAAGGTCATTATTGCCATTTAGTTTGAGTGAACAAGAGATTTGTTGTCTTTGAAATATTCAAGGTCTGTAATCACTGCACTATTTCTCTTATTTTGATGTGTTGTCTTTTCCCTTGAATGTATGCTTTAAAGAACAATATTTTTATTTAGAAATGAGGAGAGACACTGTCAGAAGTTCTTAAAGACTAAGGCAAAGCTGTTCAGGTCAATACTCGCACCTATAAAAGAGAAAACCTGAGAAACTGAACATTTTTGTTGTGGTCACTTATTTTTTTCCAGAGCTATATTTGACTAACCTGGGTGTGTGCAGTGCAACATGACACCATTAATAAACCTGTCCCCCTGCATTGTTCCTCTCCCGTCTTACTGCCCATTTTATTTTTGTCCAGGTGTTTGAGTTCCTGAAAGGAACAATCATTAAGAATTTCAAGGATGAGCAGGTTCTGCAGGGTTCTAAGCTCCTGCAGGACCTGTTACCCCCTTGCCACAGTGTTTCCCAAATGATTCTGGACACGGTCAAAAACAGGTCAGCACAAGCTCAGCAAACAAAATCTACCATCAGGACCTAGGAGGTCAACTTAGCCTTATTTACCCTCAAACTCAGAAACTGTTTTATTTTGCATATTTATCATTTTTAGTTATTTGTTTTATTTTACCCTAAAAATGATACTGTTACCACTGTGGTAGTGTGTTTTGTTTACTTGTGCTATGCCTATGGTAATTAAGCAGTTAGTGTAGCATTGTGTGTAACACTTGTATCTTTCACTTTCATCCGCTAAATGATTCAATTGTAAACTGCTCTGGATAAGAATCTGCTAAATGTGTAAATGCAATTTTGCAGTGTATTTGGCTGGGACCATGTCACACAGAGCCTTGTAGAGTTAGGCTTTACCCTCATGGACTCCTTTGGACCAAAGGCAGGGCCTTTTGGGAAGAACACTGAAGCCCCCACCACTACAGCTAAAACCCCCTCCCAGCTTGCATGTCGACTTGGTGGACAAGTACTACTTGAAAGTTTCAAAGTAAAGTATCAAGCATTTTCTTCAGCATTCCTTATCTAGTAAACTTTGCATTAAATTATGCAGATTTATTCAAAACACTTTTTTTTTCCTCAGATGCATGAGCCAATCAGAGGAGAGGTCCTGGAACAAGTCCTAAATCGCTTGGTTACAAAGACAGCTTCACCAGTCACCCATTTCATTGGTATGGAATGTAGAATAAGCAGCTCTTTATGAAATCAATTTTTTGTTTTCTTTTACTTCATTTTTTACCTGGTGTTTATCTTGGTCCAGAGCTTCTTTCCAACATTGTCATCTCTGCTCCGATGATCCTCCTGGAGTCCTCCTCAAAAGTGACAGAAACCTTTGATCAACTGTCTTTTCTTCCTCTTGGCACTGTGCAGGGACTCCTTAAAGCTATACAGGTAATCACATTCATTAACTAATATATTCTCTTCAAAAATATTGTGTGATCAGTTGTTTGGATGTCCCACAGGCTTTGTTGTTTTCACAAATAAGCTGTAGACCTCTCTATTACACACAATTGTCTTTGTGTTGTTTTCTTTCCTCAGCCGCTTCTAAAGGTCAGCATGTCCTTAAAGGATGCTCTGATTCTGGTACTGAGAAAAGCCATGTTCTCCAGGTATGAAAACTTCATATAGAGTCTTCTCCCTCATCTTCTCCTACTTGCAGCTGCTCCTGTTTTTTTAAGGGTCACTGCAGTGGATCAACTGTCTCCATTTCCTTCTATCCTCCGCATCTTCCTCTTTTATACCAACTGCCTGCATGTTTTCCACCTCCACCTCTGCTTCCGCTCCTTTCATCAGTCCCACTGTCTCCAAACCATCAAACCAAACAACAAAGCTGGTCTCACTATCGTCTTGTACACCTTCCCTTTCACTCTTGCTGGTACCTGCCTGTCACAAATCACTCGTACCACATTAAAGCTTCAAGAATTTCTTGATCACTAGTATCCCATTTGTTGATATGCTTCAAACATGCATCTAAATTTTGTGCTGTCAATAAACAGTAGTAATAAAATTGAGTAGTATCTTCCTAAACTCTGAATTTTGGGCAAGCGTCCAGGTGGGGGCTAATGACAAGGATACACTCATGGATCTTCTTTCTTACCCTGAAAGCAAATGTAAATTTATATTTAAAGATGTCTAAATCTTACCTGGAACTCCTTTTCTCTCTGTAGTCAATTGGATGGACGGAAATCCGCAGTGGCTGGATTCCTCTTGCTGCTGAAGAATTTTCGGGTCTTGGGAAGTCTAGCCTCTAGTCAGTCCAGCCAGGCACTGACCTCTAGCCAGGTGACTGACGTGGCAGATATTACAATATTTGTTGCTGCGCTTATTGTAGTGACAATTGTCTATAAACTATTGTTAGAAGGTGTCTTCCAGTTTCATAATTCATGCATAATTCAAGTGTGGCTCGTATACTGTGTTTCAGGTCCAGGCAGATGTCCACTCACGCTATAATTCCGCTGCTAACGAAGCATTTTGTTTGGAGATTCTAAGCAGCCTTCGCCGCTGCCTCAGCCAGCAGGCAGATGTACGGCTCATGCTCTATGAGGTCAGATTCTACTCCCTCCTTCCTCCCCTGCACTGAATTGTGGGCCTTTATTTTACAATTGGTACAATGTCCCAGTTCCACCAAACAAGTGTCAATGTGCAGACCAACTTAACAATAATTGTCACTTTGCTCTAAGCAGCTGAGGCAACAATGTTATCAGGCTGATGATTAGATTTGGCTGATATTCCAATCCAATATTTGATGACGCAGTTATTGTACTCTGGATCATTGTTTGAGACACTGGGTTTATGTGCTAAAACTCCAAATTAAATATATTGCATATAATATTTCCCATATCTGTTTCCCTGTTACGATAATGTTACTAATAATAGTGGTGCCAGTAGTATTGTTATTAATCCTGTAAACTATGAATTTGTTTGTTTGTTTATAAGGGTTTTCATGACGTTCTCCGGCGCAACTCCCAGCTGGCAGGTTCCATCATGCATACCCTTCTATCACAGGTGATCAGAGTGTTTGTGATGTATAACTTTGTGCCTCAAGCTTTTATTTAATAATCCTGAAATTGTCATTCGTCTGTCTGTATGTCTACATCTGACATCCAGCTAAGACGATACTACGAGCCTGAGCAGGACCTCTTGCCTCCTGTGAAGTTGGAGTCATGTATAACTGCACAGGGAGACCAAGTCTTTCTTCAAGAACCTCTGGTAATATACCTTCTGAACAGTCACCACTGTAAATCTTTCTGTATGTTTTGATACTCTATAGTTTGTTTGTTAGTTAGTTTGTTTGTTGTGTTTGTTTTGTTGTTTTTTTTTTACCCTTTTTTTTATTTCCCTTTTTCTCTCCTTCAGGCTCATTTGTTCTCCTGTACAGTCCACTGCTTGCTGTGGCATCAGAGTGTGTGTAATTCTGCTGGTGGTGGGATCGATGATGAAAATGAAGAAGATGAAGGAGGGTTCCAGAATGAACTTGAATCTATCTTGGAGAGTGCAACTAGACGAATGATCAAGAGTGACCTAGAGGACTTTGAGCTTGTATGTTTCAAGACGAGTTGCAGTTCAGAGCTTAATGTGAAATTGGTCTGAGATAAATAGCTCATGGCAATGTTTGTCTTACAGGATAAATCTGCAGAGTTCTCCATGGCATCCAGTGTTGGTGTGAAGAACAGTATTTATGCTGTTCTAGTTATGGGAATGTATGAGGTTCTCATAGAATACAATTTCCTCATAGGCAACTACAGGTAATCTGACCTTTCTTACACTGACTTGTGTCTTATTTTATACTTCAGAATCAGCTGATTGTGCTATACCATGTGTGCGTGTGTGCGCGCGCGCGTGTGTGTGTGTGTGTGTATTGAGCAGTAAGAACCGCTTTCAGGAAGTACTGGAGCTCTTTAATCGTTACCATAAGCTATCTGAGATCTTGAGGGAAAAGTCTGGAAAGGGCAGAACGTCTTCCAGCAAACCCCCACGCAGTCTGCTGTCAATGGGATTCGTGGCCACCCTCCTCAGTGCTCTCTTCCGGTAGGTCGTGCTGATTGTGTGTGGGGGAAAGCACTACATATGAAGCTGTATGCAATTTTTAACAAAATTTACATAATCAACCCAAATATAAGAAAGCAAACTTCAGACAGGGAATCGAACATCTTGTCTGATCAACTAAAAGTTCATGTTTGGGGGAAAATGTGTATTAAAAGGTATTTTGCTGGAATGTATTCATTACATTACTTTACGATCATATGGCTTTTATCTAAAGCGACACTTTTATCCAAAGCGACTAACAATATGAGGGCACAAGTTTCAGGACAGTGTGAGAACCAGAGGATAGTATTAAGTGCTAAACCTTTATGGAAAGATGGTGCATTAGGAGAGGGGATGCTCTCTGAACAGATGAGTCTTCTTTACTTAAATGAGAACTATTCCATGCTGATCACTGAACGTATGCCCAAGACACGCTCTGCTTGCAAAACACTGAAGCTTTGTGTATTATGTATTACTATTGAATGGCAGTTCTGAATGGACTAGGTGATATGTGGGTTTTTTGTGCTTCTATCCAGAGACAGCGCTCAGACTCATGAGGAGAGCCTGTCAGTGCTGCGCTCCAGTGGGGAGTTCATGCGCTACAGTGTAAGTGTTGCTTTGCAGAAAGTCCAACAGCTGGAGGAAACGGGTCACACGGATGGGCCGGAGGGTCAGAATCCTGACAAAACATTCCGCTACCTTTGCGATATCACCAGGTCTTACTTTACTCTGAACTATTCCACACTGGCTTTTCTTAAATTTAGAGTCACAGTTAATATACTTGTTCCTATATACTTGTTCCTATTTGCAAAAATGAACATTCAGTGGTTTTCCTTTATATTTATATTACCGTTCTGTGTTCATATTTCCAAAAAATAAAGAAAAAAAGTACGGACAAAACCTGTGAAAAATGTTTTTCTTTGGGCAAAACAAAACTGAACACAGTACTAACTTAGTACCTCAGGTTCAGATCCTACTAAACTGTCTACTCTGTTGCATATGGACATAAATATGGTATTGAAGGGAGGTTTAGAGTAAAACATGTCTTAGCTGTGTTAGAGGTACTTGACTTCTATGGGTCTTTTCTCACCATTCAGTGTGCTGATGTGGCGGTACACTAATATTCCATCAGCCGTGGAGGATGCTGGGAAGAAGGAGAAGAGTCAAAGTGTGTCTCTGTTGTGTTTGGAAGGGCTGCTGCGCATCTTCAGTACAGTGATCCAGCAGTACCCCAGTAAAGTGGCCAGCTTCCTGTGCTCTATCGGTGGGTTGTTTTATCCTCCTAAATGAGTTTTTACAAAGAGTTTTCCCTTTGTAAAATTGGAATGGGTCGTATCATTGTTCTCTCGAGCATCAGTAATGACACTGTATTTCTTTCCCTTTAAGATGTGTCCGAGGAGACGGAGGGCGAAGCTGAAAAGTCCAACCTGACAGAAAAAACTCCCTTCTACATCCGTCAGTTTCAGGTAGAACATTTTTTCTGATCCTACACACACTGCTCTCTTCTTGTTTGCTTTAATACAGCTTTGTAAGAGGCATAGAAGATATTTGGTGACTGTAGAGTTGGTGTTTGGACAGTGTTTCTAAGAATTAATCCTTAGATTACTTTAGTTTACATAGTTTACTTGTGATTACTTGATTTACATTGTGTATTAACAGGTTTGAGTCTGCACTTCTGACATTTTAAAGATTTTCAGTAGCAAAACAAAAAATGACAAAGTATTTCAACCAAAACAAAACCCTAGGTGTGGCAATCTTTGTCAAATTATACAATTTTCTACTCATGAACACAGGTGTGGTTGAAGGTTTAGAATACATAAACATACATATACATCTAACTGTTTGTCTCGGTGTACAGCGTGCCCTATTCAGTCAGTTAAGTGGAGGAGAGGATGATTTTAACAGCAAAGAGGCTCAGCTGCTGGTCAGCATCCTCAGTGTATTGTCTCGCCTGCTGGAGCCCTCTTCTGAGCAGGTGGCCATTCACACATTTAATTCCAGTTCCACGCTTCGTCCTCGAATTGTGACATTAAAAACGTCTCTCTGTTTGACAGTTCCTCCAAATGATTACGTGGACAGTCAAAATTTGCAAAGAAACCAACTTTGGTAAGCGTCTGTAGAATTTATAGTAACATGCTTTGCCCTTTGCCTGTCATGTGTAGACAAATATTACACATTAGACATTAGATTTCTCACTTACTCTCACCCTTTCACCAACTTTGTTTTTCTTTTCTTATTTTCCTACTGACATTATTATTGTTGTGCTTTGTCCACACTCTCTCTGCCCCTCTTTTGCCCTCTTTCTCTCTCAGAGGACATATCTTTCAGCAAGGGGCTTCTGTCTCTGCTCTTTAGTCTGCATGTCCTCTACAAAAGCCCTGTGTGTTTGCTCTGGGAGCTGTGTCAGGACATCCACAGTGCACTGGGAGACATAGACCCGGTAACGTACCAAACACAAATGAGACAAAAGGCCAGGTATTACGTAACACACTCATCCCACACTCATATTAAAAATATCTCCGCCTGTTCAGGACTTGTGGACATTTCATAGAAATTTCACAGTCACAGCAGTGTACAGCAACTCTCCCCTGCAGTGTACATTCAGTGTGAGAGCTTGGATCTTGGGAGTAAAGTTACATACAACCAGGAATGACTGTGGTAACTGCCAGGAGTTTAGAGTTTGTTGCCAGTATAAGCAGGAAATTTGGCCATTTATCGAACCATAGTATTGTGACTAGTTTGCTATGACACAAGTTATTTCAAATGTTACCACTTGTTGGCTTGTCCATTATAACCAACTGATTATGAGGGAAAAGGTAGAGTTCAGCAATATGCCAAAAAATGTATCAGCAAGATACTTCAAAACATTTTTCTGATACAATATGCATCATATTTGATAAGTTGGAACAGAAAAAGTACCGGTAATCAGTAGTGCCAAACTTTATAAAATAATTACACTATGTAATTACACTATGTATCAAATCAAAGGCAGAAGAAAATATATGTTTTATTTTTGCTATACACACACAATGGTAAGCTGATCTTTATTTTCTAGCTGATTCTCTCTCGCTGTGTTTCTATGTCTCTCTGAGCAGGGTGTGGAAGTGGAGAAACAATCTCACTTTGCTATTGTCAGCTCAAAGACTGCAGCATCCACTACAGTGAGTTGTACCCCCCCACACACACGTTACTGCATGTCATTAATTACATTTTGAATCCGTAAAATGTGGGGTTATGGATAATGAAGATAGGATTTTTCTTCTTTCCCTCTATCTTTCCAGCTCTTGGTTTTGTCTCAGGTGGGGAAAGTATTAGATGAAGTGGACTGGCTGATTGCAAAGAAGAAAGGCCAGGCATCTTCTGATAGGACGCCCACAGGTGGCTCTCTAACACACTTTCACCAGTTCATTAATTTTTTTTCTTAGAGCACGAATTGTTTTTTAGAGCTGGGGTGAAAATACTGTGCATGTGTGTCTGTGTCAGGAGGTGCCACCCAGTCGGCAGGTCAGCAGGACCCTGTGGAGAAGGCAGTGACTCTGCAGTTGGGGACTTTGCTGACGGCTCTGAATGAACTAGTACAGACAGGCCTGCCTTCTGGAACCTGCACTGACACTCTGCTACGAGAACTCAGCCGAACCTACGCAATCCTCACTACTCTCATCAAATATGTGAGTCACGCGGCAATACACAGGCCTAACTGAAACTCCACATATTTACATTTAGAACCAACCTTTTTTTCCAGTTAATGTTTCATGTGCGTACCTAAATTAATTCTTTATAGCATAGACTTAAACAGTATTCTTCAGTCATCTTCCTGGAGTCTTTTTGCACCATTTTATTTACTGTGTTCCTGATTATTTATTGTTGTGCTCAGCACACATGTCAACTGGCTATTTAACAGGTTCATCAGTATAAAATGGTTATAGGGCAAGGAAAGCACAACTCCGATATTTGAATGTATGTTTGTGTGCACTCTGCACAGTCAGTTCTGGACAGTATATCTTAAACCGTGAGATGCTACATGACTGCATACAAACTATGTTCTATGGCTATGCCAAGCTATCAGTCTTCAGTCTTGCTAACCTTTCTCCTCAGATAGACTGAAACGAAAACTCAGTAAAAGGCAAATGCTTAAAATACCTCAGAATTAAATTGTTGTAGTCTGGCCTGTCTTGGGCAGATCTCACAGGTGCTGGCACAGGTCCAGTTTGGGCTTTACGTTTATACCCATGCAGACTTTTACTTCAGAGGTGTTTGAGGTACATTTTTTTCATTTTACACATTTGCCCTTAGATTAGGGCTGCACGATTATTTTTTATCAATATTGAAATCATGATTATTAATCACAATTATTCATTATTTTAGTCAACGAAAATGTAGGGACGTTTTAGCACGGTTTTTATTTTGTAAACCACATTTAGTCAACAATATTGCAGGATATATTTCGTTTTGTTATCGTCTCGTAGTCGCATGATAAATGTTCGTTGACGAAAGCAACACTACACACAGGCGCACACACACTTTCTCATGCACGCAGGCGCTCACACACACGCACTCACCCGCGCTTCTTTTTTAGGCAGCATGCTGAAGCCCTAATCTCTTGTTCGCCCCCTAGTGTCTGGCTGAGAACGTGTTTGATCTGATTTGCAGCAGAGCTGCTATTAAAATTGCCGACGATCTTAATTTAACCGTGGCAGCCAAAATCGTGATTAAAAATCGATTAGTTGTGCCGCTCTACCTTAGATACAGTTATCTGTAATAATTCCAATCATTTTCACTGGTGGCGACAGCAAACCTTTGTTATTTGTCTGTGTTCCTGTGTGAAGTTGATGTAGGGGTATTTGAGTTTTCATTTCCTTTTGCAGTACATCCAAGTGTGTGCAACTCATCCTGGCCAAGTGCCTGCTCGACTAGAGAAACTGGTGAGAAGACCCTCTGAACTTTACTTGGATGGGCAGTAATTAAGCAATTTATTATACTGGCTGTATTTGTGTCCAGGTCAAGCTGTCAGGGTCTCACCTCACACCTCAGTGCTACAGTTTCATCACCTATGTGCAAGTAAGTTGCCTCTTTTCACTTGTGCTCTGCCTTTTATTTTGGTTTTGTTTTTACAAGCTGCATGTTCAGTCAATCTGGTGTTTTAACAACAGAGTGGTGAGTCCAATGCAGCAAATGACAAGAAGAAGAAAAGGAAAGAAGACGAAGCTGTTATGGCTGCCTCTGTAAGAACTACTACACTTAAGCAAATTTGTTTGTTTATTTGGAACCTGTACAGCTCTAAGATTTTTTTTTTTTTTGGTAACCAAATTCCTTTAGGCTAAGATTCTTCGTGAGACAAAAGCCATCCCCACCCTGATTTTCAATATCGAACAATATGAGAAATTTCTCATTCTTCTCTCCAAGAAATCAAAGGTACAGTGAACAGTTTTATCAATGACAAACACAATATTACAAGAATAAATGCAGTAATGTTTAATAAGCCAGTGTGTGATGGCATCTCCTTTTTTAGGTGAATCTGATGCAGTACATGAAGTTGAGCACTTCCAGAGACTTCCGGATCAATACTGCCACCCTAGAAGCTGCACTGCAAGAGCAGCAGCAGGAGAGTCAGCAGGTCAGTTTACCCACAATCTGCACTTAACATGATCCTCCCAACCCAGAACATTCTGTGTGACACTAAAGACCTTAACGCAACAAGCTTAAACCTCCAGGCAAGTACTGAACCAACTGTTCCATTAACTAGATTATGGGTATGGGTCTTTATTAAATTTAAGTTTAAACAATGCTCAATACTGCAGAGCAAATGCAGTAAGCAAAATGACAACTATAACAAAATAGGTCCTTGCAAAGGATACTGTAACACTCATTAGATAGCTTAGAAATAGAAAGCACAATGTACACCACTGAACAGTCAGGGTGATATTCATAAATCTACACAGTAGAAAAGAACCAATACAGTTTCCGTCCTGATACAAATCAATATAAACTGTGTTATAATGCTTTTTTCCATCTCTTGACAACATTCTCTCATTGTTTTATCAGAGTGAAGCATCTGAAGTTTCTGAGGAGAGTCAAGCACCCAAGAAGAAGAGAAGAAAGCAGTAAAAGTTTAGGTTTTCATTTGCGTCAGGTTTTTCAGAAATATACCACTAGGCTAGTTCTGCCTAGTTCAGTGGTCTGTTTTCTCCTCCTATCAAACATTACAACGGTGTTTGAACTGATTGCTTTCCTTTGGCGAATGAACCTTTGGTAATCTCAATGATCTGATAGATATCCAGCGCTTCGCCTGTGGATTAAAAAAATTGTAAAGTTCAGAATGCATGCAGCAAAATCTATTTATTTGTATACTTTTCTTTTACACAGTTCTATTATTAGTAATAATTTCTAGTAATACGTTCCCTGAATTCACAATACTGCTAATTAAACTAAACCTTCCAATAAATACATTTCCTGTCAACATCTTTTTTTTTTTTTAAACAACAAAGACATTGAAATATGTTCGTACTTGCGTGTACTTGCTAATTAATTATCTGAAAAAGGGTAGACTACAGCATATTTCTCTACTCTCATAACTTTTAATAGAACATATCTGTTATACTCGGGGATAGTATTTGTTCCCAAAGTTCTGTTAAAATCTAAAGTATTGAATTAGTTGCCCTTACCTTGGTGGAGTCCAAAACGGCGCTCAAGTCCAGTGGGGTTAGATGGAGTCACGCAGTCCATGGTGACCTCCTTCCTTAAGCACCGGTCAATATCTACAGCACTGAAGAAAGCTACAGACTGAGGGAGATCCTTCATGCCCAACTTGTAGGCAAACATGCACCTGAGCACCATACACAACCATTAATATGGAGCAACATGAAGACATTTCTTCTGCTTAAATCAAGAATAGTTAGTATTATTTAAGAAAGGTCCAAACATCTAAACAAAAAAAATTTGAATGAAATCCATCAGAGATTAGTCTACAAATAAATGTTACGAACCGTGTCAGAAGGTTTGTGATCTGCAGAGCGAGTGCAGCTCTGTAGCGGTCCTCGCTCTTAACTAGGTAGCGGACCTCATCATGAATACTTATACAAAAGCGCCCATCAATGTCATACTCCTCCATCAGCCACCTCATGGCCACCAGCATCAGGTGAAGGTAGTCTACTGCTGAACTCTGAACCACCCAGTTCACCCTGCTGGTGATGAACTGAAAATGCAAGTTTGTAAAAATTGCCATATTTATATAAGCAAATTTATTTAAGTTTCATTCCAAAATGTGCAGTAACCTCCCAAAATTTACATTCTAAAGGCACCCGTGAATTGTGATGTGGTAAAAAAAAACCAAAAACCCAAAAACCTAAAAATGTCTTTTTATAGTCTAAACCCTAATTGTGCCCCTAGATATATAGTTTACACTGAACTCCAGCAGTGCTAGAATGTAAATACCGATATTACCCCTGTATAGACTGTACTGTAATTCATGCACACCCGCTTTTTTGGGTATGCGCTGTTTACTTTGGTAAAAGCAGGGTAAATATAGTAATCATTTAATTTAATTTAGGATAAGAAAAAAATACAGGGCTTTAAGAAGAACAATGAAAAACACGAATACTCAGTGAAACGCTTGAGATGTTTCACATGGGAAATTGTTCTGATTCTGGACTGCAGCTGCCAGGAGAAATGAATAATACTCTCATACTGATTACTTTCAAAACTCCTGCCTGTGAGTACAGGGGTATTTCACCATCCCAAGATGTGTTTTCTTTGTGTTTCTCTCCTCAGTACCAGAACATTTATAGTTATATTTTATATTAAAATTACATTATGTTACAGTAAATTATATTTTAATAATTTAGCACTAAAATGAATGAAAAATGATATTGCCATGAAAAAAGCGTCTGCATCTCCACGAATAATTTAGTATATCCGTTTAAAACAATTATGGCAAACCTATAAGTTTTTAAAATGAAAAGCTGCTGATGTGTACGAGTAAATTAAGAGAAGTAACAAGACTATTACCCTGTGCCGTGCTGAGAATGAGCCCCTATTCATATAACAACTGCTAACTGGTGGTCTTGACCACTGATGAAGTAAAAGGGGGTATCAGTGCATCCACATTGTACGTTAAGCTGTATCTGTAAAAAATACGGAAATGTAACCTCTTCTTTGACAGCAGCCGGCTCTAAGGCTCTAGAAATTCTACAGCCCAGCACAGGCGTGGCAGGCTCCACTGAGTGAGCGATGCTCTCCAGCTTGTTAAACATCTCAGACTCTGTGCCTCCAGCCCACACTCGGCGGCCTACCAGATCCCACCTCCTTTTACCTCGAGTACTAAGGAAACAAGACATTTCAGACGGTTTACCAAAAGTTGCTTTTACTCTTGAAAAGCTATGAGAAGTGTTGTTTAAATGTAAATTCAAAAAGCTCCCATTGCCCTATAATATATATCAAATGGCATTCTGCTCTTTGGTGATATAAAAGTTAGAAAAAAGATTTAAAAAAAATATATGAATAAACATAATAATTGAGAAGAAAAAAATTAAAAACTGGGTGACGGTGACCTTACTTTTGGCCAGCCAGTTTAGAAATCCTGCGTAATTCCTCTCTGGAGACAGTCCCATCTTCATCCCTTTCAACGTTTAAACCCAGCTCTTTTACCAACCACTCCCCATCCTCAGAGAGAAGGTACCTGTGTCCACAATGAAATGTTAATTTTACATAAAAAAAAATCTTTGTAGTTACTTTGTCTAGTAAATTTAGTCATTAATGTAGCGTCAGTGGCTCTACCTGCGCAGTCCTTTGGTCAGTGCATACATCTGCTTGGCTTTGCTGGCTGCCTCAGACTGGCTGAGCCGGTGGTTGAACTGCATTAACAGGCGCTCAGCAAATGGCTGGCCTGCACCGTAGATGCGTCCGTAGTTGAAGACTTTGGCATGTTCACGGCTGATTCCCACAGCATCAGCAGTGCGGCTATGCAGGTCGGTGCCCTGACTCTTCTTTCCCTGCAGGGTCATCCATCCAAACGCTGTACAGCCTGACGGGAGCAAGACAGCAGTGAAACCTTCACACCGTTACTTAGGGTGTGGCTGTACACCTAATCAGGGTGCCCAATTTGGTCGATCCAGGGTAGGTGAGGGTGTGTGTTTTAATTTAGACTTATCTCAAAGTATACTAAGAGTGGTTCCCACAGATATGGCTGCGAGCAAGATTCAGTGAGAAGTGTTTGTTCAGAAAAAAACTTGCCAAGTTGAAACAAACTGAGTCAAAGCCAAATCTAGCTATAGTTTTAGGAAAATGCTGACCAGAGAAAATCCAGTAGTTTTTACATGCAATATTTAAAATATTGACCAGCTGCTGATTGAGGCATTTGGCAACTTAACAGAGGCTTTTGTCCTAAAATGCTGGAAAAGCAAATCAATATGGTAGCAAAGCTCACCAGGCATGCCAGCAAAGTGAGACTCTCCTAAGATGGCAGCAATCCACAGCTCCTGAGAGTCAACGTCTGCTCCCACCAGGTGATAACCTGGAGGTACCTGCACCATAGCTTTCAGTTCACTGCCCACACGATCCCGCTGCAAACACAAACATGCTTTCAGTGGAACGAATCCTTGGTTTCAGTTGTAGTTTCTTTTTGATTCCGTTATTTCTTTAGTTTAGTGTACCTGAGAGCTGTGCAACATTACTGACAACACATTTCTACCATTATAATAGACCCTTATTCTGATGTCACACTAATAAAATGTAATAGAAGAAATTGGTGTAAGTACAGAGACTGCTCCAGAGCAGGAGACAGAAGAGTCAGAATGCTTGGGGCATTACACGGGCATTGCTGGCAGTCAACCATGTTGGCTCGACGGCTCTGCGGGTGACCGTTCCAGCAGTAATAACCTGGGGCAAGATGGCACCATACTGCAGCTCATCATCATAGTCATCATGTCTGAAGTAGGGTAGAAGAGAAAATAAGACTTAAGGATTTTAGGGGAGTGACCAGAGTTATTACTGGATGGTGCAAAGTAACCCTGCCACACCTGCTAACATTGCGCGGCAGTTCCCCTTTCCGGAGCCAGACAACCTTCTGAGAACTAAACAGACAGAGGGCCAAAAACAAGTTATTTCAAAAGGATCAATGACAAGGCCAAAATCAATAACAGGGCGTTTCACAGGATTATTTCTGTGTACCTGATGCGTTTCTGGGCATTTCTCCAAAATGAGATCATCTTGTTGATCTCCAGAGCCCGTGTTGCGTTAGTTCCCCCTCTCCCTGCTTGAAGGGTCCCGTCCTCCATTTTAGACAGGAAGTCTTTAGAAAAGGGGCTGCCCACATTATTTTCATTCCCATCCTGAAATATACAAGAATTACTGAAATCACACTCAAGATTTGCCCATGTAGCGGACTGTTAATTAATCTAAAAGAAATTTGATAAGAGGGAAGAGTTACCACACCTTATGAGGTAGCTTAAAGAACCAACATCCCGGGATGCTGACATCATTGTAGGGTCCATTACCATGGTGATAGGGACATTCGCTTCCACCCGTTTCCAAATGTGATACCTGATAGAAAGAAGATAACTATTTGTCTTGAAGTTCAGACAAAATAGAGCATTTGATTTTTATAAGCATCATTTTTCCCTTTCCAAGGCCTTTTTGGCTGAAGTGAATGAAAGCTGACCCGGGTCTTTTTGGTCCTCACTGTTCTGGACATCGCCTCATCATCAGACGCTGCCTCCAGCAAACTCAACTCCTCCACCTAGAGGACACAACATTTTTTAAACGGTTTAGATAATGACAGGTAATGAACTGAAAGTATGTAGTCAGCTCGAATGTTGCAATGAGGATGGTTTGGAAAAACTACAACACTGAATCAGTGACAAGTTTCTAAAAACAGGTTTGCTGGTCTGGTTGATACCATGTAGAAGCCTACATTTATTTGCCTCAACTTGATTTACAAGCATCCATTTCTTTTTTTTAAAACATCACTGCACAGGAACCAGATTTCTTACTTCTTTCCAGACATTGCTGTCAGTCAGCATGATTTCATCTAAGGGTGGACTGTCCAGACACTGTGGCTGCTCCTTCCCTTTCTGGTCACAATACTCTCTGTAGATCGCCTCTATTGCCCTGTAGCATAAGAACCAAATTCCAAAATAAATCACAAACACATTTTACTGTGAAACTCTCTCAACACCAAGAAATGTGATACATCCCATAGAATGTTCTGATTAGAAAGATTGTGCATTATATGGCAGAAAAGTTTCCAATTCAAAGGTAAATACAAAAATAATCATCATGTATTTTCAAAGGCGTTTCTCTTGAGGCATTATGTCTTGAGACATAATTTGCACTTGTATTTTGATGAACAACTGTGGACAATAGATGACACATTAAAGGAAAAACAAAAGTAAATTTCACAGATAATTTTCAAATTTCTTAACCAAAATTATTCTGTGATTGCAGTTGTTCATAGTCAAACTTCATCTGTGTTGATATACTTTTGAAATCCTGCTTGTCATTTTTATTGTCATGTATAAAACACGCTGGCTGGACCTTTGGAAGGTAAATTTAAGGGATTTATTTGGTCTTAAAGACCTGTACTGCCTAGGTTAATAAGAAAACATTGTCCGTTATGTTACTGTAATCAGTGCTGTTTTACCAATAGGGGCACACGGGTCCTTCAGTGTCCTCAGTGTTAAGGTTGTCTCTGCGGCCTGGTACCAGGTACCCCCAGCCACGCTTCTCTGTGTAGTGCAGGGGAAAGCCGTCCCAGGTTAGGCCCATGAGCTTGGGTGTGACTCTCATCTGCAGACTAATGAGACTGGCTCCAGGAGACCAAGCCTCGTCCTCTTTCTCCGACATTCGTACACACAGCTTCCGATACCAGCTAAGAGATGGCAAGGAGGGAGAAAAAGCAAATTCATGTACTTTGTGAACACAGATTACACATTTTATAAACAATAAGTGAAAAAAAACTATACGTCTATATAGTTGACTGGGCTTTCTCTGTGCACCCATTACAAAGTAGGGCTCACTTTGGGTGTCCAGGCATGTGCTGTCTCCTCTTGGGGAGGCAGCTCACTTTCCCCTTTAGCTGCTCCAAAAGCTCTCTGCTGGGGTCCAGCCTTCCCTGCTTCTCTTCCTCTGGTGGTCCTGAATCTGCAGTTGTTTAAATTTTAGCTCTTATAAAAGGTGGTTTACAGCAAATGCAAAGAAATATGTCTCATTAACATGCTTGGCTTATTGGTATCATTTTTTTTTTTATTTGTACTTACCTTCATCCCAATCTTTCCTTGGGCTTTCACTTTTAGTAGCTACTGCTGCATTCTCTGCCTCTTGCATAGCCTTCTTTCTCTTGCTCACAGGGATTTTTTTCTGTTTAAACTCCTGAACATCCCATTCTAAATCCCACAGCCAGGGGTCCTCTTTGTACCTAATCATGAAAAACTGTATATTGATTGATAAAGCACTAAAAATTTCAGGCATAATTTTGTAGACATAAGGACATACACTGAATTTAATATCATATTAATGCTGCCTTCTCTTGTACGTTTTGCAAACTGAAAGAAACACTTGAAATGTTGTCTATGAATTTAAGCTATTAAATGTCTGCAGCACATATGAAAACAACTCAGCAAAACAGTAATTTTTGCAGTTTTACCGGTCATCCTGTAGTAACTGGCAGGCATCATCTGCCAGAATCATCAGAGACTTCTTCATCTCTCTTTGCAGCTCCTCATACGTGTCCTGGGCATCTTCTAAATACCGCCCCCAGCTCTGATTGACAGGCAAGTAGCAGACACCCATCTCCAGCATCCCTGCAAACGTTACTGGATGAGGGCACCTACAGAAATATCAGTTTGAAGCCAGGGTTTATTTATTAAGTAACTGCAAGAACTGATTCAGTGGGTAGGGTAAGGGCAGAGCAGCCAACAAGAGGAGCATAATTACCGCTCCATGAAGAGAGACAGCTCCTGGATGAACACCTCATGAGTGGCCAGTACATCTGAAGCACAATACTGCATCAGCTCCTGGAAAACAAACAAAAACTGAATGTTATATGAATCTTGTAGATCATTACTAAGCCATTACTAAGATACTTTTTTAATTAAATGCAAAAATGTGTGTGTGTGTGTGTGTGATGTACATAATTTTGGTTTACAAACTGTGGCCAACTTTTCACTTACCTGGAAATTGTTCCTGACCTCACTCATGCTGCCCTTTACAAAAATATCTCTGGGCTCTTTCTGCAAGGGTTCCCCTCCGACATAGAGAGCATGGACATCAGCCAAGTTATTAATACTGCTGATGTTAACCCAGTCCCAGCAGCCAATCTATAAACAATACAGACAAACAGATCACACTTCATTCAGTGTGATGATTCCCATAAAACATTTCATTAACATTTTTTAATATTCTCAGTAACAATTGTATCCTGACAACCTGATCATTTCCAAATGTGCGTAAGTAATTATGAAGCATATTGTAGACATAAAGAGTCAAAGACCAAAACAAATAAAAGTATAATTATTATGTGCTCCAATTCCTGCATACAGTGCCTGGGACTGGTGTTTGACTAGCACATATCAACTGTTTAAGTATACAGACCCCTGGGCCCTCAGAGCGTCGACCAAGCTTCTTCATGTGCTCCTTAACTTCTTGCAGACCTCGTCTCTTCCCGTACTTGCTGGCCATCCAGAGCGATCGCTGGAAACCTGTCAGCCCTGAAATAGCCATGTGGAGGCTCATCGTGTCCAGGAAACGCATCTTTGAGCCCTAATTAAGTTCAACAATACAAAAGGAAATTGTGTAACTGATCAGTCAGCACCACACTATAAAAGATTAGTAAACACCACTTTACAGCTGTACTAGTCCTAGATAATGAAACTGAAGTCATCCTGTCAAGTGCAAACATCTGTAGTACAGTTTGTAAGATAGATGTCTAAATGCCTAAAAGAAATGTCTAAAAAACAACTTTAATATTTCACACACAAATCCAAAATACATACTTTCAGAAGGTACTGTTCTTTAATGTGTGCTCGGTCAAAGCTGACATTGTGTCCCACAATGAGCCTTTCCTTCCATTGTCCAATCTTAGGTCTGCTGGAGTTTGGTGGAGTCTCCAGTGGGATGAGGTCTGCTAATGTGAGCTGACTGGACCAGGTGTACCTCTCCTCAATAAGTCTCTTACTGCACCATGAGTACCTGAGGAAATCAATCCATCAGTCAATCAATCAACAATACACTCATTCACTATCTATTTTAGTATTTTGACTGTCATGATAACTTAATCTTATTCAGTTATTAAAAAGATTACAATTGCCCTTCTAAACACATCAGCAGTGTTTAGTTGCTTAGATTTATGTAATGAAGGTAAAACAAGAACCGAAGGCTGTGTCTCACCAGGCCGTTGGAGACACGGCCACCGCCAGGGTGGGACAGTGACCCTCTGCCATGCAGACTTCCACATCAAAAACCAGAGCGTTCTCCTCTGGGAAATCCACCTTCTTGTGTTGTCCATCTGGCCCATACTGTGTCCAGCCCACTTCCCAAGACCATTTTTTGGGCATCCGAGGGAGATTTGTTTGTTGGAGCCAACTTGCTGCTACTAGGTAAGGAAGGCTTTGCGTCTTGGCCAGAATGCAAAAGTGGGCCTCAATGTCTTCACCGTACAGCTGCGGCAATTTTAATTTCACATCGGGTAACAGTCCTGCCTCTTTCCCCCAAAGTTTCTGTTTTTCCAAATGCCTAATGCTTCGCTCCACATCCTCCGGTGTGTACTCCTGCTCTGAGCTGCCGAAGATCTGTTCTTGAAGGTTCCTGGAGAGCATCTGGATGTTTAGGGGGTTTATGCGGGTCTCGTTGGAGCCCTGTTGAAGCTTGGCCTTGGCTGCAGCTGTACACCATCTCCTCCACAGAGCAGCCGAGGAGCATTGCCACGGCTGATAGGACAATAACCGGAGCATCTCCCTTTAACATGCAGTGACTCAGCAGGTCCTGAAAAAACAGATTGCAGACAAAAATGGTCAAACCCAAATAGATTGAGCAATAACACCAATCTCAGAGTTTTGCAGCCTTAAATCTACGTGTACGTCCTCAACAGCCTGCAGTCCTCCGTAGGTGAAGGAAGTACACTATATGGACAAAAGTATTAGGACGCCGGACGTTACACCACCTGGACTTTGCATCCGAATACAGACTTTAAAATGGAGTTGGTCCACTGATGTTGGACGAGAAGGCCTGGCTCGCAATCTTCTAGTTCTAGTTCATCCCAAAGGTGTTTGATGGGGTTGAGGTCAGCTCTGCGCGGGCCAGATAATTTCTTCCAGACCGAACTCATCCAACCATGCTTTGATGGACCTTGCTTGGTGCACTGGGGCACACAGTCATGCTGGATTAGAAAAGGACCTTCCCTAAACAGTGTCCACAAAAATGGCAGCATTGCGTTGACCAAAATGTCTTGGTATGCTGAGGTATTAATATCGCACTTCACTAGAAGTAAAAACTAACTCAAACTGTGTCCATATAGTGTGTCTTGGCTTACCTTTGCAAAAAAAATAAATTTCAAATATTTCCTACAGCATAGCTTCAAAGAAGCTATACAAATTAAACAGCGAGCATAAAGAGGTACAGAGGTGGAGATTTCTTAAAAGACTTACCAGACAAAACGATGCATCATCCACATGTGTACCGGGAGTGGGAGCAACAGAAGCACTTGCACTTGTGTTTAAAACAGAGCTGCCGGGTCTTCAATACAATACAAAAGCTTTTCTTTCAGTTATTTTAAAAGTTGCAGGGGTTTATAACCTGCTCATCATGTAGCCTGTTCCGTTATATATACCAAACGCTCATGAGTCCAGCTGTTTGTGTCTGTGTGTGTGTGTGTGTGTGTGTGTATGTTGTCTGATAGGCTGAACCCACATCCATCGTGACCTCGCTGACAAAAACGGTCATTTTCTCTCCACAGCGACCCTTCATGGCTGAGGGTGGTGGGAACAGCTCAGAAATATTAACTTAAACGATTAATTAAATACGTATCTATCAACTACACGTCGAATTAGCCCTCATTTGTGTAATAATCCATTAGCCTGTAATGTTAAAACACGAATTTCTGTAAAACAGTTTCGGGATATTTTTATAAAAAAAGCTGCAGTTGCGGTACTTGTTTAAAAGAAAACTTATTGTTTACAGTGACCTGACCATATTGCCTTCGCAGGAGTCCAGTTATGATAAATAAAATATGAACAAAGCTTAAAATGTGAACCCTTCATTCGTGTGAGTAAGACTCAAAAGAGAAGGATTTTCCCGCCACTCCAGAGGCCTCGTGGCCTAATGGATAAGGCGTCTGACTTCGGATCAGAAGATTGCAGGTTCGAGTCCTGCCGGGGTCGAAATTTTCTACTTTTTCTCTTTTTCTCACCCAAACAGTGAGAAAACGCCAACAGATTGTATCTGACATCCATGTAAGCCATAATTAAATATTTTTTACGATTACTGTTGCTTGAAACTCATACTTCTCTGCGACTGCAGGTAGCACTGCATCATACAAATGCGTTTAAAACATTTATTCATTTTATTTAAAGGCACTCAATGACATCTTACAGACAAGTACATCAGATCATAAAACTAGATAATAAACATATAAAAAATAAATAAAGATATAGTTTCACATCGGCGGTAGACTACAAACGGATGCAGTTTAGGGACAAGATAATGGAAGTAAGGAAGCTTGAAGAGGTGAGTTTAAAGACTGCATTTGAATGCAAGAAAACAGTAAATGTTGTGGATTTTCAGAAAAAGGACGTTCAGAGAGGATCTAAACCTCAAGATCGGCAAACAATCAGGTGTATTGATTGAATGTTTTAAGCTTACATTTTTTTGTTTACTTTTTTTTTTAAGCAAATGCATCTATTAATTCATTCTAGTCATTGAGTGCACGCTGTGTTTTGTAAATCACACCTTCGTAAATCAGAGTGAGAAAACTTTATTGATCCCTGAGGAAATTGATTTATTATGACTACACAGACACACAGAGAGAAGAACAATATAAAATATAAAGCCTGAATTAAATGCCAAAATGAGATCTCAGCAGAAAACATTACACAAAGTACTCAAAATATACCTGCTGCTTAGTTTATGCTAGTTTATTAAGAGACTTATATGGATCAGTTTAAAAGTTTTGCCGCAGAAAAGAAAATGTAATGTATGATAAAATGGAAGAATTTTCCAAGTTAAGATGTATGTCTGGTACACTATATGGACACAAGTACTGGGACACACCTATTTTTCAGGGTTTGGGCTAGGCATCTTTCTTCCAGTGAAGGGCAAACTTAATACTTCAGCATATTAAGACAGCACCATGCTTTCAATTTTGTGGACACAGTTTGGGGAAGAACCTTTTCTATTCCAGCATGACTGCGTCCCAGTGCACAAGCACGCTGGCTGGTAGTTCAGTGTGGAAGAACATGGCTGGCCCACACAGAGCCCTGACCTCAAGCCCATCCAACACCTTTGGGATGAACTGTAATGCAGATTGTGAGCCAGACCTTCTCGTCCAACATCAGTGCTCTGCATAAAGAATGGACACAAATTCCCACAGAAACTCCAAAATCTTGTGGAAAGCCTTCCAAGAAGAGTGAAGGCTGTTATGGCTGCAAGGTGGACCGACTCCAT
This sequence comes from Brachypetersius gabonensis, assembly GCA_037577145.1. NCBI lineage: Eukaryota > Metazoa > Chordata > Actinopteri > Characiformes > Alestidae > Brachypetersius > Brachypetersius gabonensis. The sequence continues at coordinate 5,976,965 of JBBJLR010000133.1, forward strand.
ATTAAAGTCTATGTGTTTGAAGGCAATTTTTTTTCTAATGGTCAGGGGTCCCAAAACCTTTGCCCATATAGTGTATTTCAAGCAGTCCTTTTTACTGTGTATTATAGAGGTGGTCGTTACTACAGTAGCGTATTCTCACCACCAGGGGACAGTATCGCCCCACATAACTGAACCCAGTGGTACTGCTTAACTGTAATGTTTCTTTGTGCTATAATTTTGCCCTTTACTCAATACCCTCTGGATTTATAAGATATTTGAAACGACTAAAAATGCCAAATTTCTACAATTTGTGGGAATTACCTGTTTTTATTCTGAGAGTATAGGATGTCTTATGTGCTAATTATTTAATTCTGGTGCCTTCAGTTCAGGACACGTTACAGTTTGAATACCACTTTAAACATATTCTGTATAATGTACTGGTGTATATCTGCGTTCTGTATAATCTTTAACATTAAGACTTTATTGTGAAGACACCTTGTTTGCTGGGAAGGAGGAAGACTCAAGGATCCCAAGAAACAAATTGTCAACAACGTTTACAAACCGTAACCTGCGTAATTAGCGTACTCACTGAATTAGAGGCAAACGCAGGCAGCGTAACCCGCAGCAGCACGTGTTTCCACAAATGAAACACGCAAATCTGGGCTGCAATGAGAATGAACGGTCGTTTAGACTGAAATAAAATCGTTTAGACTGACGATTTTTGCATCTCTGCGCAGAAAGACTGGTGTGAATTATATGATCTCACCTGTTCACAGAAAAAGGAAGATACGGGGTACATAAATATAGCCCATATGCGTAGCCTACATCTTGTCCACATCTTTTTGTTAGGCCTACACTGTGTGAAAATGAAAATGAACCTTTTTAGGATTTTTAGGATATAAACACCATTATAGCACCAGTTAATTTATAATGACAAATAATCAAACCGTAATAAAAAGGTACTTTTATATCATCCTGGGGACACTGCAGGTGATCCCTACAATACACAAAATGCACACACACACATGCACACACATATCACACGTATGGTCAAGATGACTTATTTCAGCAACTATTTCATGAATAAAGCTAAATCTTCCCACCCCCATTTTTTATTAAAAGCTGTGAAACACTGTCATGCTTTTAAGCTTTCTGCAGACTAAACTTTTCCCGCCAGCTTTCATGCTAAAAGGGGAAAGAAGCAGAGTAAACAGGCTGGGACACAGCATTCCCACTGAATGGGCCCTTGTCTTAGATCAGACCCTAAGTTTTCCTGTAGCTTGGGGGGCTTGTGTGTGTATTGGGGGGGGGGGGGGGGGCTTCAACAAACTCCTGTGAG
>JBBJLR010000133.1:5978292-5989268 GCA_037577145.1 Brachypetersius gabonensis
CCCCCCCCCCCCCCCCCCCCCCCCCCCCCCCCCCCCCCCCCCCCCCCCCCCCCCCCTCCTTCCCCCCCTCAAACAAACTACTGTGAGTGTGTGCAAAAGCAGCCGTCCTGAGGATACATCAAATTAGCATGCTTAGAAGCTCAGGCACGTTTTGCCGCAACTGAAAAGCCTGGCCAGCCTCTGACTGATGCTATTCATGGCCGGGGAGAGAGGTCAGGAGGTCGGGGCAGTTCACAAGCTCCGCCACCATTCTTATGCTAACCTATAACAGAGCCTACATCCTCCGGCCCACAGCTCCCAGTTTAAACCATAAAGGAGCACCCTCTGCTTCCAAAAGGGAGCGAGTCTTGGAGACTTTAGCTAGCCTGACGAAACTGAAGCAAGGCTTAGACCTCTGCTGAAAGCTCCTGGTGTATTTAACTGTGAGGTCTTACAAGCTGTGAACAAAAAAATAGCGTTTAGCCATATCAGGCTAGCTACTCAATAAAGAAACAGAACAGGAAAGAGGGCATGAAATCTAGGGCTCGACTGTGCCTCTATTACAACTGTCTAAAAAAGAGAGAAAGACAGAAAGAAAAGAAAAGAAACAGGGACTGTTCTTGTAGCTGTCTACAAGTTTGTTTAAGGGTCTTGTAAAAGATGGCAGCATACTGGTGGCAGCCGTCTGTCCACCACAGCGGCCACAAGGGAATAAAAGGAAATGGCTCTTAATTAGTGGTTCTTGACCTGTGGTTTTGAGCTGTGACCTCTGGTGCCTCTGACCTACTTTATTGTTCTCTGGGGGACTGGCCAGAGGGAGACACTCACCCCACCAACCGGTCCCTGTCCACCCCACCATTATCCTACAGCTTCATTCATCCCCAGGTCAACCGCAAACAGGGTCAATCAACTGTCCATTTAGTGGCCCGAGGGAGTCGAGGTCATTACCACTGGCCATTCTCACTGGGTTCAACAAAGGACACTCAGTTCATGATGCTGTTGTTCCTCTTGTTTTATTAATTGCCTAATTCATTTGTTTTCAATTTGACATTGAGTTTCTTCTAAATGAACAAGCTCAATTATAGCTTTAAACTATAAAATAAAGAGAGTGAAGAGGTAAGTCTTTCAGTAGGTTACAGCTGCACTTTCCTTAGCACGCCTGTTTATCTGTGTGGTAGACGCGACAGAGAACTTTGCGCGCAATTACGTTTTGTGTCTGTTTTATTTTTTTTTATAGATTAGACATGTTGACGTTTTTGCATTTGTAAGAGCCATAATATCACAATGTTCAAATTTAAGTTAAGAATTTCCTACCGCGACCGGCAAAATACTATATTAATATTCAAATCCAAGTATTTGTTTTATATATTTATGGCTTCTGTCGTGGATTTGAAATGTTTCTCACAAGCTCACAGAAAGAATGACATATTTCGTATACACACACACACGCATATATATATATTTATCAATGCTGAAACTGTCCAAACTAAAACACGTGCGCTCGTGTTTGCGTGTGTGTGTGTGTGTGTGTGTTATGGAAGCCCTTCACGTCTGAATAAAGCCAAAAGCTTTTCGTCTCACACGAACACTGATAAAGGTATAAAAAACATATCGTGCGGGATGCTTTAAAAAATAACTGTTTTATAATAATAACAATACTAATAATATATATATCGTTTTTTTAAAAAAAAAAATCCTTACAGTAATGCCTTCCGTTAAATACAGAAATGTTATCATCTTGTCTCTACAGTTCTCACAGTGATAATTATGTCTTTCATTTGAAGGCGTGTTGTGTGATCAGGTTTTGTGTCCGAGAGCTTGTTCTCTTCTCTGCTGTCCAGGGTGCTGAATTCTTTTCACTTTTAATTATCTAAACTCTCCACAGAGCTCAGTTGTATTTGTTTATTTAATTACTGCTGTTTGTCTCCTTCACACATACACGCACACACGCACGCACACACACACACACACATTTCTAGTTACACATTTAGAAATAACGTTCGCTTAATGGCTGTTTTGACTGTAAATCAAATGAAAGAAAGAATAGCCTCTGATTCTTTCACGTATGTAATTCAAATGAAAACATGCACGCACATACACACACACACACACACACACACACACACACACACACACACACACACACACACACACATACACTTACAGTGAATGGAAAATTCATTGGCAGTTTGCCACACTCTGAAACCATTTGAAGCCATAGTGGTTTATTAAAAATGTGTTTATTCACATAACTTGAATCCAAAACGTAAATTCTTAACAGAGATTTCATGCACCACAGTGAAGATTTACTGTCCAGCACAGATGACACACTCGCACACAAGGAGACAGACATTAATTAACGCTTTACAAAATGTGAACAATTCTTAATTGAAACATTATATAATATTCTTCTCTGTAAGAACATCTTCTGCCCATGTGGTGCTCCAGTCTCTTCTGCTTTGGTTTACAGTAGTGTGTAGTTTAAATACTCAGCCAGGTCTGCAAAAAAAAGCAAAAAAGGGTCATAAGATTATGGTCACTTCACATAATTAAGAGTTTAAACAGAACTGCTTAAGAGCATAGCTGTTATTTCCTGAAATAACTGGAAGGAAATGATGATTAAACTTTAACATGTCTGACTATAGCCTTTGTGCAAAAGACTGTCCGAGTGTGAGGTGTGTAAAAACCACAGTAGAGTAATGATCATAGTGCTCTAATGTGTCCATACATTTCTCGCTAGTCGAACACGGAATAAAGGACGGCCGATCAATCTTTCTTTTCTCTCCCACAACGAGTCTTTGCAAATAGAGTGTCAACTCTTTCACAGTTTCAAAATGATACACAGAGGATCCCTTCCCTTTTATCACTGTAGGGGAGCAGATCAGATTCTTTCTCTGTCAATTTCACCCCACTCTCCCATGCAAGCCTGGCCTTTCTCTCCTGTGTCTGCACAACGCAGGGTTTGTCCTTTTTGTCTTTTTGTTGCTCTTTGATATCTTTTTTTTTTTCCCCCAGACTCACTATTTGGACTTCATGCAGCTTATGCAAATCACTTTTCTTTTATTTCTCACTCCCCTTCCAGCAGCATGCAGGACTAGAATGGAAACCAAAAACACACGCACGAGCATGCACGCACGCGCGCGCGCACACACACACACATTTTAAGGGACACAGTCTAGGCACTCAGTAGAAGAACAGACAGTCAACTGGTTTTGTTAGGCTTAGTGTCATGCTTCCCTGTTTTATCTCACACACATTTAACACAATTCAACTTAGTCTACATTCACCTCATACATTCAGACTCCATTAACATCCCCTACACACACAAACAGACACTTGTTTATTTGTTGTCACATGGGGAAAAATAAGTTCTAGAATACCCCAAACAGTTTATATGTTTTTGGTCCTATACAGAACAATTTAAAAGTTCATTACAGAACCACATACAACATGTTCTCAATCACTGTAACAAAATAATTTAACCATTTAAAAAAACATACATACATTTGAATGGTTCTTTATTATCGTTTTATGTGTAATTAATGCCTTTACTAAAGGACACAGTAATAAGAACTTAATCCCAACTCTAAACCTAACTTTAAACTCAGGGGCAAAAAATGTATTGCCCTGAAAATGTATGAAAACAAGTAAATGTACACACACTCTAATGCTGAAGCTTTACACTGGACTGGGAGGTGCGCTGATGTTGAGTGTGTGCTGAGGCTGTGTGCAGGGGTCTTCCAATGGTGCTGTATGGCTGCAGACGGTGGACTGAGGCAACGGCTAGACTGGATCTGTGGGGGGGCTGTGTAGTATAAGGGGGGCGTGCAGCAGCGCTGGGGGTGAGTGAGGGGGTGTCTGCTGAACCCGAGGCTCTGACATTCCCAGGCTCTGGGGCCGTGCTCAGCTGCAAAGGACGAGGGGGGCAGGTGGGGGGGTGGAGGGTGGCGGGACACATCTCGAGACGGCCTTGACAGCACCGCCTTTTCACAGCCACATTACTGAGGCAGTCAGCCTCCCTACCATAGCAACCTCCACACAGGTCAGAGGGTGAACGGCTCTGACTCAGAGGGGGAGAGAGAGACAGAAAGAGAGACTGTGTGTTTGTGTGTGTGTTTGTGTGTATGTTGAACTGGCCACAGTCAATGTGCCTCTGTAGCAATGAACTTGAACGTTGTGTGCAAATGTAGATACAGATATCCACACATTTATGGTGAAGGACTGCACAGAAAAAATTGTATTTACTTGTGTCTTGACACCGATCCCTTTATTTTTCTATTTCTAGAAACTAAAGCAATGAATATAGTGTAAGAATGAAGAAATAGGCTGCTTTCCTCTGAGAAAGGGACAGTATGGGACCTCAATTCACATCTTAGGGGACTAAAACTGACCTGGACAGCATCTTTTTCAGACAGTATTTTCAGAAAGTATTTTGTTAGATGATAGCTCACAATTAGTTTCATTTACAATATTTGGAATTTATTTTATAATTCATACTTTAAATTATTACTGTTACATAAATATTAGTTACATTGCTTAGCGGATTGTGATATGTAAGGTATTCCTTTTATCAAGGGTGTGAATACAAAAATCAAAGTTTGCATTTGGCTCCCCAGAAATACGTCAGAAACGAGGACCAGAAGAATTCAGTTTTTATCATTATGACTCTCATTTATTCTTTTACCATTTCAATTCACAAATGTCATTAGTATATTCCAAAGAGGAATAAAACTTTTGATAAAATGTGTAACTTCTGCAAACTGTGGCTCAGCACGCTCTCCTTTCCATTCACTGATAATAATATTAACACAGCTTACTGTAAATCAAGTGTCGTACTTCTAATCGACTACACACAATAAATCAAGAAAAAAAGAAATAAACTTTTTTAGGAAGACAATGAAAAAGACACAAAGATAAAAAAAAGCAGGTCACACTCCAGTCCACCCCTCCCCTCCCACAACCCCCTGTGTGATTATCCAGCAGCTCTGTATTAGCAGCTCTGACCAGCTCTAATTCTTCCTCACTCTCATCTCACTCTCAGTGTAGGACCCCTGCCTCCGGGTCCCTCATGCAGACAGCCTCTAATCTGAAAAGCCCGGACTGGAGGAACTTCTCTGTCTTCCTGGGAGATACTTAAGACATTCTTTGTGATAGATTAGTTTCGGCCAAAGTTGCATTAACGGACAAAGATTAGGCCTGACCTACATTGGATGTCATCCAAGGCTTTGAATGGCGTATGAGGCCGGTTTAATACTCCTGCCAAAGCTGGTGGATCCTCCGTATTGTCCACACTTACATGTACCAAAGGCCTTGCCTTGATATGACCTGAGGACTGACTTCTAATGCAAATATAAGGACAAGTCTCCTTCATCATAGGCATTTTTCAGAATGTACTATGAGAGGAATGTACAGCTAAAAAGGCATTAATATGGTGCGTATGTTTGTGAAAACATACGCACCATATTAATGAAGTGTGTCTGCTGTTTCTCTGTCAACCCCCAGCTAGTGTGAACACCCAAATGATCCCTGTTGTTGTTCCCATGCAGAAAATGAGGATTTACTGTACCTCATTAAGGATGCAGGAGTTATCAGCAGTGCCCCAATGACACACAAAGACTGAAATCTTGCGGTTTGACCCCCCAGGCACTTGACCTAAATTTGAGCTAACTGTGCCTAATCTGGAGTTTGTCACATGTATTAAATTGTATGTGTCATTTTCCCCACTCTCTTCATAGTTCATTAAAATGATCTGCTGTTATATAGAGTGAAATAATAAACCGATTATACCTTCTGTCTCCAAAATGGTAAAAAGTTCATGTTTATTATACGTTGATTAATCACAGACGATTTGAGTTGCAAAAGGCATTTTCAAGTGATTTTAAAATTGACAAAAAAACAAATTTTAATATGATAATGACACTTTAGTACAACAAAAAATTACAAACTGAAACCATACAAAGAGCGTTTTGACCTCCATGCTTTGGCCCCTGTGCCAGCTGACTGTAGCATCTGTTACACACACAAGACTTATGGACCTCCTATGTGTCTTGTCTGGACATTGCAGATGCTGAGTGTGTTTGCGGGGGGGTCTGCAGGCCACAGTGCAGCGTTCTTACTTTACAGTACTGGGCAGACAAAACATAACATGGAGTCTTATCTACCTGTCAGTGTCACCCACCTTCCCCTCCCCTCCATCATCCTCTGAAACTATTGATCCCAAGCACAACAACGTCTTCACTTAGGTCACCTTCCCCTGCCCTGCTGTATATATCCATGATTTATTTTCGCCCACTGCTGCTACCATACATCCCTAGCAGAGGCTATCTTTATCATTGTTCCCTAATTTTCTGTCTGTCGCTCTCATTATTTGTTGATCTTTGCACTGAAGAGTTAAAATTATATAGCGTCCCATTGTTCAATGTCATATGACCTTCATCAAGATACACAAGTCTGCATATGGACATGGTTTGTAGAATATGTTCAGAAACCAAATGAATGCCTTGTTTCCAGTTTTATCCAGTTTTTAACAGCTTTAATAATAATGTACTAAAGATCTGATTTGGAGGACTCTAATACTCAGACTCATTAACCTTTCCAGTCTTACGCTTATCATTTACTTATTAATGTTAACATTGAGAATTTAAGGGATCGACGTATTCATGGTAATAAATGATGTGTTATTATCTAAGTGTTAATAAGAAAGACATCCTCTACATAGAACATAGATATGTGCATAAATAGAACAATATATTTTTCTGTAATTCTTAGTGTAGAATTTCTATTTTTATCACATCATAAAACAAAACAATAGAAAATGTGTCATATAAGCTATGCGTGGTTTTTCAGTATGTTATATGCAGCAAAAAAACAGTAACTGTGTATTAAGATATGCAGAAGTATGTGCTCTGTTGATGATGTAGATTTTTAAAAATCAACAAAACATTTGACCACGGTGCCCAAACTTTTGCACACGACTGTAAGTTCTACTTAAAGTGTCTGAGAACATAATGTGTGTGTGTGTGTGTGATATGGTGTAGGGTGTACATTTATTGCTACAGTGTCAAACTACTTTTGCATGCTGGACAGTGGTCACACGCTCCTTTCACACAGACCACCGCAATCAACATCTCCATCTCTGCCAGACAAGCATGAGGAGTGAGTAGACCAATTAACATGATCAGGGGACCTATGGCTGGCTCCTGTACACACACACACACGTATGTACACACACACCACGCACACACATACATACGCTCTTGCTCACAAAAGCTCTCCGATCTGCATAACAGTCTCATGTCTTTGGCATCTGGTTGTGTCTGGTCTGCTTCGGGCTTTCCCACCCTGCCCCCCTTCAAGCAGCGCAGGAGAAGTACCAGTCCTGACAATGGTGGGAACGAGGTTCTTTATGAAGGGGGGGCCTCCATTGAGGGAGGGAAGATGCGAGTGGGGCAGAATAATAATGGCAGACACCACGTTCTGTTCATTAAGGCATGGTGCTGCAGCTGCCGGCCCCATGGCAGTCTGCACCCATCGCGGCCCTCGCGCCGATTCAAAATGGAGGCCAAGAGCGCCAGGGGCACGAAGGTGCTGCTTCAGCCACGGCCAGAGAACCAGACAGTCAGAGAGCAGAGGGAGGGAATACGCCGCCGCACTGCTTTCTCTGAACATGTATATGCATATTGCACAGTTATGCAAAGCCATTATTATAAGGGAATCAAACAGCGATGACCTGCTACAATTACGTACACTCTAAAGATATTAGGTCCTAAGCAGTTCTTGGCTTGGACATTTGATTTTATTTAAAAACATTTGAAACATTTAAGGAAAACCAACAACTGTTTTCGGGAACCTGTGTTCACTTGTATAGAACATCTTTAGTATTATTCTGAAATCAAATACTTAAAGGTTTAATTCACAGCTGAAATTTTAATTCTGAAAGTGCTACAAAACGGAAGGCGCTCTTAAATGCATGTAAAAGGTAAAGTTCACTTTAAATGTGTTGTGCAAGAACCCACTGGAATTGTTTGGCCTCTGCATATTCAGGAGAATTTTACAGTTAGAAAAAATACATTAATTCAGCTAAAACTTATAAGTAAACTTGTATGGTGCATTTGCAAATCACCAATAAGGTCTTTGGGAACTCTGACGTAGTTTGGAGATCTATTCTGTTGCGCATTCATTGTGCGGTTCTTTCTCTGTTTCTCTTATACAACCAATTGACATTTTTACCAGCAATAACTCCCAGCTGAGGTTCGTAATGGAGGAAGGAATGGAGAAGAGTGAAAGCTGCAGAATGGTGCTGGGTGCAGTTTGCACAGAGTGTATGGGAAGTGCCTCTGGGATGCTGCCTCTCTCATTCACACACAGAGGCTCAGGCTTTGGCCCTTTCTTTCCTTTCAATGCAACTATGTCAAGAGGATCTTTGCTCAGCCCCACTCATTAGCAGCACTAGTTGCTTTATTGTCTCCTCTCTATTTTTTTCTCGTTATCCACCCCAACTGCAAACAAAACTATTTACTTTAAGGGGAAAAACCGTAGTGCGTTATAGATGCAAATTTCCCTCTGGTCTGTCCCCCACCACCACCACCACCTCACCAAAAAAGTTTCACTGGGAATCTAAACATGCTACTGCAACACTCTTACCGAAGGAAGATTCAGTGCAGTTTATCATGGCTATATATAAATAAATGGTAAAAATGTAAAACATTAGAGACTTGTTACAGAGGTTAATGGGTGATTTGCATATTTAAATCTAAACTAATCAAGCTGTAAGATTGCATTTTAATGGGCATTCTGTGTTTCACATTTGAATACGAAAGCACTGGCTATTATAGAATCCCTATCAGCCTGGATATTATTAGCAGAGGCGAAGAGTGAAATATCGTGAAAAAAACAACACCAGTCACTAATCAGTAAGGTCTATTGTACCTGTCTGAACAAAGTAACTTTTTTGGAGAAGGACAAAAAAAGCTTAATATTCAGTTAAACACTTGGCAGTTAACGTAAAGAGATGCAATTCTTCGTCAGTTTGGACCCTTTCTGTTTGTGCATTTGTCAGGAAATTTTAAACACAGGGCCAAATTTTAAATCAAGGGTCTAAGGACAAATGGCGTTTTAAAATTATGTAAAAAAACATTAAAAAAAAAATTATGTTCTCTATTTAATTCAGGCAGTGACAAATAAGTACTGCTATAATACTGTACAGTAGGGTTCAGTGAAGCAGTATAAGATATAATTACTATAATCACTTGAGGCCTTTATGAGAAATACCCAAGAAAAGCACAACCCAACAAAAGCCTAAAAGCTAATCACGGTGTTTCTTATGTGAATTAACTCTCAGATGTGAGGAAACGAAGAGTCAGTGTGATGTGGTCAAATTAAGGTTACAAGGTAACCATGTGGCATCAACAAATTCTGCCCAGCCCTTAACGAATGGCGCTTGAAGCTCGTTCAAATGTTAGCAAAGCACAAAGCGATCGAACAAAGAAAGATGGCAGGGTATGCTGCAATCGGTGCCAGTTCATTTGTTTTCTTTGCCTCCCCTCCTCCTGTGCAGCGATCACGTCCCCCTCCCCAATAACCCCCTCCGCTAATTAGTACAGTAAGATCGAATGGGCGAAGAGATGAGCCTCGCTGCTAGTTCAATCAAATTCATACACACAAACACACATGCACACACACACACACACACACACACACACACACACACACACACACACACACACACACACACACACACAAACACACACTCAAATAAAAAAGACCATGATGCAACTCACCTCGTGTGCCAGTCCAGCCATCTTAGCTGTTTCAGAGAGATTTCCCTCAAGATGGCCTCCCTCCCTCCCTCATTCCCTCATTGCGCCTGGCTCCAGGGAGCTGATGGGGGCTTTGTTGCCAGTGGCACGGGCATGGCTTCCCCTGTCCCCCAGAGGGCCACAGATGGCACTGGAGCTTTCCAGGCATGAGGAGGAGGATGGCAGTCACAGATGAAGGTGCTTTCCTTCCCTGCATGCCTGTGTCTCTACTTCCTCTTCTATAGTAAAACTGCAGCACTTCTGTCGTGTTACTTCATTACGTTGTGTAACGGACGGGGCGAGCACTATGAGGGGAGAGCCAGAGACAGAAAATGAAAATGAAGCATTACAAAACAATCCCTGTAATTGTTGCCAAGCTGGTATCATAGCAACCGCCTGTCAGTCTGTTTCACGGATGCTGCATCCCATACGTCCAGCCCTGTATACGTCTGGCCAGCACAAGTGATGCCAGGACAAGGCGCCATCTTGATAAAAGAGGCTTAAAACTGGCTTAAAAACAAGACTATCCATGGTGATGAAAATGAAACATGAAAATCTCTTCTTTAGGACATACAGTCACAGCACAACCAACAACTCTTTCACAAGACGATGCTATAATTTAGTGGCTATAAGCAAGAAAAGAGTAAAAACTTAAAGGGTAAAAATGTAACTTCCCATGGTATTGAAAAATATCGGAAAGCTCGTCTTTAGGACATAATTTCATCGTTATAAACAAGAGTAACAAAAACTCATTTCAAATGGTCTTTTAAATTTCAGCTAGTATAACTGATAAGGTATAATTATTAATGACCTGATTATACAGCACAGTTTTGTGAAATTCTGTGGATCTAAAGACGCAGGTCTTGAAAAGAGAATTTAACTTTTTTCAATATGTCTGTCTACGAAACAATTATAGCAGTATTAATGTGAAAGTTTTCATACTAAGCTGGCATGTTTAAATTTAATCTTTCATCACTGTGCAAAACTAAACACAAAAATACTATTTGCCATTTCATTCAGAATTCAATTAATGATACAATACATTACAAAACAATGCTTCATTCATATATTATCGTACAAAATCATACAGTAATCCCAATAACATTTAAGATACTATACGATCACTGTATAACACACACACACACACACACACACACACACACACACACACACACACACACACACACACACACACACACA
>JBBJLR010000133.1:5997021-6011537 GCA_037577145.1 Brachypetersius gabonensis
ATATATGTACTTCTTGGCTCTCATGCAGTAAATGTACATACGATTAGTAAGGTTGGCTGCCTTCAAATTCTGAATTCACTGATCTTTATATTACAGAACAGACTGTTCTGTTCATTTAAAAACAGATAAATTAACAATTATTTAATTAAATTAAATGAAGGGAGTCAGGTTGCTTACTTAAAAAAATATTTTAGGTGTGCTCGACAGTTTTATAATAAGTATATGTACTATGCTTCGTGTGATACTGTACAACATGGAAATCATTTCATATTACCTGATTTGGCTTCAAATGATTTGGCTCTCTATTAAAAACATGAAATTGTTGCAGTTTAATAAAAAAGTAATAGTAAGGTAAGCAATTTTTGCCACCAGCATCCTTTAGGAAATCTGAAATTTAAGAGATGAGTTCTCTAAGATAGACTGTTTGCTGCCTGTCATATTAAAGCTTTTATTTCATATACCCATGTGTTTTTATTTCATTTTAAAATCCATAAAATATTAGCCAAATATGTATTACGCTCTGAAAAAAGGACCAGAATTGTTGATTTCAGGTTCTAAACACTCACCCTGGGGTGATGCCCACCCTTTGTTAAATCACACATTCTGAGGCATTCTGATCCTGTTTTGACTCTGTGAAAACATTAAATTCTGAAATTGTATCCTTTCCTCTGGGAAAACGAATGTAAATGTCTGAAACTCATCTAACATTCACAAGTGAACGGTATGGACTATATTGCACCCTTTAGGGTACATTTACATTCTTTGTGTTTTTTGGGACAAGAAGGCCCCGAGATCATTTTTGAGACCGTACAGTTTTTTCCATGACTCTGTGTAATTATTAGACTTTCATTTAGGTCTCACAATTGATGACATGGCAGCTGAAGTTTTCTCTTTTCTTGCTGCCTTCTGCTGGGCTTGAGCGTGCAATTTTTAACATCTGAAATCTTGCACTTGTACTGTGGTCACAAGTTTCTGAAGAGGTTTTACTCTGTAAAATCTGAAGAGCCCTTTTACAGATCTAGCAATTATTACAGTCTTAGAATGACGCTGAATGGTTTAAATGCATTTCATGGGGTTCTAGTGTTTTAGGTGGTTTGAACTAGAGGTTATTTAGATTATGAAAAATATAAAAACAAACAAATAAAAAAAAACACAAAGGGATACAATATTTATGTTGAAGGTGTCTATGGAATGTAATTCAAAAGCATTGGATGATGTCGCTCTTCACAGAATTACAAAGCCCTCAGTATCAAATCACTGTGCTTGGTAAACTCTAAACATTCTAATTAAACACTATAACTTAATTATTACTTTTGTTGTTCATAGCTATGCTACAATAGAAGCTTTTTAATTTGTAACAGAAGAGTAGAAACGTTAGAAACATTATGATTTTTGCAGCAAAAATAGATTGGGTATTTAGTTAACTATTAAATAAACTAGACTTTTCAGCTTTTACACTACATGTTGTCACCTTAAAGGGCAAAAAAATAGACAGGCTCATACATAGAGCAAATAAGATGTTAAAGCTTGTCACTCTAAAGTTTTAACAGGCAACACAATGGTTAGACTATATGGTTCTAAGAAAACATCAAGTCTATACTTATGCACACAGATGTTCTGACCAGGTGCCAGCACCACCACAGATCACCATTTAAAGCACTGGTCAGATGGAGGATAAACGCAGACCAGCCACCACTTTAAAACTTCTTACAGGTGAGGTGAAAACCTTGATTATCTGGTTACAGTGGCACCTGTCAAGGCAGGTGTGGGGACAAAAGTCTAGCCCATCTGTTCTGATCCCACAGAAGAGCCATTGTAGTACAAACTGCTGAAAACACACAATACAAAGTTTGTAAAGAGCCATGTGGCAACAGTCACAATTACCTTGTTGACGCCTGTCCACCTCTAAAGCACCAACAAAGTCAAGTCAAGTTTATTTATATAGCCTGTTATCATACAGAGCGATTATTCACTGAGCTTTAAAGCCAGGGAAGAAAAAAAGAAGCAAGAAAATTAAAGAATGAACGAATAAAATAAATTAAAGAATATTAAAAGTGCAGTGGAAGTGCAGACATTTAAAAGAAGGTGGAGGAGAACATTTAGCAGCTTTTTAAAGCTACAGTTGGTGCAGTTCTGATACTGATGGCCAGTTAGTTCCACCAGCGGACAGTGTAGTGGATAAACACCATTTAGCTCTTTTCACCACTAGAGACGCACTAGGATCGTAAACATCAAACATATCAGAGAGGTATCTGAGGCCCAAACAATTGATTGACTTGAACATGATGAGCAATGCTTTGAAATTGATTCTGTACTGAACTGGGAGCCAGTGTGAGGACATGAGAGCTGAACTACGCTGCAGCAGAAGTAAGCAGGCTGATTAATCATGTTTTCATTAACATCACAGGGGTGTGTGTTGCTTCAGTGGGGAATCGATGACAGCAGGATGCATTAAGGGAAGAAGGCAAGCTGGGAGTGTGATACTGAGTGTGACGTTCTGCTGAGAAACTTTGGGTCCTGGCATTTCTGTGGATGTTACTTTGGCATGTACCACCTAAACACATTGTAGACCAAGCACACCCCTTTATGGCTACACTGGTGTCTAGTAGCAGCGGTCTCTTTCAGCAGGATCATACTCACCATCTGACTGCAAAAACTGTTACGGAATGGTTTGAGGAACAAGAAAAATAGTTCAAGGTGTTGATTTGAACTCCAAATTCACCAGATCTCAATCTGATTTGTGGGACTAAAGTTCTAAAGTCTGATCCGCTGCTTACAAGACAAGACATAATTAATCAACCTGTTTTGGCAGCACTAAGGGTCATTAAAAACAAAAACAAACAGACTCTTAAAGAGATTCTACCCCCATGCCATACAGACTCTAAACAAAAACCACAAATAACACCATGTCTGTAGCACACTACCTGCCATGACACTCTTTTTCAAGAATTCTCATTTTTCTAGTTACATGTATATATTTATCCATCTGATTACTGTAAAGGGCACCTGCAATCTCACTGTATACAGTGTAGATTGTATACAGTGTAGTGTACAGTGACAATAAAGGCTTTGTTATCTTTATCTTTATCTTTATCTACAAAATGTACAGCTGGTGGTTTTGATGTTATGGCTCATTGATGGCTGACAAAAAAACAAGAAACAAGAATGTTCACCAATAACAACAGCGCTGTCAGATGAGAAGAAATATTTTTCATGGAACATAATTCTTTTAGAAGCCCCTCATGCTTTAGATTGTGAAAAATAAGATTTGTAACCCTTAATAATTTGCCTGGGATTAGTGTGAATTTTAATTAATATTACTGGTTTAACTTTTTGAATCAGACATCACTGACAAAGAAAATAATGTGGAAAATTTGAAAGCTAAAAAAGAATATGAATAGAAAAAATGAATAGCTCAATGCCTGTTTGCAGAAGTTGAATAAAAATAGAACTTAAGTTGAGCTGTTATTATCAGATGTGAGCATTTTTTTGTGGCGTTTTGTGGCGTAAAACCACAGATTGAGTTTTTGGAGAGGAGGGTTTATCCCCCCTTAAATTCCTCAGTTCCACGTATGTAAGTTGTATAATCATGGATTTTTAGTTTTTAGGGCATTTTAAAATTATATTTCTACTTAAATCAAGTGCATACATGGGTGAAAGGCTTTACATTGGGGTTTCTTTATTTCATCCAGTTATGGTCAGCACCTGGACTATATTACTGCTTATCACATTTATCATGCTTTCTGGGTTTCACATTTTATTTTGAAGCTGAAGGATCTCAGAAAGAAAAGAACAGGGATGAATTTGTGCTGTTTTGTTATATAGTAAATGTGCCAGTTAAAAAAAAAAAAATACACCAAAATTCAGTTGACAATTTTTTTCAGCTGACATTCATTTTGTACTTAATTGTGCTTAAGTTGTGCTTAATTTATTACTTACACAAGCTGTAAGATTTTAAAATGGTTTTAGGCTCTTTTTTGCTTTTTCACATAAAACGCCATCTTCAGGTCAACACCTGGAAATTTGGAACAGAAACGCATGAGAGAGAGGCTTTCTTGGTTTTCTGCCCCTTGGTTGGCAGAGTACCCCCTACTCTTTTAAAAACTGTATATGAAATCTAAATCTAATCGTTTACATTTTTTTCTGGTATGAGCCTGTTGTTATAGGTTTACGTTATACAGCTCACGCCTCCCCACAATCAACAGCAGATAAATAACCTGCATTTCCCTTTTCTGACAGAGACACAAGAAAACTATTATATTCAATTTTGAATCAAATTATCACTGAGGGTAATTCGTTTATCAAAGTCCTTTGTGATGCAGTCTTGGTCTACAAAAAATGTTGCCCAAAATCTCTGTGATCCCACAAAAATGTACAGTTGTTTTGCTAAACCCCTAAAACACACTTACACAAATAAAAACAAGGGAAATTGAAAGATAAATAGAGAGACAGACAGAGAGAGAAAGTGCAGCGTGCAGCCACACGTCAGTCCCACCTTCGCTCAGCACTCTCTTTGCGCTCCTCCTGTCATTCACGCCCCTCAGAGGGAGGCTTTGTCCTGAGCTACAGGACACACGCACTGAAAGGTATCCAGCCAGGGCTCAGGCGGGTCTGAGGGAAGGTGGTGTGTGTGTGTGTGTGTGTGTGTGTGTGTGTGTGTGTGTGTGTGTGTGTAGGGGGGGTTATGACTCTTTGTCAGTAGATGATTCCCGCACTGAGCTGTAAGTCACAGCTCCTCCTCTGCACAAACGCTCGGTGTGTAGAGCAGAGCAGGAGGCGGAATGGATCAGAGCTAATCCTCCGCTCTAACTGCACACTTAACCAGCTCACAGAGCACAGCTGCAGGTGGGCTGGAGTGAGACGTGCGGCCTGCAGAGCGCCAGCAAAGAGGGACTCTGTACAGGAATTGAGGAATAGCACAGTGCACAGTGGAGGGCCATGTGCAACAAACACACCAGTGTTGGGGTCAGTTCGATTTTCATGACTCAGGCAAGCACACACTTGAGTACAGGGAAAACCAACTAACCCTAGACTATTTTTAAAATTAGTTTTAACTGGCTGATACCTACAAACCACTGACTTCCCAATCTACGCCCACAGATGCCTTCTACCTTGTCAAATGTGTCCATGTTGGACAAGCTTTACACAACATGAGACCTTGGCTCAGTTTTTGTCAAAACATCTACATCTAAAATGAGTTACTGTTACTGAAATGGTGTAAATTATGTGCTTATTATCTCCCAACCCAATCAACAAAAAATGGCTGAAAACCCACTTACCTGTGAACAAAAAATCTGTAACTTGTTACACAACCCAAAATATTTGGAAAAAATTTGGATAATCCATTATTTAGGTTAGGGTGTGCCATACACAGTCAGAACTGCTCCTCTAAATGTATTTGCACAGGGATGTTTTGTTCACTGTGAAGAACTGATATATGTTTGATGCAGAAACAACACAATAATCTACTGTTCTCTTTAAATCTAGGAGAAACAAACCATCTTGGGAAACCAAGACCAATACTTTGTATGGAGCTTCCCACCATTGCTTGAAGTTTTGTAGTTTTGCTTATTTGCTTTAATGTTTTTCAGTTACAGTGTCTCATGAGTTACAACATATTATCCCAAGCAAAGATTGCTTAAACGATTAGTCTTAATGACTGGTAAAACTGCCTCTTACTATTGTAATGTGATGGTCAGTTGAAAGCGTGTTTGATTAACAGTACTATGCAATTGTAAGCAAAAATGTTACATAGTTACATAGATTTGTCATGTTTGGCTGTATTTTTACTGGGTAATGTAGCAAACCTGAGAACCCTCAGGTGGCATATTAGAGCTCATGTTTGAGCTGTACATGCAGGGGTAAAGAAAAACAACAGTGAACTACGGTCAATAAATCACTGTAATATTACAGTGTTTATTTCTAAGAGTGGTGTTGTTTTTTAAACTGAAAACTCACTGCTGTATGGGCGCTTTAAACAAATATAGCAGTATCAAATGCATAATAAAGAATAATTTAGGCATTTTGACAAAACAGATCGAATGAGATGTTTGGTGAAACTCCATAGAGCTTGTAAAACCTAGGAACATATGTAGGTGGAAGGTCAATTGTTTAGTAACTATGAAACTCATAGGTGGGTGGGTATGAAAATACAAGAAGATTTTAAGGCCAGAGCTCATGCACCAAAAAAATACAAAACGAAGTTTAATTGGTGTCTCTTCTAGATTCTAGAATGTTGTCTTTCTGGTCACACTGGTCTGTTTGACGTCTGGTTGTTACTAAGACAACTACCTGCATTAGAATTTTGATGTTGGGTTACCGGTGTTTGGTTGATGTGCTCGGTCCTGAATAGTGAACAATTTTCAAATTGTATTTGAGTTGACTCTCAAGTCTAAACACTACACTTCATTACTCATTACCCTGTCCCTGACATAACAGCTACTCACAATCCCTAAAATTATTTAAAGTAATGATATTTTTCCAAACAGAATCAGAGATAGATGACTGTATCTGTGGTGACAGGGATATATGAGCTCTACCCAGTTTATTGAAGTGTTTATGGACTTCTTTCAGCGGTTTACAGGGCAGTTAACGTTGGCCATGCACAAGGCTTTCAAAGGTTTTCTTGTCCTTGGGTTCCTTTTGACTTTGACCACTAAACACGTTTGCGAATTCTCAATTGAGTGGAAAACACCTGTACGTATAGTAATAAACCTTTATGGGTACAGAATAGTCATGCATGCCTTTTTCTGCTCTGTGTATGATTTTTTTTCACCTCACTAATTAATCTAAATTTGTGATTTTCTGTCTCTCTCAGGAATGAATGATGGTATGAGTCACTGTGCATTGTATCTAGTGCTTAGCATGCACAGTGTACAACCACCCCCCAATTCCAAACGTTGTTTCTCACACGCTAACAGCTCCACCCAAGTGCGCTTTCCCCACTTTCCCACCCTTCAGCTCAGCATGGCTGTCAATCAAGCCAGAGCACTGATCCAGACAGGCAATCAGTCATCAGCCATGAAAAGAGCCCTCTCTCTTCCCTCCTTACCCTCTTTTAACGCTCTTTGCCTCCTTTATCCCTCCTGTCCCCTCTCTTTCTGAATGGGCGTGACGGTCTTAATCTCCCACACTCCTTCTCTCAGTTCCCGCCGCTGTCTCGCTCGCTCTCCACCATTGGCTGCCTTAATCACCAGCAGGGCAGACAGTGCTGGCTTTTTTTGGCGGAGCACAACATCAAGACCCCCCCGCTCCCCGTCACCCCCGCCCCCCAAGGCCCCAGCTCAGTGTCCTCAGGGTTGGGGCCCCCCCTCAGCCTGGGGCCCTTTCAGCTCTGGCAAAAGGATCATGTCATGAAAGGGGCTTGATTTAGTTTTAACAAGGTGCTGTGTCCGGCCTTTAAGTGGCAAATGAATAAACATAAGACGAGAGAGGCCTGCAGGGTGGGGAGTGGAGGGGAAGGCCCTGAATACGCAGGAGGTGGGGAGCGAGCTATTGGAGCGTAAGAAAAATGGGGTGCGCTCCCTCTCTCCCTCTTCTTCTCCACAGTAGCCCAGAAGCAGTTAATTAGAGCGCTTTCTCTACTCACATGGCTGCTGAGATCAGAGTGGTTTACACCCAGGCCCCCTATAGAGACAGATTACGGCCCGCTTTCTTCACCATTCGCAGGAAGAAAAATATTTCTGATGGCTGGCTCATAAGCAGAATCACAAGGTTGCAGCATTCGAACAGGAGACCAGCATGGAAACTTTATTCTTTTAAACGCAAATCCCTCACATGTTCTTCCATGCCATTCCATTCGGTTATACTGTACTGTATTTTCTTCGACATCTAGTATTGTATTCTTTTCTGTTCATCGGTATCCTGGATTAGTTGATCAGCCAGAGTTTCTCCTCTGTAGAAACGTTGAAAGAAATCATCATATTACAAACAAAGTACAAACATTTCTCTACTGCATCACCTGTTGCACACTGTAATGCAGCCCTTGACCCATATTGACCTTTGGTCCGTCTCATTATTGCACACAACCAAAGAGACATGTGGCATGGTCATCTCCGACATCATTCTGTTGACCCACACACGCAAAGATCATGACCTCTCACCCTACTAAGAGTCCGACTGGCCACAGACCTGGACAGAAACGTGTCCGGGGAAAAAGCGGAAAAAAATGATGCTGCAGCAGAGCTTTATATAATTGACCTCCACATACAGTTTAGTCTGTATAATAGATTTAATAAATTGGTAAATGTTGAATTTACCATGTACATTTAATTTATACAGAAATATTTAAGAAATACCGTAATAAAATACGGGTTCCATTTAATTCTGAAGAAATCGTACAAAATAAGAATTATTCAGTCGCCAGAGGAAGAAATGAATCTTATAAATGAATCTGAATCTCCATAAAATCTTTTTAAAAACTAGAATCTGGGATTTTAAGAATGAGAGAGTGCTGGCTCTGTGACGAAATGTAATATAATATACAATATGTGTTAAGGGTATACATCCACTTTCAAACAAAGACCAGAAATTACAGGCAGGTTTTACAGCCACAATTATTTCAATGAGACCTGCTTTACTCATTTTAACAATTCAGCCTTATAATTTGAAATCATTTATTTTATTGATTTAAACTAGATTATATCTTTCAATGATAAAAATATATTTTTATGAATATTCGCTAAATGCCAAGCAGCAAGAGCACATGATAAAATTCAGCACACAAAATAAATTCACTGGGAAAAAAAATGGGAGGTATACAAGTATTATTTGGGGAAGAAAAGCACAATATGAAAGTACTGCAAATAAACAGAACTGGCTGTGACCTGTTTATGTTAGTGAAATGCTACTTAAAACTGCATTGTAGAACAGTGATGTTCAATCTTTTTCCTCAAAGGTCGGCATCACTGTACGATTTAAATCCAACAAAGCAGGAACAAGCCTGATTCCTCTTGTTTAACATGTAAGTCTCAGTCCAACAACTGATCAGATTTGGCTTGTGCTTTGGCTTTGTTGGAATGAAAAGCTGCAGCTGACTGTTTATAAGACTAGACACCCTGATGTAGAACCTCAGGGCCTGACAGGGAAACTGGGGGTATTTTTTTTTAAATGTAATGCAAACCATATTTTGAAAATAATTTATAAATGCTTGAAAAGCTACGTGCATAAGTCTAAGCTACAGATTACATTAAAGACCTACTGATTCACTGTAAATAATATCTATAATTACAATAATAGAGTCATAAAGTCAATGCAACCCAAATTCTTCAAGCAACTTTAGTAAATCTGACTGAGAAACCACAGGCACTGGTGAAGGGTCTCTGTGTTTGAGGGAAACAGGAGAAAAGGTCTTCCTGCACTGCTGCTGGTAGGGAGGAGCACATGGTCCAAGAGTCCAGACTGGAGGGACACTGCTGTTCCAGGGTTAGTGCTGTTCCACCGTGAAGCCGGTTTCAGCTCTGTGAACGGCGCAGAAAGCGTAAGTCATTTTACAGAACTCTGTAAAGCAATGGTGGTAAGTTTGCGCCACCTTGTGGCCTGTGATGGGTTGTGCTCAAATCACACTTTTGGTTTTTGAGAATAGACAAACCACTTTCGTCCTTTTAAGTTGTTATATAAATAACATGTATAAGTGCAAAATTCTTTTAAAGGTATAAAAAAATGTAAACATTTGATAATTCATTCAACATCTTTAAATTCTATGTGAAAAAGGATCTCCAAGTTCACACACCTTATTAATGAAATTGTTTCTTATAAGAACCACTCACTGAAAGATGGTCAAAAATGTTCTTGCCATTTTTTTTCTTTAGACAGACAGGGCCCATATGCTACACTTTATGTATAAGTCCACTTATGATGTTTGCTTGGTTTTATGTAACAATACCAGCCGTAATTCATCATTTCCTTTTTATCCCTTATAATTAACCAGACGGCCTTTGGTACCATGCCTGTGCCTCCATTTATGAATGGTACAGACTACATCTTCAGTACTATATTAGAAAAGATCATTTTTATATTTCACAACAGTTAAATTTACAGTTTCAGAACTTTTTTTCAATTCTAAACTTACATCTCTGCATGCTTATGATTGGTCACCGAATGATTGTTATACTGTAAGACAGGGTCAGCAGTGTCTTCTTCTTCAGGCACCTAAACAGAGGATAAAACATTTTCATACACACACACGCGCGCGCGCATCCTCAGACGTGACTTTCAGTCACCTCCTCCCTCACATCCCTCATGCACAAGTGAGCCGTAAATTTTATAGGCTGAGACATTACGAAAGCACTTTGTGTTAATGATGACAGACTCAGAGACACACAGTGGTGCAGGTACAACAGTGAGGTGACGAAGGACTTATATTTAGGCAACAGAACATGGAGATAAAATCTTACCTCCCAGTACACTTCGTCATCAAAACAGTTGTCATCCGTCGGACCCCCCCACATAGGCATTCTCAAGATCAGACCTAGGGAGAGAAGAAATGCTGTGTCATCCAATGCATCATACTAGATGTGCCTGAGCCACACAAAACGAAACAGACTGATCATACGATATGATATATCCCATATACAGTCGTGTGCAAAAGTCTCAATGCACTCTAAGACAACTCACTCTACACGGAACAAACGGCAATTTTAATGCACAGTTTCTATTTATTTGTAAGTACCATATTGGGGCAAAAAACAAAATATACATCTTGTACATTGATGTCCAATATTGTGCAAAATGTTCATGAATATTGATATTGATTTTTTTTTTTTTTTACTATTCTGCAAGTTACTGCGCAGTTCTTTAGCACTATACATTTTACAACTATTATCCTGTGTAAAAATGTAGTCTAAAAGAACTAAACAGAATTTAGGCCAAATAACATTTATGAACAGATGTATATATGTATATGTATATGTATATATTGTTTAATGTTAAACTTAGTCAATAAATAGTCATGGTGTGTGGACAAAAATGTGAGGACTTATTTTCAGGAAAATGTAAATTTGACCCAAGCTTTTCCATGCACTGAAATATATCCCAGTTCATTCCTGGTTGGGTGTGTCTGTGTATTCTCACAACAAAGGCAAGGCAAAGCGTATATCTAGTTTAAACTCTTCAAATAGACACCTATCTATAGCAGTCGTTCTACTAGATGATACACTTCTGGTAATTCAAGCATTCCCCTCAATCACTGGCCTAACAATGCACAGCATGGGTTGAGTAGTAGCTACAGGTGCTTATTTGTTTGCCTTTGTCCCGGTACATGATATACTTTAACATACCAACAAATATTCCACCTCCTATTCCAAAGCACACAGCTATGCACATTCCAGCTGCCTGGTAGCCCCCTTGGATGGCAGGGGTCCTGTGTTGGAAATCATCAACAAAACCAAAGGTGTCGATCAACCTGCAACAAGGGAACAAAACAAAAACCTGTGAAATTGCTACAATAATAACAAATAATATGTTTTTTTTCCCAAGAACCATAGACCACTGCTTTCACTAAGAAAAGCAGAACTCAAACCTGGAGAGAAATCACTGTGCCAGGATAAAACACCTCAAGGTGTTTGCATTTAGCCGTACAGCACAACAACAGGTCTGCTGCTACAAAGCTCTACAATACAACATTTACAAACCACTAAGCCTTTAATAAAATGAAACTTGTGTACTTTTAAACAGAACTGAGAAGAATGAACTTACCCTTGTTTGCCATAAACAGATTCAGTAGCACCAGCAGCTGAAATGGCCCCCACAATTCCCCCAATGACACCAGGCATAGCGTGCAGGTTATGTATACCGCACGTGTCCTGAATCTTCAGCTTCCTTTCCAGGAAGGGCTGGAAAACAAAAAGATTTACCACTATTTTGTCTGTTTTTGTCAGCTGTATCATTGTATAATAACTATGATTAGACAGAGCGAATAGAATGCTTCAACCTACTACATTAGCTGATAGCAGCCAAAATGCCTGCAGCTACATGACTGATCCAGTGCATTTATTTAAGGGGTAATTCCAATGACTTTTCTTAATCATGAATAATTAAGCAGTTCAGTTGTAAACAATGCCATTCACAGTGTTAAGAAAAATGCTCTGTTCATGAGAAACTTATCAAATCAAAATGGTTCACAACTGTGGTGATAAGGACCACACATCTGAAGCCTCAAAAAGTTCCCTCACGTGACGTTATTACATGAGATAGCCTGAGATATTGTTTTACAAAGGTTTTGAGATAAGGGTTTTGGCTAAATCATTTAATCATTTCATGGTGGTCACTTTAAGGATTAAAATAAAAATAATACCAACGGAAAACATGTAGGCCTATCACCACAATCATCTGACACTCTGACTGTTTGTTTACATCTCTGTAAATATTGAAAATCTCAAAAAATTGTGAAAGTACTGCTTATAAGCCAAGGACCAGAGTCAATTTACAGAAGACACAAAAATGTATAGTAATCTTGAAAAATAGACCTTAAGGTTCATTGTAAAGTGGTTAAAACGAAAACAGGAGTTCTTACTGAGAGGTATATGTAGCCTAGTGTTGAGATGAGCCCACAGAAGAATCCTACTATCAGAGATCCATATGGCATCAGCATGAACTCGGCAGCTGTTCCCACAGCAACACCTCCAGCCAGGGTGGAATTCTGGATATGTACCTGAGGACAAACCGTCTTCCTTATTAGAACCACAGATCTCTGCTTTGATGGTGTTATTCAACAATATTAGAGTCTGGAATACTAAACACAACTCAAAGCATCCATATATTAATAAATGACTAAATTGTGATTGAATTAAACTAGGCATTTTCTTAATAACTTTGACGCTGGTCAGTTACCAATCTGCGAAGGTAAAAAAAAAATTATGTATGCTCTGTCCAAGGTGTCCAAAATGGGATTGGTGCTGCTTTTTTAAAAATAATTCAGAACACTAAAAGGCAACCTGCCCACTACCATGTCAAGTTTTCCATTCTTCTCAAGTAGACTGGAGACGGCGAAAGTGGTGAGGACAGTGGCAGCCAATGACAGGTAGGTGTTAATGGCTGCTCTATGCTGGCCATCTCCATGGTTACAAATGGCAGAATTGAAACTGGGCCAGAACATCCACAAAAACAGAGTTCCTATGAAAAAAAGATTTAGAAATTAATGTAAACGTTCATTCTAATGCAACAGTATGATTGTTATACATGCATATAAAAGCAGAGAGGTTGAACATGCAGAGTGTATTGCAGAAAGAGGAGATGTGACAAACATGTATCTACAAGCACTTACCAATCATGGCAAACACATCAGAATGGTACACCGACCCCAACAGCTGACTGCTGTCCTTCAAGTTTGGTCGATAAAGGACCCATGAGATGGCGAGGCCATAGTAAGCTCCAAAGGTGTGGATCACCATGGAGCCCCCAGCATCTTTGGCCTAATAGAGAATGCATTCATTAGTCTTCTAATGCCGCAGAAAGGTTCTTTCAAAGGATGGAATTTTTTGTAAACGAGATGTAGTAGTGTAAAAAACTAGCAATACTTTCTTGAGAGAACCCCATAAAAGTACATATGAACATTTTTATACGTATAAAAATTAAATTGGTTTCTCATCCAGTTAAATGGGCCTTCTCTGTGATGGGAATGTTTCAGCTTTTGATACAACACAGAACCATTCTTGTTATGAAAGTAGCTTGGGTTCTCAAAGGTTCTCACTCTTCATTTACAAAAAAATGGGAAAGTGAGTGTCATGGTAGGCTCCGTGAGCCATGGGGGGGTGGGGGAAACACAGGGAACCAGAGTGTAGGGTCATGGTCAGGGGAAAACGGGGTTTATTTCAACAACAGGGAAAAACAAAACAGCACAAGGGCTGAAAACAGGGAAAACAGAAATATACTTTGCTGGAGGACAAGACAAGATTTGGAGCATACCTGGGGGAAGTGAACTGCAAAGATTAAATACAGAGGGGAATACAGACTAAACCAATCAGAGACACAGACACTACATTAACAGAAACTAATAACAGGTGGGCACGGAGGAAACAGACAAACAGACAACCAGACAACACGTGACCAGGACCTAGACAGAACACAGGGGACTCCTAGTGGGTCTACAGGGTAACAACAGGGCGAAACATGACAGAAAACACAGAGCAGAAGGGAACAGAGAGCTAGGATGGAACCAGAGAAGCAGAAGGGAAGCCAGGGAGGAGGTGAGGAGGGAAATCGAGAGCCAAGGAGGGAAATCAGAAGGCAACCGCGAGCCAGAAGGGAAATCAGAAGGCAACCGCGAGCCAGGCGGGAAAGCAGGAGGCAACCGAGAGCCAGAAGGGAAGTCAGGAGGGGACCGAGAGGCGAGAGGGAAGTCAGAAAAGGACCGAGAGGCGAGAGGGAAGTCAGAAAAGGACCGAGAGGCGAGAGGGAAGTCAGAAAGGGACCGAGAGGCGAGAGGGAAGTCAGAAGGCAACTGAGAGCCAAAGAGGGAAAGCAGGAGGCGACCGAGAGCCAGAAGGGAAAGCAGGAGGGGACCGAGAGGCAGGAGGGAA
>JBBJLR010000133.1:6011637-6049976 GCA_037577145.1 Brachypetersius gabonensis
CACACACACACACACACACACACACACACACACACACACACACACACACACACACACACATACACACACACACATACATACACACATACATACACACACATACACACACACCCCACACACACACACAATAAATCAAAGGTCATGACTATGAAAATGTGATCGAAGAATTTGCTAACCATTTACATCACATGTTACACGCAGAGCTTATCAAATACTTGGTTATGTGTTCTCCTTGCCATAATAACATTTTGCAAACGAAAGTGCAAATATTTAAAATAAGATTAAATAAAAAAAAACAAAAAAACATTTGGAGCCAGTGTGAGGACCTAAAAACTGGGGACCTTTTCTTAGTTCTGGCAGCAGTATTTTGAATAAGCAGGAGCTTTTTGAGGAACTTTTTGGGAATCCCAGTGAGGACACTGTACACTTATAACCATTCTATGATATGTGCTTAACTTTGCTTGTTAGAGAAAGTTAAAGAAAATTGACGCAGCATTTAATATGTAAATAATCTATTAATTATGTTTATGTTGCCTTTTAATTTAAAGTTGAAATAATAATTGGTCTTGTCTCACCCTCTCTCCAGGGAAGGCGATCTCAGGGTTTGAGGTGATGGTGATCTTGGCCAGGGCTTGTGCAGCTTTAATCTTGCCCACATCAGTGCTCTCTGATACAAGGGGTAACAAGGCCTGTGAACGTAATAAATATATTTTATACATATAAAGTAAATATGCATCATGTGGTAATTCCATACGGAAAAAGTGTTTGGTAGACTCTTACTTTTCCTCCTCCCTGTGCCACTACCATTCCTCGATCCTCTTGTCGTTCCACCAGAGCCAGAAACACCCTATCAGAAGGAAGAAAAACATCTGTTTCATGCTAGAGTTAAGAAGACAGCAGAGTGCCATGAGAAAGAACATGAAACACTGTCTGCATTCACAGTATATTTAAGAGTTGCCCCAGGTCAGGGAATAACGTTAATGAATTCTTGAAGCAAGAAAGAAATGCATTCAAATGTTTATTTTGTTCACTCATATAACAAGATTTTGTCAAAGGAAAATATCCTGAGCAGACTGTGATTAAACATGCTAACTATGTTTATGTTTCCAACATTTAGCAGATGCTCTTATCCAGAACGACGTACATCAGTACTTAAGTAGTCTATGTCTGTTCTTCATACCTGCAATGTTCTACTAAAATCAACACCTGCTTTTTACCAAGATAGAAAATAATGTGGTCAATTAATCATTGATTACTTTAATAATACATTTTTGTTTATTATGCATATAAATATAAGAACAGTAACAAACCTGGCAATGCATTCTCTGCATGTGTCAGTGAGAGCAGGGCTTTCTTGTTTGACCATACACACCAGAGCGGACACCACCCCTGCCTCCAGCAGCTTAACCAAACGCTTCTCCACAAAAGGCTGAGCATCCTACTCATAAAAACAGTCATTAGTTCCAGCAGGGACAGCCCCTGATGATTCTGTGGGTGGTATTGCTGGGCGATTAGTATCCTGTTATGCAGAAATACCTTTGGATGCTCCTCAGGTACATGCTGTTTGGCATATTTGGCTAATTCAACCATCTGTGGATCTGGTTTCTCAACATCATAACTGTTGGTGCAGTTGACCAAAGTGGATCCAATGGCAAACAAAACTGTCTTATCCTCAGACTGCAGAGAAAGTGGAGAATAAGGAACAAAAATCAACAAGAGGGTTATGAACTATTAATTAGATGGGATCGTCCTGTATCGTTCCCATCACTGCTATATTGAAGCGGTCTTATGTTCTCCAATAAATATCTCCAGAAAGGAAAAAGACATTTTAGCATTTTAGCAAATCTTAGATTTTACGCAATAAGTGCCATGCCAATTTCATGCTATGAGAATTTTCGTTATGGCAAAACATGGAGATTTTTCAGGAGGAATAAACGCCCATTTCAGTTTGTGCATGATACATTTGTCATAACAATTTTGTTAGAACTCTCCTTTGTATATTTTAACAATTGCTAGAAGTTCAGTAATTGAGGTCTTGTTGTGATCTAATAATATTAGCACAATCTGATATCTGTCTCCTCTGAAGCAGCTGGTACACAACACCCACCTCTCTGTGCAACACAGAGTCTGTTTTACCCCGGAATAGCTCTTGATTCAAGTACACCTCTGTGATTTTTGGGGTAAATATTAATCACCTTAGCCAAATTAAACATAGCCTGAAGAGCATTCTTATCATCCACCAAGTCCTCCTTCACATCGGCATCAAAGGTGAGGTAGGCCAGGCCTTCAATAGCCCAACGCCGGGAGTTTGGTGGAAGAGTGTCATTACACAGCCACCTGTCAAAAAAGGCATAATTGGAGATGAGCAGTAAGTCAGTTATCTATGTACACAACATCTTCAAACACTCTTACGATAATAATGTTTTATTGTAATACAATACGGCAAAAGTGGAAACACGATCCTTATATGGCCAAACTGTTCAGACACCACAAATTATTAATGTTAGAAATGCTGCAAAGCCATTGTTGGCTTTAAGACATTTACGTTACAAAGTAATTACATTTTTGCAGTTTTATAGTTCTCTTATGACACATTATCTTTAAATCACCAAAGCAGAAACAGTTCTTTAGCAATTTCAATTTCAAAATTCACAAAAAAAATTCAGACCTTCTTCTCCTCTTTCCTGGCCAATCACACTGAATTCTGTTCAAATATATCCCAGTACTCAGCTCAATATGTTTCTTCCATGGCATGTATTGCCCCAGGTTGTGTGTGGGGTGTACACACAGAGATTACAGTCATGCACATCACTGCCTAATGTTCTCTATCTTTTAGAAACAAGAAACATACTTCCTGCATTGTTTGGCGAGTTTGAGAGTTGACCCTTCAGCAAACTGCTTCATGCTGAAATCTGTGCCTCCAGCTGAGCCAAGTTTACACAACCCCTGCAAAACATCAGCCCACACTTCACATTAACCATAAGAAAATCCATTTTCATACACAGAACCACAATATTGTTAAACAGTCATATAAGAAATTATTTAAGAGATTAAGAATATTCCATTTCACATGTTTTTTTTTTTTTACTTTTCACCGAATGCACTGGAATTTTTTTCCAATGGTTTGTTGTGAAACTCTAGAGAAACTTGCCAGGTCAAAATTATTTACAGTAGTGGGGATTGGAACCAGATGTATAAAGAATTTTATGTCTCTAAAGGCAAACCCATGGAAAACAATTACATAAAATGATTACAAAATTATTACCTGATGCTGACATTATTCTGCATAATCTGCAAATGACAGATCTGCAATAAGCTTTTGGTCTAAAACTAAAATATTTGTAGGCCAGAGAGGTAGGGCATTTTAAGACAGGCTGGTACCCAAAGGAGTTTTACTGGATTCTCTGTTCTCTAGGTCAACATTTTTCAGAAAACACTTGAAGCCTCCTTAGTTCATAGAAAGTATATAAAATGGCTTTCTTTGCATTGCATTGCAGACATTGTGACTTATGGTTTCTATCACCACTACTTTAAAGCAGTCATCAAGCATCTCTGCAATTAACCATTTCACTTCAGATCACTCTGAATGACTGTTTACATCTTAAACATTAAATTCTGCAAAGATTTTGAGAACAAATTACACTGAAACCTTTATCTAAAATACCAGTCATTTTAAAGTAGTTCTCACCACAAGAGCCCGCACTCGTATCTGTTCATTTTCACTCTTCTTATAAAGGTCCTTCAGAAGTGCCACTCCATTAGCTGTGATGAAGGAGGCTCTCTTGGCCTTGCCTGCAGCATGGATAAGCGTCTCTACTGCCACCTGCTGGTGGGTGATGTTCTCAGAGGCGCACAGAGAAATGACCGCATCCATGATACCCGACATCTCCAAGGTGCGGTTTCCCACATCACTAGGACCCTGGAGCAGGACTGAAACGGTCTGTATCGCTCGCAGTTTACTTTCCATGCCCGGACCCCTAAAGTGATTCCTGCAAAGAACAGATTAAGTTACTTTTAATGTAGAAGTAAAAATGCAGCTAAACTTAAGATTTAATACATTTTGGAATTTTATCATCAAATATAATACATCCTCATTTTTTAACCCTTTTCACCCTAAAACTATAGGATTCAAAGGAACGCACAAAAACTGATACTCACTGGACATAGTCCTCACACAGCTTGTTGAAGTTCTCTCTCTCTTTGTCACTCTTTAGATCATCGTAGAGCTTACTGAGGAGCACAGAGCAGCTCATGAGAGTGTTGTCAGTTAGCGGCGGCCCATCCATAATCTCTGGAACTGTACCAGCCACTTCCAGAATCTTCTTCAGCCCTGTGGGGAGCATAGTAGAGCACAGACATTTGGTAGATTAGACATGAAAGTAACATTCTGGGATAAGGCAACTTTTCCTGACAAGCTGCAAATCACAGTTTTGCTGGCAGATTAAATTAATTAGCAGTAATGTGTTGTAGGCCTTTAAAAGTAACAGAAGGTAGTGTGGTCCTCACCATTGTCGATGACCCACAGAGTGAGAGAGTTGTCTGGGTTTTTATGAGATTTTCTAGGCACCTGTTTGACCAGCAGGTTGATGGCACTGTCGCGTCCCGGTCCAGACACATGTGATGCAGGAAGCATGTCGATAAGATGTCGCAGCATGGAGCGAAGTTCACGTGAGGGCTCTGCGACAAAGGAACACAAAGATACATTAAAACGTCTTCACATTTGCGCCATTTAGTTGACGCTCTTATCCAGAGCGACGTACATCCACACTGTGTGTAGAAGATTTAGAAAATAAGGGCAATTCCACTGAACCCTCAACAAACTGGACATAGTTTTCTTTGGATAACAAGTGCTGCAAACATCTAAAATATGGTGAAATGATGACAGTAAAACCTCTTCTTATTTTACCACTTATGCTCTTTTATGAGACCACTTATGATTTACCACACTTATAGATCATTGTTTTGTATAAGCTATTAATATTTTAGCTTATGTGTGAGTCTTGAAAACGTGGCAGGGGCCCAAGGTTCCGGCTTGCAAATGCAAAAACAGCAGAAACTTGACTACAAAAATCAGAGACATACATAAAAGCATATGCAAGTATTAAGGACGTGTATTTATAGCTAGATGGTAGTTAATCTTGGTGTTTTAAGGAATCTTATTCTCTGGAAATAGTGCATTTGCATAACATTAACTTCAGCATCACCAAACAAACATATACAACCAACTGTGAATTTCTATCACAGTATTTAATGCTGAGATCTAAAATACAGAAAAATTAGCCTCATACATACATACCATCATTAAAACTAAAAATATACATCAAATTGTACAAAACCATCAAAGCATTTTGATCTGATTTGTCTAAGATTAAGAGGTGTTACATGGGTTTACTATTTTACCATTTCTTCTTAATTCCGAATGGTATCTCTTTGGGATCTCATATCCACTTCTTATGAGAGGGCACTCACCTGGCAGTATAGCCTCATCCTTTCCCCTCACATCCTTTTTCATCCCCTCAGTGAGAGCCTCAAACATCACTTGCAGTAGATGACAGGCAGACAGGGACACCGTAGAGATCCCAGAGCTCATAACCCCACACAGTCTTTCCATGCCCAGTTCATTCACTATGGCCATGGCCTACATGAAGGAGGAGATGGATAAACACCAGGTGTTAGGGCAACACAAGGGATTTCAGCTCAAGCAGCTGGGTAGGCTTGCATGGCACTAAAATACATTTTAAATGTAAATACTAGAATAAACATGTATTTAGATCATAAGCAGCCTCACTCTTGACTGGTGCCCCGTACACAGACCAACCAGCGTCCTGAGTGCAGAAAGGACAAAGTCCTCCTGCTGAGTCTCTAGCAACTTCTGAAGGAGCTTCACACCATCATTCCTGAAGATCTGCTCTGCTCCTGCGTCTTCACGAGAGAGCACCACAAGGTTCTGCGCAGCCTGGTCAAAACAAAGTGGATTTATCACAATGGGATCCAATATTAATGTCAGCTTATAAGGTGGTCTAAGGCATTTGAGTACCTTCTGTCTATCTGAGGCCTGGGCCGAGTTGTCCAACAGTAGTTTAAACATCTGCTGAACTCGGGAATCTGTGGATGAGAGCTGCATAGCCTGGAGGTACGAGAATACATAACAGTTATAATCACTAGCAACTAAACAATGAAGAAATCCATTCATGCATATTTCATGGTGCTATCATTACTCTTTATGTGTGCCTGTTTAAGAAGGACCTAATGCATAATCTAAAGCAATCTTTTACCTCAATACAAATTTTACACATGCAGTTAACAACTAGCCCAGTAGGGCACTAAAACTGATGTACTATCTTCATATCTTCACAATTTGCATGTTGCAAAGGCACACTGGCTAATGCACCTTCTGCTGGATCTGAGCACTTAGTTGTTGGAGTAAGTCTTGAAACGCCTTATTCTTGGGCTCCAGTTGTGCACATTTCTGGGCATCCAAGAAGGCCTGATCCAGTCGACCAAGCTTGTGCAAAGCCTGAGCCCTGCGGAACCGGGCCTTGATGTCCCCTTGATCAGTGTCCAGAGCTAGAGAAAAAAACCGTTACTTTCAAAACACACAATGGTAAATCGCTACCAAATTTGTAATCACAGTAATTATTTTCCTCTCTGTAATAACAATCTCTTGAGATAAATGTACCTTTGGTGGCATCAGTCTCAGCCTTGCTGTACTCCTCCAGCTTCAGAAAGCAGGCTGAACGGTTGCGGTAAAGCACGGCACTCTCCGAGTCGCACTTGCTCACTTTCAGAGCTTTGGTGTAGCAGCTGATGGCTCCTTCGACATCACCACTTTTAAACAAGTTGTTCCCCTCTTCTCTCAAGGCTGAGGGGTCTTCAGTCATCTAACAGTGAAAAACAGCACAACGCAAGTAATGAATATAAGGATTGCCCAATCAGTTTCAACCAGTGGTTCCCTACACCAGTCCTGCAGTAATCATCCATTGCACATTTTAGATTTTTTTTTTCCAGTCACTTAATGAACAAGCACTTTCTTTCTGCAGAGCAGGGGTACACCTCGCAGTTGACCACACTAACACAAAAACACACACATCCAAACACCAAGGCCTGATAGGTGAAATTTTTTCTCCACTTCTCTTGTGTGCAATATTTCTGGTGCATTATTACTGTTTTTGTCTATATATACCCACTATGTATATATACACATACTACAAATCCTGGTCGTATGTATTTATGCTTATATACTGTGCACTTTTTTATATTATACTGTTTATATCATAGTTATACTGTGTATATTATATTTATATTATATTGTATAGTTTATGTTCTATTGGTTATGCTGCTTCTACTTTCTTCTCTTGTTCTCTCCGCTTTCCTCCTGTAACAATGCAAATTTTCCACCTCTGGGATTAATAAAGGGCTATCTTATCTTATTTCATCTCATATCATTTTAAGGACCAGGATGACGCATTAGTGTAACCATCTACTCCACAAAGGCAGGTTAGGGCAAGTGGTGGTCCTCATGCACATCAACAGCAGTGGCTCTGATCCAAAAGCTCAGTGTCTACATGTGTATGTGTCAGTAAAAGCTTGAACAGCCTATAATGTGAAGAGTGAACAGCCTCATTCATCCTACCTTTCTCTGCGTCTGTGTGTGTCTAGAAGATGATTTTAAGCACAGCAGTCTCCCAGTGAGCAGTGAGCTTAAATTAAATAAACAGTCTTCAGACAGAGAGTTTGTGATCTTAATTCGGCTGCTTTTCCTGCCGTTTTTCTGGAGCATTCCGTGTTTTCCTTGTGATGGTGCACAGTGATGACGCCGCCCTCTAATCCCCGCCCCTCTCTGAAGGCGCTTTTGCCATTTAAGGGCATTGGGTATCCGCTGTGTCAGAAAGGCAGACAGGCCGCACATCTGCCCCAGGCTTAATTCCTAAAGTCTGCACTGAGGGCCGAATATGGGCTGAGCTACGCATGTGATTCTGTTTTAAAAAGCGTGATCTTGTTTATATCGTTGAACTGGGTGAATTCAGAGACCAGTTCAGGCAGGGTGTAGTTGGTGTAATTAGGGTATGAACTTATAGATTATAACATGTAATATACTGTAAATGGATTAGATGATTAAATTACATCATATGAATTTATTTTTTTCTTCTGTACGTTGCTAAGGCCAATGACGTTTTTTAAGGTTTACAGCATATGGGGTCAGTTTGGGTATTGATTGGGCGTATTGATTGTGCTTAGTGTATGGGGTCAGTCTAGGCTGCATCGTTTATTTAAGGAACAAGTTGTAATGTAAAGATAGAGAGAGGGACTGTATATTTATATAAATTATATAAAATCCAGTGAGACAAATACAGATTTTCTGTTATTTAGGAGTGTGTGTGTGTGTGTGTGTGTGTGTGTGTGTGTGTGTGTGTGTGTGTGTGTTTGTGCGTGCGTGCACTTGGAACTGATATTGACTTTCTGACTTGCCTAAGGTGTTTTTTTCTATAGTTGTTGAGTTGGGTTGGAGTTTGTTTAAACGGGTTTCAGTGATAAAAGCACTTCTGTGACTGTTACTCTGTGCAGCATGTTTCCATGGGGACAAGAAGAGGCCTAAGAGTTCTGAAGATCCATTTCTGACCTGGCAGTGCTGTAGCTTGTTGCCCTGGGGTGGGAGCAGGCCCGACCGAATAGATCCGAGAGGCATGTGTCCTCAAGCTGTTGCTCTGAGACCCCCACAGCTGATATAGGAGCTGTGAATAGGCTGAATAGAAAGAAACAAAATAGGCCTTCTCTGTCATCCTGGCCCACTTAGCAGCAGAGAACTGGGACTTTAAGACAGGTGGTATTATTAGTTCTTGCCCAGATACAAAAGCCAGGTGTCCTCAAAATGATCGAGCAGTGGTATCAGTACATGCATATCTGAAGAGAGTTCCCCACTGACTGTCTGCTCAACAGCTTGTAGCCTATCTAAGTAATCAAGTCTCAGCATTGTTTTCATTTCAGTGGGGTTTTTAATCTTAATTGTGTCGGTTATCAATATTTTACTTCATTGTGCAGTTGAGATTTTATAATATTTTTTTCTTGGGACACTTTTAAATTTTGGCCTTAAGTGTGTGTTCACACATTCATTACAAAAGTGAAGTTATGTAAAAGTCAAGGTCAGGTATTTCGATATCACAACTCTGCAACTGGTTCTGATATGCGTGTGCATTGAGTGTTTGGGCAACCCTTCTGACTTTAGGTTTCCTGTATCTGCAGCAGTTTTACACTGTAAATCTCCCTGGATAAGAGCAGCTGCCAAATGTATGCATATTTTTATTCATCAGAACATCATTAGATATTCGTGGTTCTCAAACTGTCCTGAAACTTGAATGTTTCCTTATATTGTAAGTCACTTTGGATAAAATGTAATGTAATATACTGAAATTGTGTCCTTTTCCCCCCTCAGTGTTCCAGGTACGCTGGTTTATCATTAACATTTGTCCATAAAAATGAATTGCTTTTTCAGACTGACCTTTCTATGTTTGGCACTTCGGATTGCTGGTTCATTTCAATTTCAGGGAATCTTAAAAACAAAACACAAACAAACATATACTGGTCAATCAGCCACGTTTATGGAATAAATGTAATAAACTGTATAAATATGATTTTTCTCTGACTGTGAACAGAAACACACGTGGTTCTAGTGTGAGAACCTATGGGAACATTAGTTGGCCATCATGCACAGATGCACAAAACATATTTAACAGTGAAACACAGGTAGAGAAGAAAGAAAACCTTGCTGACCAAGCAACAAAACATGATTGCTCTTTTTTAATACATTTTCAGAAATGTATATAAAAAAAGACATTTGTTAATTGTTTTTTTTCCTATTGTCTTATTGTCGTTTACACTTTCTTGGTGCACCGAGCACACTAATGAGAACTAATGAGAAGCAATAAGAACCTCTTTTCACAGATTCCTTTAAGAACCATGGATTGTGCGACACACTACTGATACTTGCCCCACCTATCAGTGACCAGAAACACACGTGGCTCTTATGTGAGAACCTGTGGAAACCTTAGTTGTCCATCGTGGACAGATGCACAAAGCATGTTGGACCGTTAAACAAACAGAAACGAAAGAAAAGCTTGTTCATCAACAATAAAAGATTGATTTAAATAAAGTCTTTGGGTATTCTTGTTTTTCCCACTTTTCAGAAATGTATACAACAAATGAATGAAAAAAAAATGAAATAAAAAAAGGAAAACTGTTTACTCCATTTTCCCAGGGTTGGCAACCCTTATCCTCCAGTCCTCCATCTCAAGTCAAGTCAAGAGGATTTTATTGTCATTTCAGACATGAAACAATGTTCCTCCAGGATTCAGTGCAACACAAAGAACAGAACAGAACACCACAAGACCAGAAGGGCAAACAGGCTGAAAGAGAGTGCAACAAAACAACCAGACAAGACATTTAATGCAGTTGACAATAACTATGGTCTGGATAAATACAGTAATATGCCAGATACCGTATTCTAGCAGTGGAGAGTTACATGTACAAAAATGCACAATAGAGGCACACAGCAATGAATATGCTTGTGCAGATATAGAGCAGCAGTAGGACAGAGAACGTGCAGTGTAATAAAAAGAATTTATAGGGTATTTACAGAGGCAATTAAAAGCTAAGCTGTTCAGGGGAGGGTGTGTTTGGTGGCGTGTTGGGGGTAGAGTTTATGTTACAGTTCTAGTTGAGGAGTCTGATGGCAGTAACAGAGCACTAAGAAATACATCATGCTGAACAATGAAACACGTGCAGAAAAGAAAGCAAGCCTTGTTTATCAACGAAAATGATTGAAATAAACTGCATTTGGCTATTCTTTTTCTTCACACTTTTCAATGATACATAACAAATGAATGAAAAAAAAAAGAATAAGAAGTCTTATTGTCTTCTATACTTTCTTGTTGCACTGAGCATGCTAATGACACAAGAATTTCCCTCAGGATTCATTAAGTTTTTACTTGCATCTAAAAGAAAAACTTGTGTATCAGCAAAAAAAAAAGAAAAAAAAAAGACTGAAATGAACAGCCTTTGGGTATTCTTTTTCCATACTTTTCAGAGGGGTATTCAACAAATGAATGAAAAAAAAGAAGAAATATATAGAACTGTTTAGTCCAGACATTTCCCTGAGAGGAACATCTCAGATCAAAGGTCGTGTTGAGGGCTCGGTTGTGAATGACGGCTGTTTGAGCCTCCATCGCTCCGTCTGCACAGTCACATGCCGCCTCTCCTTCCCATCGTGCCTCTCCGTCCCATCGTGCCTCTCCGTATCCCGACCACTCCGACTGCAGATCCGTGGAGCAGGAGGTTCTAGAGGAGGAATCACGGGTGAACCTCGTTTTATTTGGATTTACATACACACTGCTGTTTGGACTGTCTATCGCTGCTGTGTAAGTGTGTTTACCTGTGAATGAAATGCATGGACATGAAGAGGAAAGCTCCTCGTAGCCGACTTTAGAGAGCTGAGACATAAAAGTGACCGAGCTGTGTCCATAGATGGACCAGAGCTGGCTCTGGAGGATTTAGCCAGCCAGCTAATGGGAGACTGGCTGGATTATTAAGAGCTAGCCGGCTAACAGGCTAACGGTGGCAGCGTTCCGTGTCTGTGGTTGATGTAACGGAAACCCAGTCTGTGTGAAGCACAGAAGGAAGCGACACTGGTAATTATTGTCCTCGAAACCTGTCTTTGCCAGAACTCTGTAGGTAGCAGTATAACTCGCTCTATACCCCACGTTCTTTTAAATGTAGCACCGATTAGCAATCGTGCTAAAGGTGCTGTTACTTAGTTACACCCTCATATAAACAAGCCGGACCAAATAAAAACGGTCCATACACTACTCCGCTGTCCGCTGTTTTACCCACGTCTTTAATGGTCAAATAATCATACCTTTACATTTAACAGGCCTCTTCAACGGCCACGTTGAACTTTTTGGAGTAATGTGCGCAGGCCATAATCCTTAATAGACAACAGTTGATTGCTTTAAAAATGTATTACTCGTGAGTAATGACCTCGCTCTAAATGTGGTTGTGTTTTCACAGGTATTTCCTCTAATCAGAGGAGGGCATGATGAAGCCAGAGCATTGCAACATAGTTGGAAGGATTCTGTGTTAATCTGCACTCTTCAACCTGGATGATAGTAATACTGCAGCATAATCTGTATGGGTGTCCTTGAAGTTTTCCTTTGTTGCACCCTCACTTTATGTAGCTGGACAGAGTACTATTTCTAAGGAAGGACAGCTTGTTTTGCTGTTTACAACTATCTAGGCCAATTTAAATGTTTGAATGGTAATCCCAAATCCCTCCTGGGAACGGCTAAGTCAGTGACAGGCACTGAGCCGAGACGATTAAGCTCCTATTAGATTCAAGAGAGAACGAGTGGAGGAACACCTGTTCAGCTGAACACCCAAATCCAGGCCACTTTGCTCATTTTTAATTTTTTTCCTTTCCTGAAGAAAACACATTATCTCTGTTTCCTCTACATTTCTTTTCATCCACAAAGTAAGAAAAGAGGCAATCATTGCTTGTTTTCTCCGTTTTTAGTAAAGGGGAGGCTGTGTTTGGTTTTTGTTCTGTGGCCTCGAGAGCATAGTGCCATTCAGGGGAAGCCAGCATCCCCCTTCAGCCTGGCTTTAAAAAAAAAAAGGAGGCTGAAGAAAGAAGTAATGTGATGAGCCAAGTCTTTTTCATTCAGCCTTTGCCTCTGAACTGCTCTGTAGAAACCTACATTCACTGTGATGGCTTTGTCTCCTCGGCCAACATAGAGAGAGGCAATCTCGGGCGTACGAAGGACTAATCTTAGCCCTCTGAATCAAAAGGAACACACATGCAAACGCATACATACAGAATGCTGCAGGAACAGTAGGCCCCCTGTCTGGGCTCCCACTGTTTGGGACCTAAGTTTTTTTTCCCTCTCTGTCCCTGTGGGTTTGGATGCTTGAGGACAAGGGCCACTTTGAAGCAGCAGGACTTGGTGGTTTGGTTATCGACAGACTGCTGGCCCCTTCTTGCTGACCATCATCCTTCGACTCTGCCTGCCTACAGTCCCCTGCTCCGGAGATTCTATGGCCGTGCAGGGGTGGTCATGAAACCCTGCTGACAAAGCTTGGCCCCTGGACCTTCTGGGGCTTCTAAGGATTTCTGATTCAGACCTTTTTCACTAAGCTGTGGATAGTTATTTTTCTTTTTCAGCACTCGCTGCAGTGCTCCTCAGCTAAAAGGACAGAATGAAGCTGAAAAAGCAGGTGACTGTGTGTGGCGGGGCCATTTTCTGTGTGGCTGTCTTCTCTCTCTATCTAATGTTGGACCGGGTCCAGCATGACCCTGCCAGGAGGCAGAGTGGGGGCAACTTTCCAAGGGTAAGAGTGCTCAAGGATGTAAAAGCTGTCCACTTTTCTTTCATGTCTGAATTTGTCGTCCTATGTATGTTTTTGCAGTGCTTTCACGTGTATTTTGTAAAGCTTTTGGTGTTTTAAGTTGCATTTATGTAAATCAATTTACAGTGCACATATAAATAAGAATTGTCAAACCCAAAAGCTTTTTAAACCAGGCTTATCTGTCTAGATTGTGTAGAAAATTGTAAGAAGTGGACTGCATAATGGCATAAGATTATGAAAAGATGGCTAGTGAAATGTGACCTTGGGTGAAATTGTTTTTTGAAGTTTTCAGGCAAACCGTGGTCTTAAGTATTCTGTGCATATTAATTGATAATCTATTGCCAGTGTTTTTACATCCAAGAGAGAACGAGGCACATGGTATAACCAAATTGTGTGATGTTGTGAATGCATATGCCAGTTATGCAGTCCTTACTTGTCTTGATCCCTAGAACACACAGCTGGTTCTTTGGTCTGTGTTTTTGTAGAAGTGTGGTGGTAGATTACGCCTCCCTTCCCATACCCCCCATCCTCTCCATTTCAGAGCCAGATTTCGGTATTGCAGAACCGTATTGAGCAACTGGAACAGCTTCTAGAGGAGAACCATCAGATCATCAGCCACATTAAAGACTCCGTACTGGAGCTAACAGACACGGGTGCCGTCTCCCCCAGTGGCCACCTGCCCTTCCGCAGTGCCAATGGCTCCTGGGTGTTGCCCTTTGACGGCAGACCCACCTTTCTCTCTGTGAAGCCCCAAGACTGCCAGTTTGCACTAGGCCGCCGAGGCCAAACTGACCTGCAGGTGAGTGTGCTGTAAACTTGTGGTCAATGTTTGAGTCCTAAGGTGATGCTTTTACTAAAATGTTTCAAATCA
This sequence comes from Brachypetersius gabonensis, assembly GCA_037577145.1. NCBI lineage: Eukaryota > Metazoa > Chordata > Actinopteri > Characiformes > Alestidae > Brachypetersius > Brachypetersius gabonensis. The sequence goes on from JBBJLR010000133.1 coordinate 6,025,904, forward strand.
GTTTATTTTCAGTGATTAAAAAGGGATGTAATGAAACTCAAAATTCAATGTTTGATTTGACATACAACAAAAAATAGTATGTCAAATCGATACATGGAAAAAATAGTGTCGGAGTACAATAAGTTTAAATTGATCCTTTTTCAGTGTTAAATGCTGCTAAGGGTAAGAACACCTAAGGATGTTAAACACGGTTTACTTCACTTATGAAGCTAAAAACTCTGCAAAGTTTTCCCCCTGTTTCTCATTGTGTGCATATTTACAAGCCATTTTCTGATGCTATTGTCATTTTAGTTGAATGTATTTGAAACCTGTAGTCAGTTTTGTGCTTTGTTTTAATTCATTTTTTCAATTTTATTTCAAGCTTTCTATCAGTAGCGGTAAAACCTTGTGATGTCACAATAAACGAATCTTTTTCTGCTGAGACGCCGTAACAAGAGTCCATATTTTTCCTTGGAGCAACTGCGAGATGTACCAATGAATACCAGTGTAACAAATGAATACATGATTCTTTTAATTATCTGGACAAACCATAGTAAATAATTACTTTTTTGTAAATTCTTGTTCTCAAAATACTATTAGTATTTTTATATGAATACATTACTGAGAAAAACATCCATATGCACCTGTTCATGTCTAGGTTAATTTTTTTTTAGCTTGCACAACATGAGTTATTGTATATTTACTACTAAAAAAAAGATTCATATGAAAAATGTTTAAATGGTGCATTACTGAAAAAGTTAGTTGAGTCGTTTTTGTGCCACCTGTTGAATCATTAAACGTGAGTAAACATGGTTGTGAGTCACAAGTGCTGCCAAGTCTTCTCTTGGAATGAGATGCTGAGAGAACATTTAATGTTGGGTTGTTTTTGAAAGCCATACGTTCAATGCGTCTGTGTGTTGTATCTGTAGATGCTGGATGTATACTCCTTGCTGAGCTTTGATAATGTAGATGGAGGCGTGTGGAAACAGGGCTTTGAGATCACGTATGAACCCTCTGATTGGGACAACGAACCCCTGCAGGTTTTTGTGGTGCCTCACTCTCACAATGACCCGGGTAGGTAAACAAACTGTGCATGCTTGCCTTTGTTCAGTACAGCAGCCTATTGTTTTGGGCCCACTGATTTTATGGATCTGTGTTGTATATATGCTAGTTCTCAAACATCAATGATAAATGTTTTTGTGAGTTATTGTAGGGCAACCTTGAATCAAGTTTGGAACTAACTTTGAAGGACAGCACAGACGTTTCTTTAATTCACCATTAGGCAGACTTGACATCTGTTATTTTGCTTTGGGGTAAACAAAATAAATACTTTACAGCAAATTCAGCTGCTGCCTCAGCTGGAGCATGACAGTTCACTGTAGATAAAGTAGGTCAGGCAGTGGGAGTGCAAGTCAGGATGTGCTGTAGTGCTGTCTTGGACACACACTTAGGCTCTCTGGTCGTTGTGGAAAGAACTCCAGACTTATCTGTCAAGTGACCTCAAAATATCGACCAGAGTGAAATTTTATTCCGGCTTATTAAAAGAATTTTATTACCCGGCACTTAATCTTTCTGACCTAGAAGTGAATACTTGTGCTATTCTGTGGGAATGGATCTCTGGGCTGGAACTTTTTCTTCTTGGTCCCTTTATATAACTGTGTGCCCAACATCACCACTGCATGTTGACTTAATGGGGTTCAGCCGAGCTGAAATAGTCTGTCACACACACCAACAGCCCTGCTTTGTTGTTATTCATGCTGACACAGAAGTTCGAACCTTTTAACAGTGCACAGCACTGTTTCCTTTTAAATAATAAAACAGCCAGTGTTATTTTTAAAAAGTTTCTCTTAGGGTAACAAAGTGCTGCAGAAGTGCTGTACTTAAGCATTTCGCTGAGATTTTTAGGAGGATATTTGACACAGTAATCAATGAAAACTGGTCCTGCTCAATTGTTTATTTACTCTGTGGCTGCCTGCTGTTTTCATACTGGACTGTTCTAACAGTTGGCATTTTGGCAAAAATGTAACATACCGATACTTCAAGAAGTTTTCATATGATATAAGATTTCAGATAAATATCTTGTCGTAAGATGGGACGGACAAAAAGTCCATGAGTATAATTTACATCAAGAAGGCTACATTTAAACACCGCGCTCTTTTTGTAATTAATCATGCAGTGTTCTTTAAGCTCTGTGTTCTTTAAGCTCTGCGTTCTTTAAGTGCTGAGGTAATTTCCTGGTAACAATAAATATCTTCATATTACCCAGCTTTAGCTTGGTATTGGAGGAGCTTTTATTACGGTTACATAGCAAGGCTGTTCATCTTTACTTCTAGACATCTGCTATCCTGAGGAGTTTAGTGCCAAATCAGTTCTGTCACAGCTGTCTCTTAATGTGGAGGCTGGAGACCTGGCAGGAGTCAGGATCATGTGTTTTAGGTTAGGGGTGGATTGAAGATTTCTCCAGGTGTATGGAGGCAGATTCCCTTCTTAAACAATAATGATCACTTCTCTTTTTTTCTGCTCTGGCAGGCTGGGTCAAAACCTTTGACAAATACTACAATGACCAGACGCAGCATATTTTGAATAACATGGTGGCCAAGCTTGCAGAGGACCCACGTAGAAAGTTCATCTGGTCTGAGATATCCTTTTTTGTTAAGTGGTGGGAGAGTGCAGAAGCTCACAAACAAGAAGCAATGCGAAAGTAAGTGTCAGTTACAGATTATTGTCATGATTTTATTTGTCTGAACTGCAATTATTCCGTTGCTGTTTAGACAACAGGGTTAAAAATTATGTTCTTATCAGCTTCAGCTCTGTTGCAAAGCAAATGGGGAAACTCCTGACATGGGGTGATGTCCTGTAGCACAGTATTTAGTCATGGATTTTCCTTTCTACTGATCAGATCTGAGCTTTAAATCCTCTTTTCCAGACTTATCCTTGGAGGCCAGGTAGAGATCGTGACAGGGGGCTGGGTAATGACAGACGAAGCCACTGCTCACTACTTTGCCATGATCGACCAGCTTATCGAAGGCCATCAGTGGCTGGAGAAGAACTTGGGTATGCTCTAGTAAACAGAGCATTAAACATTTTGCTTGGTGATGAATACTGTTTACAGCTAGTGTACTCTTTTAATGTCTTCAGTGCCAAACCACGCTGCAATATTTTGTTTACTGTGGTTGTTCAGGTGTGACGCCTCGCTCAGGATGGGCTGTTGACCCTTTTGGCCACAGTGCTACCATGCCTTACCTGCTGAAAAGGTCTAACCTGACTAGCATGCTGATTCAGAGAGTCCACTACTCCATTAAGAAGCATTTTTCATCCACACGTAGTCTGGAGTTCATGTGGAGACAAGCTTGGGGTAAGTTCTGCTGCCTAGCCTCTGGAGACTGGACAAATCTTGCAGTTAGATGGTTTCCTATTGGTGCTGGTCCCCACGCTTGATTTCTGACGAGTCCAAGAGAGCACAGCTGCTTTCTGGCTAGGAAAGTCGACTTGGGTCTTGTGGTGTTTAGAGTGTACTGTGTTTTTTGTTTTTGTTTGTTTTTTTTTTCCTACCCTTGCTTCAAAAGATGCTGTGCCTGTTCTGTTTCTTCTCATAGAGGAAGAATGTTAGCCCTCACCTTTTGCAACAAATACTGAAAACTGAGCCAAAATCCAAAAATATATTGATTCCATAATGATTTTGTTTTAGTCTTGACCTTTACTATAATTACACAAGTTACAGAAAACCACTATGTGCCATAGAGAATGCATTAAACATAGTTGTTGGCAGTTGTTGCTATATGTAGAAACTAGCCCAATTGCCAGTCCCAACAAATTCTAATACCTATGAAGTAACATTATCAAAGGACTGTTTACATAAGTAGGAATATCTGCAGAATTAATTAGACAAGGCTAAAGTAAGCTGTGTTAAAAAAAAAATCTCCCTTGCAGGGTTTGTGACAGTTTGTGCCAGGAACTGCAGTACATCCAGCCAACTTATCCTCACAGAATGCATCACTGAGAGCTGTACCTTTCAAGTGTTATAACTGTTAACATGCAAGATCTAATGTTTTTTATCGTTTTATTGGCCTTTGACAGATCCTGAGTCAGGTACTGACCTGTTCACTCACATGATGCCCTTCTACAGCTACGATGTGCCTCACACTTGTGGCCCTGATCCGAAGATCTGCTGCCAATTTGATTTTAAGAGGCTCCCAGGCAGCAGGGTCAACTGCCCCTGGAAGGTGCCTCCCCGAGCGATCTCCGATGCCAATGTGGCCGAGAGGTAAGACCACGGCCCAGAAATGCACAGTGTAATTAAAAGTGAAATTTATTTAATGATGCCTGGCAGATTTCTTTGTTAGTGTTGGCAAGGATCTCTTTTGATCGCCTTCCTATTGACTGAAAGAGTAAAACACTTGTTTGTTCCAGGGCCAATGTCCTTTTGGACCAGTACCGTAAGAAATCAAAGCTTTTCCGTAGCAAGGTGGTGCTGATACCGTTGGGTGATGATTTCCGGTATGACAAAGCCCTAGAATGGGACCAGCAATATATCAACTACCAGAAGCTTTTTGATTACATGAACTCTCACCCAGAAATGCATGTGCAGGTAAGCGTAGCAGTTCTACCAAAATACCTGAACAGGCTTTTATGACTTATTTTTCCCTTTGAAGCTCATTACATCAAATACAGCTAGTAAGCACATGTTTGCCTTGAGCAGATTTTCTCTTAATCAATAAATGAGGTACAGCATGAGTTCAATGTTTAATGTACATAAGCAGTTTTTTGTCAAAAAGCAGCTTTTCTCTGATGTTGAAGGTTTGGAGTGTTTCTGGACTCAGCAGTTTGCCTACATTTTTCTGATGTGCTGAGACTGGTGCTTATAGTTAATGCTACATATTTCTATTTTCCAAGGCCCAGTTTGGTACTCTGACAAACTACTTCAACGCAGTGTATAAGGCTAATGGGGTGGCCCAGGGGGCAAGGCCACCTGGGTACCCTGTTTTGAGTGGAGATTTCTTTGCTTACGCTGACCGAGAGGATCATTATTGGAGTGGCTACTACACTTCCAGACCATTCTACAAAAATCTGGACCGGATACTTGAGTCCCACCTTAGGTGAGTTCATAATCAGGTCTGATTGTTGTGGTTTAGCATTAGACAACTCTTGTTTGGATATTTTCATTTTTCAGTTACATTTTCAAAGTAATTAAAGTGTTTCTGCAAATTGACCCAAAGAGGACAACAGTTCATCTACAGGGTCGTATCCATATGTGCAGGTAGTGAAAGGACAAGAGCAATTATAGCCGAAAGCTTAAATTACAGAATGAAAGCCTGAGAGCATTTTTTTAAAATGAAGGATAAAGTAGTCATGTACAACATATGCAAATCTGGCCTAAACGAGCTGAAAAAATTATAAATTGAGGTTCTGAAGCCCCACAAGGGTCAGTAAATATTAATATTAAGGTTAATTTTAACCTTAAAAAATGCTGAAGTTTACCATGTTACACTGGGATGTTCTGAGCCATATTCATTTTCTTTATTTAGAGTATTTAACAGGCTGTTCCAAAAAATAACATTCATCAGCTTGTCATGACAGTGTTAAATACATTTACTAGATATGTAAAATGTTTAATTAGCTTACAATACAGCTTATTTTGTAAATGTTTCATCTGTGGGGAAAAATGCCATCTGCTCATTTTGGAAACTAACACAGAGCTCATCTAATGAAATGAAATACTTTCTGATTCCAATTCTAGCTACTGCTTATCCTTAACAGTTGCTCAAAATGATTACCTCATTTTTCATGTTGATAACTTTGTGAACAGCACCTCAGTTTGCCATAAAACATTTAATTTCTATTATATTGCTGGTAATATTCTATTATGATTTCATTTTTTGGGAAAGGCAGTTAAGTAACATGATGTTAATAATATTGCAGTAGGTCTGCTTCTTCTTATTTAATTGGGAGAAAACAAACATTTGTTATGGTTGCTTACATATGCAGGCACAAAATTTGTGTAATTTAGTTGACAAATATCATTTTGACCGTAGGCTCTCAAAATACTAGTTTTTACAGCCGTAAATTGAACTGTAACTCTGCAGAAACATCCACTGAGTATTTAATCACTTACTGTGCCATTAATGACAAGTTTTTGCCTGTAATTGTTGTTTTCTTCAGCCGTTTGTGTAGTTGAAATTGGCACGAGTTATCTCCTCTTCTTTATTTGGTTTAATGATTTAATTACTGTGTTGGCCATGGCACTCTTATTTGGCAGGAATGTATTTGTATTGTTAAAAACTACCCACTTGTGTTGAGCATTCCTGAGAAAAATCAAAGCCATTTGCTCTTGCCAGGTGGCCTAAAGCTTTTTTTCACCGCCCCAGTGTTTCTGGTGGAATATTTTATGAACCTGTGCTTCTTATAAGCATTTTTTAAAGGCTGTTAGCCTCTAGACCTTTTCTGTGATACTGCCATGGGTGGACAGGGGCTTCCTACCCAGAGGCAACATTTGCACTTCTTTAAATGTTCAGAAGCATTTTGAGAAGTATTATGGATTTCTCATCCAAGTCGAGCACTAATTGCTGGTTACTGCTTCTGGCATAAAAGCTGACTGTATCAACTGAAGTGAATATTTTCTCATACTTAAGCGACCAAGTGCATGTCGGTGTAAAGGTCTGCACTGTATGTTTTGTCATATTTTGAACCATGACCTTGTTGCTATACCCTTGACCTTATTGTTTGTGGTTTTAGGGGTGCAGAGATACTGTATAGCCTGGCTGTGTCCCATGCTCGCCACGCAGGGATGGAGGGACGCTACCCCACGTCGGACTACTCCCTTCTGACAGATGCCAGACGCAACATTGGCCTTTTCCAGCACCATGACGCCATCACTGGCACTGCCAAAGAGGCTGTTGTCATTGACTATGGGACCAGGTCAGGCTTTAATGTCAGGCTAAGTGAGCTGAAGGGTTAAGAAAATTATTCCCAGATATTCTATCTGTACAAACGAAACTCTAAAAATGAAATATTAAGTAGTGAAAGGTTTGCCAGAACAATTAATGAGAGTAATAAATTGTACTGTGAGTATTCTGTAGACTAAATGTTTACCTTTTAAGCGTATGCTGACTCCTTTCTGCTTTTGCAGGTTGCTGCGCTCTCTTATTGGCCTGAAGAGAGTGATCATTAATGCAGCACATTTCCTTATAATGAAGAACAAAGATGTGTATCGCTTCTACCAGACCGAGCCCTTCCTGGAGACGGTGTGGAGAGCAGAATTATTCTGTCTAATGCTTGCGTTATCTGTTTATTTTAAACAGTTTATCTAATTTAAAATGTCACCTCTTCGTGTTGTGTATGTGTGGGTGGGTTGAACATATGCAGGATGATAGACGCGCTACACAGGATTCCCTACCTCAGCGGACACTGATCGAATTGGATTCCTCTCCCCGGTAAGCCACTGAGAGTGCAGTCAACAAAAGCTGGTACACCAAATGGTAAAAAAAACAAAACAAAAAACAGTGAAGTTTTTGATTAAATGAACTGTATCTTTAACAAGTCTGTCGCTTTTCTTGCCCAGGTATCTGGTTCTATTTAATCCAGTTGAGCAGGAGCGCCTGTGTGTGGTTACTGTACTGGTGAACTCAGCAAAGGTTAGGGTGCTGACTGAGGATGGACAGACTCTACCGGTGCAGCTCAGCGCACAGTGGAGCTCTGCTGTACAGATGAGTGGAGAAGTCTACCAGGTGGGAGGCTGTGTCTCTGAGTATATAATAAACATTTTTTTAAAACACTTTTTTGCCTTTTAATGGTCTGAATGGTATTTTAAATCTGGAAGTTTTTTTCAAATGATTCGATTTCACAAGAATTTGCCTCAAGGCTTCATTTATTTCGTCACCAAAGTCCACCTGCTGCATGTGACCCGGGGTACATGCTAATTTTGCCGCAGGGAGTAGGGTTTTTTTGCACCAAAGTAGAGCACACTGCTCAGAGCAGGAGATGTGAAGTAAAGCCCTGTGCGGGACTATTTTTAAATCCCGCTCCCGCGGAATTTCTGACGATTCCCACCCACTCCCGCCCGCTCTCCCGGTCATATATGAAAATATATTTTTAAAGTTAAAAAACTATCAATGTTTTATTATTCTAAGTGAGTGGCGCACACTGGCTCTTTCACACTGGCTGTGAAAAACGAAGAGAGCCGCAAAAAGCATCTCGAGACCAGCTCGATGTCCTCATTCGTGTAGTGGATGGAAAACGTGCCGAATATTGCCAACAAGAAAAAACAGGGTGGCAATATTGTTTAGTCTGTAGCAGAAAAGTCTTGATGCACTTTAACAAGTTTTGACCATTTAATGCTAAATAAAATATATATAATCAATAAATAATAATTAATTCAAATTGATCAGCAACATTTAAACTCAAGAGCACAATAATAATAATAATAATAATAATAATATTTAAATATCATTTTATATTTTACAAACAAATCTTGAAGTGCATACAGACAGAGAAAATGACAAAATAACTAAACAGGAAGTTTTGTTTTCTTTACTGTTAATAAGGATACAATGTACATCATAAATGTTTCCCAGAAAGGTTGATTAAATAGGTTTAGTTCTGGAGCCAATAAGCCAAAAGTTTTACGTTTTGATCTAATAAAAGTGTTGAGTTTTGATTTATCCGATTAATCGATGAAAAAACAGAATACTCGATTCCAAAAATATTCGATAGTTGCAGCCCTAGATTTCATTATAAATATTGTGAAATTAGTGAATTATTCTTAATCCTTTTTTGTTAAATTTATTGTGAGAGCATGAACCGTGAGCACTGAATTGTCCATCAAACCGAACAGAGTTTTATATTCCCCTAGTTCTCCCTTTTTGTCTAGTCAAATGTGCACAGTAGCAGCTGTTCTTTCTTTACCTTCTTTCTACTCCTACTGGTCTGGTGAGCAGAATATCATAAAACCTAAGTGTAAAATCTGTGATCTCTGATATGCAACATATTTTGAAGAGATTTTTAATTATCATTTTATTACTCAGGATAAAGTGAATCTGCCATGTTTAATGGCTTGGCATGCAGTGTTCAATAATGAAACCGATACTCTTGCACAGATATAATATAATGATACGTTTTTCGGTTGGCTTAGATGTTAAGTTTAGATGAAATGATGTGTGTAAGAGACTTGCAATGTGAGTGTATCTGTGGATTTTGTTCCTCTGCCTGACTTGTCTTGTTCTGCTTGGCTGGCTTTTGTTCAGGCTTCTTTTATGGCCCGCCTGCCTGCTCTGGGATTGGCTGTGTTCCATTTGTATGATTCAGTTGACTCTCCCATGACTCTGCGCTCCGACACTCTGCTAAGGCTTCCAGGCCGTAGCCAAAGTGTGCGGGGAGTGGACCCCCTGCCTGTCCGCTCTCAGGTGGCTGACCCTCAGCCCTTCTATGTCCAGACCCAGTCTCTAACACTAGGCTTCTCTGGCATCACAGGCCTGCTGGAGGTGAGAGAAACTAGGAAGGGCAGATAGAACTGTGTGTAAACTGTTTTCTCAGAAAGACACTGAACTGCACGCATTTGTGGTTTTATCTTCATTCTGTTAACAGCTAAAATGCAAATGTTTAGGTTATGTTTTTTGTCCAGTAATTGTTGGTTTCTTAATGTATCCATGTGGTACTTAATGTATCCATGTTCCACTACAAATGGGAAATGGTAGAACAGCAGTTTTAAAATGCATCTTAATTGCTGTATCAGATTTCATAGTTTGTTTTTCTCACATAACAGCTTGGGTTCTATATTTTGAATTTCACTTCACAGCCTATGTGTCTTTTATAGTGCTTTAACGTAACATAGGCTGCAAAATATCAAAGTATGTTAGGCAGCGAAGTTTGTGGAACACATTTGTGTATACTTAACCAGTCTCACCGGGGAAAGGCACTTTCAGGCCGAGAGAGTCAGTAACAGTAGAAAAAATATTTGTGCTACGCTATATTGATGAATTGTGATTTCTCTCTTTTTCACTCCCAACCTCTGTCTCTGTTAGAGTATTCGCCGTAAAGACGACCCACAGGAGGTTAGAGTACAGATCCAGTTCTTCACTTATGGAACTCGTCCTTCCAAGGACAAGAGTGGAGCCTACCTCTTCTTGCCAGATGGCAATGCCAAAGTAATTTCTTCACTTTACACTTTTTTGAATCTTGAAGAAATCAACAAAGTTTTTTTCAAATACAAATTTCCACACTAAGAATTGCAGTTAAGAGCAAACTGGTCTAGCAATGCATTGAAATATTGTGACTATGTTCATTGTGGAGAAAAAGCATTCTATTACTTATAATAATTGATATTTTGTTTATAGTATCAACAACCCTATCCAACACATTGTCCTGTATCGCCCCCTCCCTTGTTATCCATCTCTTATTTCAGTAGTAAATTGTGCCACAACGGAATATTCATCATTTTTCCGCATTCAGATTTTATTAGGGCTGAAATGATTATTCGAGTAACTCGAATGATTCGATTACACAAGAATTTGCCTCGAGGCTTCGTTTAATTCGTCACCAAAGTCCACCTGCTGCATGTGACCTGGGGAACATGCTAATTTTGCCGCAGGGAGTAGGGTTTTTTTGCACCAAAGTAGAGCACACTGCTCAGAGCAGGAGATGTGAAGTGAAACCCTGTGCGGGACTATTTTTAAATCCCGCTCCCACGGAATTTCTGACGATTCCCACCCACTCCCGCCCGCTCTCCCCCGCTCCCGCCCACTCTCCCCCGCTCCCGCCCACTCTCCCGGTCATATATGAAAATATATTTTTAAAGTTAAAAAACGATCAATGTTCTGTTATTCTAAGTTAGTGTAAAGTTATTCTTCACTTTACACTTTTTTGTTTTTTATAATAAACAGTCAACTGATAAAAGTTTTTTTTTTACTATTTCTTTCAGCCCTACACTCAAAGGGAACCTCCCATTGTTCGAGTTGTGGAGGGCCCTCTTTTTGCTGAGGTGGTTACATATTACCAACACTTTCAGCAGACGGTCCGCATACATAATGTACCAGGTATACACTTTTCTCCTACATTCGTGTCCTGTAAATATGCAGATACCCACTTCTCCCTTTCATGTATGTGTATCCATCCCCCACAGGTGTGGATGGTCTGTCTCTGGACATCACCACCTTGGTGGATATTAGGGACCAGACTAATAAAGAGCTGGCCATGCGATTGCTCACAGACATTCAGAGTGAAGACACCTTCTACACAGACCTCAATGGCTTCCAGGCAAGTCTGACTGAACCTTTTTTTTTTTTTTTTTCCCCCAAATCCCCATCGATGCACCGGATATTTCTTCTCTAATCCTCTTAGGGGTCTACAGGTGTGCACTCTCTTGCTGACAGTGCAAAAGCAGCTGTCGTGCTCTTTTATCCATCTTGGCAATGAACCCATATGAGACCAACAAACAGATTAAAGCTAGTTTTACAAGTGGAGAATCCTGATTAGAAGTGTAATTTAGTCAAGAGTGATAATATTATGGCTTATATGAATGATGGTTAATTTCATATACTAAACACTTTTTTTCATACACTTTTTGTCCGTGACAAAAAAGTAGGGCAAGTTTGCGTTTATATATTATGATTAGTTCCCGGAGCGTAGTCTGAAAATTTGTTTTTATGAGATTTTTTCCCCCCTTTTTTGGAGTGGTTTATTATAGTTATGGCTGAAATAAGAGTCTGAAACTAGCCCATGATTATTTTTTTCCCCACTTATGAGTGATTATTGCTCTGTTTCAGATCCAGCCACGCAGATACTTACAGAAGCTTCCACTGCAAGCCAACTTCTACCCCATGCCTACCATGGCGTACATCCAGGACAGCCAGTACCGTCTGACCTTGCACACAGCCCAGGCCCTGGGAGTCACCAGCCTTGCCAGCGGTCAGCACTCTTGAGCAAAAATTAGGGGAATGACACTGAGAAAGCTCTATATTGTACTAATTACAGTTTCATTCATAGTGTTTGTAGCTTCCACTTTCCTTGACTCGTGCTGTTCTCTCCACAGGTCAGCTGGAGGTGATTCTGGACCGCAGATTGATGCAGGATGATAACAGGGGTCTGGGACAGGGTCTGAAGGACAACAAGAGGACAGCCAACCGCTTCCGTCTATTGCTGGAGAGGAGGTCTAGCAGCAGCAGGGTGAGTGGGACTGGCTAAGCTGAGCCAAGGGACTGAGTGGGCTCAACCATTAGGTGGCACTGCTTCCATATTGCTGAGGCACTACTGATGGGCGTAGCCAAATAAAAATGGAGGCTTTTATGCTTGGCCAATTTGGAATTCACTCTGCCTTTTTAGCTGAGTGTTTGCATTGGACCATGTCTTCATGCATGCCATTATGAGTGAAGTAAATTGCCTAAACAATTTGAATTGATACTGAATCAAAATGCTGTTAGGTTTGTGATTCTTGAGTTTGTTCACATCTGGTATTACCGCTGTCCATCATACTCTTTCATTTCATGCTTTTTCATCCTTTTGGCTTTATGACCATTATTTCCCTCTCATTGTGCTATCATTCTCTCTCGTTCACTCCCTCCCTTTCTCACTGCATGCAGCCTGTGGGCTCCTATGCCAAAGTCAGCCACATGTTAAATAAAATCATCGCTCATGTTTTTGGAGACGGCAAGAAAGAGGTAATGTTGCCACAGCAACGAAGGGGTTGTAGCACACTCTAATGCCTCCTCCCATACTGTAGCTTTAGGCTAATGGGTAGTACTTTGTTCCTGTCCATTACCTTAGCTGCTTTCTATTCTGTGTGTCACTGATGATTTAGTACCATCTTCACTTCTGCTCTCTATTATTTGGTCATTTTGGTCCTGTAGACAAACTGGTGCAGAACGGGATGTAGTCTTATGATTAATATTAGATTGTCAAGCCAGAAGTGGAGCTTTAAAAGCTTATAATGAAAACTTGTTTTCCTATTTGATTTGCTCCATTGGTGTAGTTGGTGGTCGCATGTGTGTATTTCTTGACTATGTTGGTTGTTGCCTGTGAAACAACCTGCAGTTGTGCAAAAGCTTGTTTTGTGGAGAAGCGCACTTCTCTAATCTCTACATATTCTTCTACAGGCTGTTGACAGTGGACCAGTCAGTTTCCCATCACTGCTGAGTCATATGACCTCTTCTATCTTGAACCATGAGGTCTTGACACTTCCGGTTATTCCAAAGAAACGGGGTGTGCCACCTCTTCGTACTTTCTCCCCTCTGGCAACAACACTGCCCTGTGACTTCCATCTTCTCAACCTCAGAAGCATCCAGAACCAGGTTAACTTGCACATATGTGTAGTTTATGCTGTTTTGTATTTGGAAATCTCTGCCTCCATGTGTTTTACAATTTTCATTGGTCATATGAGTACTTTATAACAATCTGAATAGTTTTTTTATTTTTTAGGTATTTTTAGATGTAAGACACTTTTTGGTTTGGATTTTGTTTACAAGCACAAAATGTTTTTGTCAATCGTCCTGAATTTTCCATATAAGGGTTAATGATCATTTGTGAATTGTAAAAATTGCACTGCATTTTTCTAAAGGCTGCTTTTCTGAATAGTTCTTGGCTACGAAGTGACTGTAGTGTCTTAACTGGTTGTCAGCTGTGTTAGCTCGCTGTCCTTTTAATGTGGACCGACAGAAAAATCTTACTCTATTAACTGAGGTAACTTTTCTAATTTTTCATCAGAAATAGAAAAAGTGCCCATGATGTAGATTATGGATGCCGCATCTCTCCCATTATAAAAAAAAAAAACATCTAGTGGGAACTCCCTTAATGAGCATATTTATTTTTTATTATTTGTTTCCTTTGAAATGTATAGTCTTCAAGGAGAGGATCTTTCTACTTGTGGTACTATTACCAATTCTTTACATTGTGGTTGGTTGTGGACATTTGTCTCATTGCAGTCTTGTTTTTTTGTCGTCCACAGGATGTTCATTCACCGTCCCTGTACACAGCTCTTCTGCTGCATCGCCTGGGACTAGACTGTGGGCTGGAGGCCCAGAACCCTGGTTTTAACTGCACTACCACGCAAGGCAAGGTGAGTATTTGGAGCAAGAATGCAGAGACCCAGTCATAGCAGCTTTAAAGGGATTTTAGTGCAGCAGAACTCCTTTCTGAGAAAGTGAGAAAATACTTGGCAAAGCTTGTGAAGGCTTAAAGCCAAAGTATCCCCTAAGCTTACTTTTATGTATTATGTTTACTCTGGTGAGTGAATGTTTTTCTGTGGAGCCAGTTTTAAATCAGTACTGGAATTAAGTTTCTGTTCCATTCCGGAGACTAAAAGCTGTTGTGTGTTCTCGTGTTTGTAGTTGGCTGTGTCAACGCTGTTCCGTGGTCTGGACCTGCAGCTGTTGCAGCCCATGTCTCTGACGCTGATGTACTCGGGCACCCCTCTCTCCAACAGCTCCATCATCAGCCTGGAGCCCATGGAGCTGTCTGCCTTCAAGCTCAAACTGCACTAGGAGTCAACACACTGGGGCCAAGTCCCACAGCAGCAGCCTACACACTGCTGTCGGAGCAGAACGGCTGGACAGTTTCTGTCTTACTGGCAGAGGATGAGCTTAAACTCTCAAAACCAAGATAATGTATGTATCAACATGGAAGTTGCTGGACCCTAAAAAAGACTTTTTTCCCCCCCCTTTTTTTATTGAGGGAGATTTCAGCATAACAGATGAAGTAGCTGTCCCTGAACTGAGGGATATGAAAATATGAAATATCTTTGACATGTCTTTCTTTTTCATATGCTTGAGATTCAGATCCACTAGTGGTTTTTTAATAGACATGGGTGATTAATGATGATGTGAGACTTCATTATTTTTGTTTGTTGTCCTGGCTGGAACCACTGACACTCTTCTCACTCGCTCTTTGTCTGTTGCTCTCTCTCATTCTCTGTCTGCTTTATCTACCATTCTCTTGGTGAATTTCTGGGGACTCTATGGAAATACATAATTAGCTCTTCATAAACTAATGGGACCGAGTGCAATATGTGAACCTTCTTTTGGGGGATCTGTGTTGGGGTTTTGTTTTTTGACACCATTCTGCAGAAGTTGTGCTTGAAACTGTGATTCTGTTCTCTGAGCTCCAACCTCTTTTCCCCTTTTTATACTTCGGTGGACTGTGCTGCTTGCCATAGCTGCATGTTCCTGTGAATGTGTGCTCGCCGACTCATTTAGTCAGCTGAGTGGAGACATTTAGGGTCTTGCCCTAAAGAACGCCTTGCTCCCATTCAACAATCCATTAGTGGTTAAGCCTGGTTGGGTTCTCCTTATCTCAAGTTCTCTGGATCTTCTTTTTGTTTATGTGAGATGTAGTGGTTGGCTTTCCCTTCCTTTTATATCGGGGTTGTCTATCGCCGTCTGCCCTTTTTTGTTACTGAAGAATGCTGCTCCCTCCACATAAGCTGGTTTTGAATAACCTGCATTTTTATTTCTCCTGGCTCATACTGCTAAGCATGGTGTAGCATAAAGTATGCAGTAGATTGGGGTGTCGATTCGAAGTGGTGGATGGCAGCAGCCCTTCAGATATTAGTGTTTGACCTGTTCTAACACTCTGAATTTAGTTCTTAAGGGTGTTTGGTATAGTTGAAGAGTTAGAACAAGTGTGTTTGCCAAGGCAAAAACGCAAAAGTCAGTGCAATGGCCCTCCAGAACTGAAGATCAGCATCCATGCAGTAGATAACGATACCTCCTATGTTCTACAAGGAACACTGACGTGCAATATAATACTATAAGAAACAAGGGGAAGAGATACGAATATATATGACACAGAGGGGAGGTAAAGAGGGCAGTATGTGTGTCTTGTGCACTTGTTACCATCTTGCCCATAGAATACGAAGAGCCTGAAGTCTTATCTCGAACCCATATGTGTAGAGATGTTAGTAATTGTTAACTCCAGTTGCTTTGTGCTGAGGAGAACCTTAGCCATAGCAGATGCATTGTATAATTCCATTTCAGTGGTGTCTGTTATGTCTCTTCATTGTGTGTCCCTCTCTCTGTCTGGATGCAGTCATCCCCACTACTCAGTGCTTACCTTGGCCATTCAATGTGAGAGCATTACATTCTGCCAGGAGGAAGAGGTCTATTAAACCGTGATGCTGTCTCTAGTGTTACTCCCCGCTATTCTTACTCACCAGCTCTGCCGCTCACCTTGAAATAGCTTACCTGTGTAGACTCTCAAACCCGTGAATTACTGTGAAAGCTGAATACACATCATTTCTCCAAACAGACTGCTGTTGGGGCAGGGGTCAGACACACTCACTGAACAGTTGTCACGATTACTTACAACTGTGCTGTACAAAGTCTGATCCAGACCTTTTCTTTCCTTTTTCACAACCTGCACAACTCCACTGTTAACTGACCGGGCCACTCATCCTACACTTCCAGGTGGTGCTAAAAGTACAGAATGAATCAGAGACTTATAATGCCTCTCTTTGTGAGCTGTAGCTCTACTCTGCAACAAATGAAGATCCTAAACACATTTTATAAAACATGTATCAAGTTTGTCTTGTACTGTTGCTAACCTGCGTCACAGAGAATGTACATTTGGAGCTAGGGGCTTGGATTTTTTTGGGAAGGTTTGAATTATCTGGTTGGTTCTGGTGTTTTTCTATGGCTTGTTTTTGGATGATGGTACAAGTCTACCTTGAGCTGTTTTGTCCCTCTGCCTGCACAGTGTAAGTTTGCCTCTCATCCTTCTCATCCTGGCCTGCTTTGCCCTCAAACCATTCATACTTGTCCTCGAGCTGTTTTTCATTCCTGTAGAATGAGGTGAACAAAGACTTCTTTTTTTTTTTTGGTTTTGTTTGATATATATATATTTCCTTTCTGTGCTTATTCCTCCTGGAAATGCAAATAAGGAAAAATGATGCATAAAATAAGCAAAAAATGCAGCTAAAGTTGACATTTAATAAACATGACACTACATTCTAGACATGTCATAGCTGAGTCTGATGCAAGTGGAAGGGAATATAGTCCTCGGTGGATAAAACAAAAGTCACCACAGGTATGTTTGGCTTTTGCTTCCAAGACAAAAGCCTCACATGGTGCCTCTCCCTAGTGCACAAGCAGGGGGCAGTAGGGGGTCGTCTTCCTTACACCAGCTTGATCTGAATGTGAGTAGAGGTCCTCCAGTGACACTTCCCTTTTTATCTACCACCCACATCCCAAGCGCCAGCACAACTCCAAAACCTGCCCCCTCCATTTCAGACTGGCCCGCTCTTGCTCTTCATTCCCTCTGGAGTGTGGTAGAAATAGCTTTTGTACACAGCCCTGACACCAATTTAAAAGTTTTTCTTACAGTAGCAGAGGTGAGCGTTTTAGGTGTTGTTGCGCAGCGCTGGTTCTGAAGCTGCCCTGGGGCGTAGAAGGCATCAACACGAACGCTCCCCTCGGTCCTAAACAATCTGCCTGTCAGAACAGAGGCGATACGAGCAGAAGGTTGATGCCAAATGCAACCTTGCCTCTGGGGCTCTGATGAAAAGACAAGCATGCAGATCAGGTGTACTTACGGAGTCATGGTGGAAGTCCCTGGTCATAGAACATACTGAGGGAGAGTAGAATAAAGATATGTTCCCTTTCTAAAGGAAAAAAAAAAAGAATTTCTAAAATAACTACACGAGAAACATTCACATCTACTGTAGTTTTTATTCTAATTCTGAAGCATTTCTATTAGTCCAGTTTTATATAATGTCAAATGTAGTTGCTGTGTTTAAACAATGAAGAAAAACTATATATATGGGTTTCATTTGACAATATGTGTATTGCTGCTGTCATCAAAACCTCATTAATCCACTTGAGCTGGCTTGTTTAACAAAAATCAACTGCCCTGAACATTTTATTTAAAATCCTGCTATATAAAAGTTTCTTCTATTAATTTTGGCACTCGCACTGTGTACCCAAACCTATCCAGTATTATTGTCACGGGCCTGAAGGTCAAAATCAAGGATCCCATATTATGGCTTCATCTTTGTAGAGAAGTTGGTATGCAAGCTCTCACACCTGGCTGAGCAGGACTAATGCGATTAATTTGAGGCTGGTGAGAACATCTGGAGGGGATAATCAGGTATATTCAGGAAGGCTGGAAGCAAATGGCTTAAGTATGGCACAACATGCCAATCTGGCAACCTAAGCAGCACGACTTACAGAGGCACATCGGCTGTACTGGAACTTTTAACAAGCACTTGGCGGTCCAAGCTCAAATTAGCAGGAGAGAAGTGTGCAGAAGGGCGGACGTATGTATTTTTAACTATTCCTCGATAAATGAGCTTTAATGACGATCACTGAATGTGACTCTGATCTCAGGGGGAGCTAAGAAGACCTTTGCATCTTCTCTGCCCTCTAAATAGCACTTGAGTGTCGCAGTGAGAGTTATACCAGGCATGCTCTTGCTCAAGGCATGGATTGGAGTTACCCTGCTTAGCTGAGCTAATTATGGGAATCATTGTAAATGGACTATTTTCATAAACTAGATCCCTCCACATGTTTTGGAGGGGTGACACTGCTAATCTCTCTCTCCAGTGCCTGAGAAGTCAGGAGATTTAACAACTTGTGTAAATATTTAGTATTGTTCTCCAACTGCATATGACACACATTGAAGGTGAAGCTGCCAGTTTAAAGTTATGCCCATAACTGCAGATTAATTACAAAAGAAGTTTAAAGGTTTAATCATCAGTCTGCATGTTTAACTGCATGCGTGCTCCGGTATAAATAATGCATACAACCTCTAGAGGGCTGGTCTCCTTTTTTTCTGTCCTGCCAGGCTGCTTTGTATGTGTAGACACACTCAGAGCCCCACTTCTTTAAAGATAAAAGCAAACTAATTGCAAATGAATTGCTAATTGCAAATGAGTTGTTGCAGAGTGGCCTGTACTATGAAAACTTCTGATTATGTAAGGCGTTGACATCCATAAGATGGAATTTGGAATTATGGCTGTTTACAGAGGCGAGCCTCTGAATAAAACACAACACTGGATGTTTGCAAGTAATTTAATGACCATAATTCATGTCTGTTAAATAAAAATTTTAACTGCTAGAAAACACCATTGAAAGACGGTTCAGTGAAAATCGCTGCTTCTCAATCATCCCTATTCCTGTAACAGGACTTTTTTGTGATGTACATGAACATAATTTGCATCAGAGGAGTTTAATGTTAGACTGTTCAAGCGTGAAAACCCAGTGAAACCCCAGCAGAGGCGCTGAATCACAAACCTTAAACTGACCTTCAGAAAAACAAATGCCAAACAATGTCTTGAGCTCCTTCCCACATGACTTCTGACAGGTTTTAGTGCATCAAACCTCTAAATCAATAATGAAAATACTAGATGAGCTTCTTCAGGGATTTCAGACACTGAGTCTAAGGCATAGCTAATATGTACTCTGCTTTTTCATGCTGACACAAATACTGCACACAGCTTAGTGTTTTTAATCATTTTTGGGTTTGTATCGTTCTAGTAGTGGTTTGTTTGTGAGCTGCAGACCAAGGCTAGAGTGAGACTAAATGTTCAACTCCAAACTACTAATCAAATTACAGCCTGAAATCAACCAGGTGCATAGAGTTTGGAGTCTGAATCAACTACATGTATGCTGATAGCAAATCTAACACTTTCACAACTGAAAGAAGATCAACACTTTCAGTAGAAAATCAAAAAATCAAACATGAGATTTTTCAAACTGAAAGTATAACAAATTTTTTGGTTGAACTTCTGAACTTAAGGCCTTTGACAGACTGCATTTAAGTCCTTTATTTTCAAATGGCTTGCTCCACTGTTTTGGAACTAATCAAGGCAATCTTCTAATGTGATGCCACATACTTAGAACACCTCTGGCTATAACCACTACAAATTTAGCAATGCAGTAAGCTTGCTGACCAGCACAGATGGGCAGAGAGACAGCAAGGGAGATTGGTTTTAGCTTTCAGTACATAATGCATTAGTGAATGTTCAAACACTGGAAATATATGAACTTCCTGCAATGGTCACCTCACTCTTCAAAGCGTTGTGCATAAATCCAGTCCAGAACACTGATAGTAAAAGGTGGACTGGTGTAAATTCAGCCCTTTTCAGATCAAAAGGAAACATTAGCATTCATACACACACACGCTGATCCTTTTTATCGCCATTTAAATCTCCTGACTCAAACCTCTAAGAGAAATTAAAGTAAAAATAAAGGGAAATTTCAGCACTGCGCCTGCAGCCTGTCCCGCAGGGATTCATCAGAGATTCAAGTCAAACATCTGTGTCTCCGCTGAACAGATGTCTCACCTGAATATCTCACTCCACAGCTTATGAACAGGCACACATGCTCGCACATGGGACACCCGCCTATACTTCTCAGCTCTTTTCAGAGCAGCCCAGAACAGGATGGCGAGAGAGAGAGAGAGAGAGAGAGAGAAAGAGCTGGCTATACCAGTTCACTCGCCCTGCGAGAGGAAGACGGAGTGTGAAAAGCAGGTTTCGCAGGATAGGGGGCGCTAGAGGGCGCTTTGTGTCTGTATGAAGGCAGTCTTCTCATTGTGGCAGTCCAGTTCCTCACTGTCCGATTCTGAATTCACCCCCCCCGCAGTGTCCTCGTCCCCCCACACGTTGGGGATTCCGTGGTAGGACACCCGGCTGCCTGTCCAGTCACGGCTCAGACCAAAACCGAAGGCCACCCGTGTGCCCCGGCTGCTGGAGTCTATCACGGGCAGTTTGGTCCTCCGGGAGAAGGGGGCACTGGCTGCGCCGGAGTGCAACTGCAGCAACACGAAAACAGCTGCAAATGTAGCCAGGATGAAGGCACAGCTGAGCACTGCTACCAGCACGGGTAAATGTGAGGACAGTCCTGACTGGGGTGAGGGTCCATCCGAGTCCAGGTCTGAATCTGTGTCTGACTCGTCTCTTCTCTGGCTGTTTAGCGCGGGTCCAGCAGGAGACTTGCGCTGCACCTGGTTCTGCCGTAGACAGGACGTTGCCACCAGGTGGCTGTGAGAGGGGCAGGACAGGCACTCGGCCTCCCCCGGGCCAGAGCAGGTGAGGCAGGCTGGGTGGCAGGGCAGGCAGGCCTGAACAGACGACTGTTCCACCCAGTTCTCCAGCGACAGGTTGAGCAGCTGCAAGCCTGATGTGAAGCCTGGAGGACACGTCTTTACGCAGCCCTGCAAAAACAGCGAGGAACCGGCGCTGCACTCTGAGTAGCAACAGAAGAAAAAGGAGAGTTTGTTAATATGTGCCGCAGCCACCTCAAGCAACAATTTCTAAGGAAGATCCGTCACAGCGAGTCAGTGTACTTTACGTAGATTCTTGAACTCTAGGTTTAATATTCAGATATTATTCAATAGCTACTACAAATTAATTGGCAACTAAATTAGTTATAAAATGAGGGCTGTCCACAGGCCCTGATATTTTAAAAGTTTAATATGTCAGTATTGGCTGTACTAAGCCCAGTTCTTCATTAAAGATGAAAATTTTGGCCCTAGGGGTCATTTTCAAGAAAATCATCCATAGCACTTGGGATATGTGCAGTGGTTATTTGACAATACATGGTTAAACTATCTGTATGTAAAATACGTGCAGACTATTACACACTAGTCGTAACAGTGAACAGAGTAGACCAGAGGTCAGCAACGTGGTTCCCCCCAAGGACCACATGAGTAGCCTGCGGACCTGTTCTAAAAACAGCACAACTCGCCAGTGAACAGCATAATTTAATTTTACCCTGTAGCTATTCTTCTTGAATCACATTTGCATTTCTATAGATTTGAAAATGACCTTATCTTAAAAAAAACCCATTTAAAACATGTTTATTATATGTGAAGTTTAGATAAGTTTAAGTAAACT
Source organism: Brachypetersius gabonensis (assembly GCA_037577145.1). Taxonomy (NCBI): domain Eukaryota; kingdom Metazoa; phylum Chordata; class Actinopteri; order Characiformes; family Alestidae; genus Brachypetersius; species Brachypetersius gabonensis. Next base: position 6,047,697 of record JBBJLR010000133.1, read on the forward strand.
TTGTTCTAGTGTATCAAACTGGTAGCCCTTCGTATGGCTCAGTACCCGTGAACAAGCTCTCAGTTTCAAAAAGGTTGGTGACCCCTAGAGTAGACTGTTTTGCACAGGAAAGATATAAACTTCTCACAAAAAAAACCCCCAAAATAAAACAGAAGAGTGGGTCAGGGAAAGAAGAGTGGGTCATGGGAATGTGAAGACACCAAAATTGAATTCATTTTGCTGTTGCATTTTAAAGTAATTGGCAGCTTAGCACCTAAATTTGATTTGAGGCGTGCTCTGCATGGCTGTAATATCTCTAGAATACAAATATGACACAGCGACAAGGCAGTGGCAGATTCTCGGTATTAAACAACTCCAGTTAGAATCAGATTCTAAAATGCTTGACTGAGACGCTGCCAAACAAGCTCCCCAAGAAATAAAAAAAAGAAAAGAAATAAATTGAGCGCCGCATTACTGAAATGTTCTAATGTTCCAGCAGTTATTGTAACTGCTGGGAACAAGGGTCCAGAAAGGTGCTTATCTCCACTTAAAGCACTTAAATGGAAAAAGTACACTGGAGACAAAATTAGAACTTCACAAGTTCACACTGAGAAGGTTGAAGGGGTTCTTTAAGATAAGTTATTATCCTTGCATGTCAGTATTATACTACTCATTCTATGACCATGCAAATCTTTTAATCGTTACAATCTGAAGATACAGTGCAGCTCCAAAAATATGAAGCATCCATACATTATCACAGAAAAAGAGACAGTCCGACTTATGATAGCAATTATTTTTCTCAGGGGGAGACCATTGAGAAACCCTTCCTTATTAAAATGAGAAAAGAAAGAACACTTCAAAAGTTATTTTCTTCTCAAAGCAATTTGCATTATCAGTAATTCGATCCCGTTTGGCAGTGGCTCCCTCCATAGTGTTTCTGTGTTAATATTCATAAAGACAAATGAGCATCCATAAAGGCAGAGAATCACGCTGAGCTGATAAAAGAGTGAATTATTATGACACAACCAAGGGATTAAATTGTGTGTGAGTGTACGACCTAGTCAATTCTCACCGATGCAGATCTGTTGGGCATCAAAGGTTTTGCAGCTGTTGTTGGAAGGCCTACTGAAGTCAGAGGCAGAAGGGTCCGCAGCGCTGGAGCCTGTTCCATATAGGATCAGTGTGAACTGAGAAAGGACACCTTAGAGTGTGAAAGAGTGTGTGCATATGTGAGAGAAGGAGCAGCAGAGACAGACAAAAAAGAGATAGAAATGCGTCGTGAGGTGCTACAGTCAATGCCTCAGCGTCCAAACTTTAACATATACACTACCACTAAAATACCTTAGAATTAATGTAAAAGCAGTATAATGGTGGATTAATATTCTAGCACACTAATCTTGTGTAATTTCATATCGAGGGTTTAGAGCACAAGGGGCATAAATGACATTTTCAGAAGATGTCGCTTATGCACCGTTTGCTCCAAACCCTTGATATGTTTATGAATAAAAAATAAAGACAGTTTTAATGTGTATAGGGTGATGACAAGATCTATAGACGATCCTAAAATGACTGTATAAAAATGAATATCCATGACACCCATTTTAAAAGTAATAACTGAATCCTGAGGCATTTGAAAAAAATCCCTTTAAATAGATCACAGTTCATGATTTACCTATTATTAACTTCCTGTTCTTGCCAAGTACTTAAAGTATTGAATAAAACATCTAAAAATAGCATTTCTTGTCTTGCTTAATGTATTTACATAGGCTGTTGTGCTCTAATGTCTGTAATTACTCTGGCTCTAGTAAACTGGCAATGTATCTTTGGAGCTGGAAACAGTGGAAAATATCCAGTTCTCTCTTGCAGCCGCACAACTATACATCTGTTGATTGTACATAAGATAAAAATGCTATTTATTTGAAAGGTAATTCCATATTGTTTAGGGGTGGTGTACTTCTGACTGATCATCACTAAAGACAATGCGTCCATCTCTAAAATGGTAAGATTCCAAATGGCTGTTACCGTAGCCGCTAAGCCCAGCCGCATTCTCAATTTCCAGGGTCCACTCTCCCCGAGGGTCTTCGTCCCATGCATGCGTGGTCATGAAGGCCCAGTCATTGAAACCCTCTGCAGAGCTGTCCTGTGGCCTGAGTTAAACACACAAGAATTGGCGTTCCACACACAGACACACACACACACACACACACACACACCCACACACACCCACACCCACACACCCACACACCCACACACCCACACACCCACACACACACACACACACACACACACACACACACACAC
>JBBJLR010000133.1:6108044-6119199 GCA_037577145.1 Brachypetersius gabonensis
GAGAGAGAGAGAGAGAGAGAGAGAGAGAGAGAGAGAGAGAGAGAGAGAGAGAGAGAGAGAGAGAGAGAAAGAAAGGCACCAATCACAACACCAAACACACACACATACACGTGCACACATTCACACAGTGACAACACAACAGACAAAAGCCTCACGAAAACAACTTGAACTGCAGGCACAGCAACAAAGGAAGCTGCTTCCCTAAGGTAGTCTCTGGGGACACTAAGCCCGCTCCATCAAAGTGACAGTACACCTAGCTCTGCTCATCAGTGGGCTCTTGATGAATAGGTCCAGTTGGGCTCTGGACAAAACAGAAGAAATGCGGAGATCAGGAGAGGAAAACTTCAGTTTAAAGGACAACATGCTGGACAGTGCCTGTGTTTTGGAAAAACACTGCGTCAAGGTAAAAGTAGGGCTGTCACTATCAGTTATATTTAGGATATCAAGAACAGCAAGTAATTATACATGCAATTTATAACAGCAAACATTTCACTTTACTTCCTTTACATGTAAATGTGAACCCGTACATAGGATCCTGCTGGTGTGGGTTTCCTCCCTCTCAGTGATGTTCAGAACGGTGGTTTGAGTGCTAAAAGCTCCCTCATGGACAGAATGTTCAGACTATAAACCTCAGGCTCATGATGATGTGTAGATGCACTTCAATTATTCAAACTGTAAACTGATCACTGAACTGATTCATCAGTAACATATATCAATTATATACATATCCATATCAATTGTTTATATTTTTTATTGAGTAATGGTGGTAGCGCCACTTAAAGAGAGACACTACTGGTGAATATGCTCAGTTTTAAAAGCAGAAAACACAAAATATATCACGAAGAATCTCAGTCTGTTTATTACTGATACTTTCATACTGATTGTTTTGTAGAAAATACATTTATATAAGCAAATAACAAATCTATTCAAACATGAATGCAAAACATACACATATTTGCATTTAATTCTTTGTTTACTAAACAGCAACACTTAAAAACAAAGCTTTTTAAGTCATTTTTGGAAAACATCTAGCATAAATGCAGTAATGAATGATGTAAGAACAAAAATATTGTTTCTAGGAAATTCATTTATCATGAGCCCTGGAAATTCATCCAAAAATCTGAAAAAATTTGACCTATCTGCCAGTAATGTGTTGACTTTAAAATGCTGCTTCATTTTTCGATCAGAAAAGAAAATTAGAAAAGGGCCTGTGAAAGTTGAAATATTCAGAGCCTCAAAATGTTTAGCAAAACAAGGGCATTTTTAAACTGATTGTCTGAAAAGCATTTTTCATGGTATTTTCATGTCGGTGAAGAATACCTTGGCATAAACACAACAGCTTTAAAAAAACATGGTGTGACCGAAAAATCTGATTTTGTTCATTATCTTAAATTAAATAAAGAGGCCAGATTTCACAAGAACGCCCACACACTGACCATGAGGGTGGATTTATATAGCAATTCATTAGTAAATTGAAATTAATTTATTTTTCCCACATTTTCTATCTTGCCCATCCTCCAACGGACAAGAACAGAAAAAAAATAAATACAATTTATCTAGAAAATGTATTTGCATTTTTTTTTTTTTTACTTCAGAACAACAAACAGTGATAATACTAAATATGCATTGACAAGGAAATTTGGAAAACATCTGGTGAATCTGCTCCACTTGGCATTATAGAGAAACAGGTATGTGTTTCTGTAGGGTTAGAAATAAATGGAAGTAAAATGCAGTCACCTACTCTACTGGCCAACATATACGTCAAGAGACAACAGTTGAATCTAAATATCAGTGCAAAATAAAAGCGCATCAACACACACTCGACATGGGTACAAAAAAAAAAGTCTCACACACCGGGTTCACCTGACATTAAATATTCACTGTGCCTGCATGACTCAGTCCCGCTCAAGCAGAAGTGCTCCAGTCTTGAGCTGGGAGACAATTGTGAAGTCCTGAGATGACATGCTCCGAAAGATGATATTTAAACCACTCTCTATTTCCCTCCCACTCACTCTATACCCTCTCTCCACGCAGACAGCCAGCCACCCACCACCCTCACCAGGCACGAGACCAGCATACCTCACTGCAATCACTCTAGGCCAGATGATCACGCAATTATGGCTCCAGAGAAATGCTTTCATCACCTCTGTGCACCCATGCTGCTTGATGGAGGATGACAGGTGCTTTTGGAGATGAATAAGCTTCTTTCGTCCTTCGTTTCAGCCACTGTGACTCATCTTCTGAGTGACCTTCATTTTATTTTTCTGAGCTAAAGCAAAGGCAGCATCTTAGTTTTAGTATGTGTTTATGCTTTTAAGAGATTAAGTCAAATAACTTCTTTATTAACATTTTAAAGTCTTGTTTTATTACCTTCACCTTGACTCACTATGTAGGAAAAATGTTTCAGTGGCCAATATACACGGACATCTTTAGTAACAGAAAGAGAGAAATTGCCAAACATTTTGAGCAAAAATAAACAAAAATGAAATATGCACACATCAAGGCATCAACAGTGTATGACTTAAATAGAATGGTAATGAAATTCATTAATTCACTGTTCCGACTGCCTTCCACATAGCTGAAGGAAGCTTTTAATGCAATTTTCAGTGCTGGCATTCCTGGTAAATTAGCTTTAATTGAAATATTTAGAGAAAAACAAATCTCTTAACTAGAAATAATTATTTTCAACAAAATCACATATACAACAATTATGTGCACCCCTGGAAATTACAGTGAACACAATAAATGAAGCATGATTCCCATTTAAATAGTACATTTTTTAGTTGATTGGTGCATGTAGGAACTTTCAAGATGTAATCCACAAGTTCCTGATTAACTGGAGTACACATATGATGTAACACAGAGGCCAAATTCCCTTTATGTCATCCATAAACATGAAAAAATAAGAGAACACACAAACCAAATGAGGGAAATGGCCAAGTAATGGTTATAAAATGAGGTACTCTTCTGAAAATGTCTATTTCTACTGTTAGGGCAATAATAAAAGAAGTGGACATCAACTGGGAGTGTTACAAACTTGCCTAGAAAAAGATTTTAGTTTAGTTTGCCCCCATGTACAGGGAAGAAGATCGCATCAGAGACAAAAATACTCAAAAACTGCTGTTAGTAAATGACAAGAAAAAGATTAACCTTGGGGTTAGCAAGTCTCCCAACCCAACATCAGCTGCCACCTCCATACAAACAAAATATATGGAAGGTATGTCAGAAAAAAAGCCTTTTCTGTCCGTTCACAGAACAGGAGTTAGCAAAATGCTATTATAACTTTGACTGGAATTGTGTTCTATTGTGTAATAAAACGTAAATTGAGCAATACTGGCTATAATGAAAAGAACCTTATCCCAACTGTAAAATGTGATGGAGGTTCTGTATTGTTGTCTGTTTTACCTCTGAAGACCCTGGAAACCTTGTTAAGGTACATGACCTCTATGGAATGTTGGGCCATTTTTAATCAAAATCTGGTTGCCTTTGCCAGGAAACTAAAACTGGGCTGTCACTAGACAATGGTTTAAAGCATAAAGCTAATAAACAAAAACGGTTCTCAGATCAAGTTTCTGCCATGGCCAACCTGAACCCCCGACCTGAACCCCATTAAAATGTGTGATGCAAGCCGAAGAGGAGAGTGTACACGAAAGGGCCCAGGACCCTAGATGATCTGGAGAGATTCTGTAAAGAAGAATGGTCTCAGTTTCCCTGCTCTGTGCTCTCCAATCTTATAAAATGTTATAAGAGAAGACTCAGTGTTTCAATTGTAAATGCTGAGGTACCAATAAATGTGCCTTTGCTGAAATGATTATTTATTGACAAGCGGTGTGTTTTTCCTCTAAACACATTTAATTCAATTAAAGATGAGATTTTTTCTTCATTTTTCATGAGATGAAACTACTTCACAAAAAGGTAGAAATTTTCTGACCCTTGATGCATCATTTAAAGAGGAACAGAGGCCTGGCAAACATGAAGCTTCTGAACAAGAACAGCAGCAGATCAACACTTGGAATGCCAATGTGGAACCATTTCACAAATTTTCTGAGGGACATTAGAGAAGTAATTTGTAAGCACTGCTCATTCTAAGTATCAAGAGGTGGAACAACGCCTAAGGACTTGTTCCAGGTCTTATTCCACTTGAAAACAGCACATTGAAATGTAGAAGTGGCCTGGTCTGGCCCTGCCAGCATGCTGATGCCATCTAGCAAACAATAAACAATGGTTAAGGAAAAATAAGAAAATTCCTTGTCTTAGATGACCAACAATTTTATGTCAACTTTGGGGAAGTTTCAGCCCCACGTTTTTCGAATTTCTGTTTCTTTTTTGACCAGGAATTTTCATTTCATTTTGACCAGGAATTGTAGTGGTACACCACTACAAACAATGTCAGTGTAAACACATAGCGATTTACAAAACTGCCAACATGTTTATTCGGTTTATATTCTGTATTTAAAAACTTCCCATGTATTCCAATAAACTACAATAGACATATACTTCAGCTTGCATGAAAATGTCTTCCAGGACATATATGTCATTTGAGCTCTCGGAGGGTTAAAGTGAGATTCTTGCCTGTCATACCACACTCTCAATTATCCAGGAAGGCGAAGGCCACCATCAGTCTCTGTGAAACCCACAACTGTATGTGTTCGGATAACTGACCACACAGCACTGTTAAACACATCAGTGCGCTTCACTCACAAATGACCATACAGATGCCTGACTGACTACTCTGTTGCTTAGCAACAAGGGAGAAAGACTCTGCTATTTTTCCATACTGACAAAACAAGCCAATGTTTAGGCACAAGTGTCACATGATCCCGCTGAGATTCGAACCTTAACCTATAGTGTATCTGGGTAGGAGGGGTACAATGGGTGCAACATTAGCTTAAGGCAAACATAGATTAGATTCAAAATCAGCACACAGACATTGTTTCTTTTATTATGTCTATACATTTTTCCAGTATGAAATGCATACTAATGTATGTACTGGTTTTAGCAAACCAGTAGTTTTAATGTCTTTTCTCTTTTAGCAGATCCTCCTACAGGCCAACAGGCACCATTCCACCAGAATAACATTCAATACAAGAACACGATTATTGTCCACTCAAGGACAAATCTGTGTTAATGAAATAATTTCTATTCATTTTGAAATGATGTGCATGTCAAAACCAAGTACATTAAAAGCAAAGCTTTTTGCCCCGTTTCAGAATATCAGCTATTCATTCTTTCATTTCAAAATGTCAGCTATCATTTCATGACAAATGGCCCATTACAGACAATCCATAATGACTTCATTACATTAACGTATATGTATAATGTTTTTCTCTTATGGTTCCCCTTCCTGACTTACCATTTCAGAAATACCCAAATCTGTTATCATGAAGCAATATATTCATTAAGATAAATGTATAAGACACACATTATGCTATTTTATAAGACAAGGGGAGCTTAGTTCTGCTGTACAGCCATCTGCTGCATGGCATCTGTCATACAGGCATCTATGGTACAGGGCACCAAAATTACGCGCTGCGTGGATGATTACATTTATTCACAAATTTGACCAATTTTAATACATCTTATCTTTTTTACGTTTATTATAATTTTAAAAAGTATTTTATACACACACACACACACACACACACACACACACACACACACTGAAATGATGTAATTAGTAATTATTTCAAGTAAATTAAGTTACCTACAATTAAAGATTTTGAATTATAGGTAACTACATTAACAGCAGTGGTGTTCCTGATTGAAACAGTATGGTGATCATTATGCTACCAGACTCCTGTGTTGTAAAATATGTCACATTGTGGCATGCTATTCTACAACTATGTCATGATTGGATCTAAGACACATCAATTGAAAAATCATAGTGTAAGAAGCAAACATTTCTTACGAGAATGTCAAAATATGAGAAAAAAATACTGGTTCTCTTGCTGCTACTATTTATTCCAATAGCACTCTCATTACAGCTTCTGAGTTAATACAATACTATTCCAGTTTCTATTTGCGTGCACTTAGGGCAGTCTAGCAATACATATAGACTTATCTGTTGCGGCTAAGCCAGTCAGAAGAAGATGCAGTGTAGCATGAAGCGCTGCGCTTCCATCATTTTTAAAAAGGTGGAGAAATCAGAGACGAATGGACGTATCTTTTTCCATTTCCCCAGTGCTGCTGTATGAAGTGGAAGAGAAGGCCGTGTTCTGCTGTCAGTTCCACTACAGTGTTCACTCCACTTTTCATCCAGACTATCACTCTTTCACTCCGCTTCTCCTATAGTCGCTCTTTCCTCTTTCAGTCAATCTATCAGTCACTCTTTCATGCACATCTAATGCTGAATCTGTCCATCCATCTTGCAGAACTCTCTACACGACCTCTAACTTTCGATCTTTTCTTTCTTCCTATCTATTTCCTATCTCCCTGAGTCAAATGTATTTTTCCAGTGTAATTTCCAGTAGTAATTGCTTTGGAGAGCATTGCTGTGAGTTAGTGGGCCCCAGCACAAGGCCGCCAAGGCGGGCGCTACAGATGTGTATGTCACGCTGCTCTGTTGCCACCGCCGTATCCCAAGGCTTTTAAGATGCGCTCTGAAAAAAAAAGAAAACAAATAAAAAGGGGGAGCGAGAGAGAAAAAGTTGCCACCATATGGCGTCAGAAAATCGTCTCTCCGAGCAGAAGGGTTCTTCAAGGACTCTCGCAAGCTGTTTGAATGGTTGAGATGAATTATGAAAGAAGACATCGACCATATTTCACACAAATTGGTCTCATGTGTGATTGACAGGTCACTGTTGGTGGCAAATCAATGGAAAAAGTGAGGAGAGCATGTTCCTCACACTTCGCTAATTAAAGCAGAATAACATTCAGGCAAACCATCTTTTCTGCAAGCCTACCAAACACACACTGCTACATTTGTGACAGAAAGTGCTGACTGGGAGAGAGAAAGTGGAAAAGCCTGTTTACCCAATCTGTGTGTGTGTGTGTGTGTGTGTGTGTGTGTGTGTGTGTGTGTGTGTGTGTGTGTGTGTGTGTGTGTGTGTGTGAATAGCACTTTCCACTCTAGTGCAGCTGGAATGGTCCTCAGAAGTCAAATGACGAGGGTCCCTTTTTGTTCACTCTCTTCCTATGTGACGACTTCCCCCAAGGCAAGCAGGTGCTGGAGAAATCAGCGTTTATTGGGAGGAGCTACCTGTAGCAGCTACTTGTTCGTCTGACAGGATTTCAAGAAAGAACACACACAGCATTAAAACTCCATTTCAGCGTGTAAATATTGGTCCCATCCTTGCCCACCTGCTATCTGCCGTGAAGTGCAGGACTGATGATTGAGCATCAAGAAAGCAGTTTTATATCAACTGTAACTGAGGGGCATTATTTGTTCTGCCTTGTCAGTTTGCATTACAGAAAAAAAGTTCAACAAACGAAAAGAATCCGAAATGAAGGAAAGAACAGACGGAAAGCAGAAACATGTAGATCTATAAGCGCACAGTGATTCAGTTGTGATTCTTCAGAAAATGATTCAGCGCATCATGATGTTTTACATTTTGCTACAACTTGATTTGTACAGTTTTGAATAATTCAGAATTATTTTGAACAATACACTGAATAGAAAAATGTGACTCATACTGTCATATAGTCGAACTATTTTAAACACTATACACTATTTTCAACACTTACAATATTGTGCAAAAGGTTTGGATGCCTGAGAAAATGAATTTTTTTGCTTGTCCAGGCACAGAAAATATGTGCACCCTGTTCAGCTATTTAGTCCTTCATTGAGGTAAATCAAGTATGATGCAGCTCACAAGAAAATTCTTTTTTAACAAAGAATTCCTGTCACTTTTTCAACTGCAGTGTTTGCATTCATTCTACTGCTATATAGTGCTCACACTTGGTCGGTGGCAGAGGACTATCTTAGACATTTGTACAGTATATTTCAAATGAAAGCGATATCTAAATAAAACAAAAAATGGCTAAATATGGTTTTAGTGGATTTTTATGTTGGATCAACGTGTAAGTTATTATTCTAAGCAGCTAAAATCAATTTCAAAATCAATAAAGTTGCATCATTACCTTCAGATCAATGCATTAATGATCATTTTTAAAAACTAATGAAACAAGCAAGCAAACAGTTACAAAGGGACATCGGCGATTCAGGTGGATTTCTCCCAGCAAGTATTGGTGTGAAGAAGCTGTGATAGATTTCTTGTGCTAGTCTTCTTCTTCATGATAAGCCTCCTTTCAGAATTAGAATGGATTTTACAATTCAAACAAGTAAGTTCATCCTCTCTTTTTAAGACGGTTGGAAAAGTATTTTACTGGTTTCAAATACTTGTTGGTGTTTCCAACTGAGTGCTTGAGTACTTATCAAGACACTACTTAACTATTTTCAAAACAAAGTCTTCAAGTATTTAATTAGTAATAAAGATTCTTAACAAATGTATGCATTCCTTTCTGTTACGGATATCCCAAAGATACTAAGAGACAAATGCGCTGTAACGTTCTATCAGATAAGGAGACAGAGGAGTCTGTTTTTGCTTAGCTGGACATCAGCAATGAAACACAAGTTCAATATATAAACCACGAAGAAATCTTTGTAGAATGACAAGTTTTCAATGTCAGTTTAGCAGCTTTACTGAATGCATAGCCAAGTACTGTACACATGTAGATTTATGACTGTGATGGAAAAGAGCTGGAATGCTCAGCTAGCCTTCTGTCTCTGTTTGTCTCTGTCTCTCAGATCCATGAGGCTACATAAATGATGATGACACACTCAGCTTCTTCACCTAAATAACATTTAACAGTCAAAACTAGAGACAAAAAATGAAAGGGCAGCTACCATTTTAACAGCTTACCTTGCTTCTTTCCTAGTCTTTCACAGAAAAGTTGCAAAATCATGCTGTTGGGGTATATGACATTAATTGTTATAGCCTAATATCACTGCCATCAGTAATCAATATTTTTTTTACTGGTTTTATGATTAAACGTTTAGCTTAAAATACTGATAAATAGTAGGGATGCACCGATTGCAATTTTCTTGGCCGATTCCGATTTGTTTGTAAGTGTGATCGGCCGATACCGATTTTTTCCCAAGATAACAGAAAATTAGCTTCTGTGAGTAGTCGACGACTTTGACACACAAAAAAAACCTTTTTTTTTAATGTAACACGGTTTTTACTTTCCCTGTTTACTAGTTACTTCTATAATAGTGACATATGATAGTGGCAGCTCTACAGGAAATACAAACAAAAATCTAATTGCCTTTAATATAAAGCTTTATTTTCACAACAAATTCTCTTTACAAATTTAAATAAATAAAATGTAATAAATAAACAAATAAATAAACCCCCAAATAAAGCTCAATATAATGCAAATACAACTAAAGTTTAACGTATGTTTTCATATAATAAGGAGTGAACAAAAAATAACAAGGCACCTTTTTGTCTTAGCAACATATATTGACAAAATGCCGCTAACTGAGCATTAATGGCAAGTTTATTTTGGTAAAATAAAAAAGGATTTCTGCCTTGTTACCAGAAATTCTGTTTCTTTTGTCATCTATCACATCACTTCAAGTGCTCACTCTCAACGCTTGTGCATGGGGCAGAGAGGTAGGTTCGGGCAAGTGTAGCAAGTGCAGGGAAACGATCTTTGTTGATTTTCCAGTAAATCAATGCGTTTTCACTTCTGCTACTTGGCATCTTAGAGAGGTACAACTTTTTCACCCTCTTTATTCAAAGTAAAGAAATTCCAAACGGAGGACATTTCAGCACGTCTGAGGCTGCATCTACAAGACGCGTCTTGTTGATGCTTGTCAGTGGGCGTGTCTTCCATGCCGGGAGCGCAGCAGCAGCAACCAATCGCTGTTGAGTAGATTTGAATGGCAGGCGCTCACAGAGAAATGCCTCCGTAGAGCGTACACGTGAACGCAGCCTGAATGCGTGCGTGGCTGTGCTGCAAGTGATGCGCTTGCGTAAGAACGGTTTGAAATCGACAATACGTGTGAGTGATCGACCGATCAGGCCAAAAATCAGCCATTTCCGATTGATCAGTGCATCCTTAATAAATAGTACTGTAGATTCAGGACAGGTATCCATGTGCTAGAAGTCTGTTGAGGTCTTAACAAAAAGTTTCCTAAATGACTGTGTGACTGTGTGTAGACACAGAAAGACCCTGCGGCCAACCCAGGAGTCAAACCCTTCTAGCAGTGTGGCCCCCGTGCTGCCTGTTACCCACTAGTCTATCCATTAAAAGTGCTAAAACAAAAAATAAAAAATCTCAGAAACGATGATTACCGGTATCAGTGAGTATTTAGGGTAAATTATTCAATTTGGGACAATAATTCCAAAATTGAACAAGTGACAATATTTGAATGTTATCAGTGAGTAATACTCCAATACATTATGTACACATACTATACAGTAAATCAACAGTGAGAGCTGTTTCTGGTTGTTCCAGGTCTCCATACCCCCCCACTCCTCCCACGCACATGCTATTCACAGAGTCCACAGTACACACACAGCAGCTCTGGGACCTAATCAGATAAAAAATATTTCCACAGTCAGATATGACTCCCGCTGCTCAAAGGCCCCGCAGCTAATGCCGTAATGACAGGAAAAGGAACAAGCAGCAACACAAGCGAGACACAATGCAAGCAGCATTTCCCATTAGATAACGGAAATATAGATAAGCCAGAATTCATTTCCCCAATCTGCACCGACACGTCTATGTCTTTATCAATTAAATAGTGAGGGTGGGTGGGAGAGCCGCCCACCCACACGTACACACAAAGCCCTATGAACTTTTCTGGAAAGATATTTCTGTTTGTGTGTAGCTCATTTGAGGGGCACAGATAAATAGGAGCACAGAGAAAAAAAGAGAGAGAAAGAGAAAGGGGAGGAGAGAGCGAGTGAGAGAAGAGAGAGTGAGAGAGAGTGGAGAGATAGGAGAGAGAGGGACAGGCATGTGACAGAGCAGGAGCAAGGCAGACTACAAAGAATAAAAAAAAGACACACTCATGCTCATATATACATGTAAATAAGAACATGCACAGTAAACAGACCTAAGTCTACGTGTGAGTGTGTGAGTGTGAGTGTGAGTGTGAGTGTGAGTGTGTGTGTGTGTGTGTGTGTGTGTGTGTGTGTGTGTG
>JBBJLR010000133.1:6122245-6132720 GCA_037577145.1 Brachypetersius gabonensis
TGTGTGTGTGTGTGTGTGTGTGTGTGTGTGTGTGTGTGTGTGTGTGTGTGTGTGAGAGAGAGAGAGAGAGAGAGAAAATGCAGCATGCTGACAGAATGACCATGTAGAGTAAAAATAGAACATCGGATTGAAATGAATCCAAGTCTAAATTTGCAGCCCAACAAAGTAATCCTTTCATGACAGGTTTATTAATAACAGTGTTTAATTAGCAGCGAATGCCAGGGAAACATTTTCACACCTTCTGCCTTGAATCACAAACTGAAAGGCACTCTTGAGAGCCAAAGTGCCAAAAAAGGTCTTTGGGGTGAAATAGGCTGAGTGTACTGTTACAGCCCTACTGGTAAATCTAACGTTTCCTAACGACTGTAAACTACCCACACACTCCTTTGTACACATACTCAGGATAATTCTGTAAACTACATCACGTTTAACTAACTCGAATAAATGATTTCATATGTGATAAGAGCAACAAGCAGGTACTGTAGTAAAATACAAAATATATTTTTAAAAATAGCCCTTTTTCTTGTAGCTGGGGTACCATCTCCTGCTTTCATAAAAGGAAGGACAACCACAGAAAGCGCACACTAAAGCCACACACGCAAAAAAAAAAAAACTTTAGGGTGAATCCACAGAGGATCCATATATGGTTTCCTAAAGAACCTCTACATTGAGTGGTTTCAATACATAGGTTTGCTTTTTATTTAATGGCATAATTTATTGAAAGATACCTTAGGAGCATAGTTCTCAAGGTTAGGTCTGTGATGTATAACAGATCCCTGACTTCTCTATTAAAAAAAAATTATAGCATGACATGGGTGTGGATTTGGAGTTCATTCCATTCAAAATAAAGATAATTCATCAAACCTAACGGAGTTGTTTTCTCATTAGTCTAGAGCTCCGAAATAAAGACAACAGCAAAAAATCTTCAGTTTCTCAGGTTTTATCTTTTATAGGTGCGAGTATTGAACTCAACAGCTTTGCCTTAGTTTTTAAGAACTGCTGATGATTTTTCACCTAATTTCCAAATAAAAAATATTCTTCTTTAAAGCCTCATTTAAAAGGAAATGACAAAACATCAAAATAAGAGAAATGATGCAGTGTTTACAGAACTTGAATTATTCAAAGAAAACAAATATCTGTACGGCAAATATCACCGTTGACATACTTCCAGTAGTGTTTTACCAGCCAACTGGTCACATTGCGAGAGCAGAGTTTTGATTATGGTAGTGCTTGAAGGAATGGTTTGGAAAAAAAATTGCAGTAGTCTCTTATTATTTTCCCAGAGCTGTAGTAACTCCACTGATTACTGGCTAATATTTGTATTGGTCATGGGCAAAATGGCAAAAAATGATCACAAACCTTTATCAGCACACATGTTATGTATCCCTAATTTGTTCCAGCTTGCTACTCCTCACACAGAACTCAACTAAACCAACTTCTAAATACTTTAACTGGTCCTACTTTGCTGCCTATAGTCTGCTCAACAGTAAATCTGCCCACTTTCCATGTAGTCATCAGTTTTTATTAGTGTCAGTTTTTATCCTCCCTTGCTATCCCATGTTGACCAGAGAAGGATGGTTTCTCCTTTTAAGCCTCAGTTCCTCTCGAGGTTTCTACCTCCACAATAGGGAGTGTTTCATCGCACTTGTCGCTTTTAACTTGCTAACTAGGGGTTCAGACTTCTCTAAAGCTGCTCTGTGACAACAGTTACAATCAGTTGTAAAAAGAACTTCATAAATAAAATGTAGCTGAATTGAAATATTTAGGTTTTCCTGAAGTTTGATAAGTTTGGTGCAGGCAAAAAGAACCAGTAGAGCCATACTATTGGCGAATTTGTATCATTTCTAGGTTTCCATTGAATTTATTCACTCTGGATTGTGGCCTTGGATAAGAATGGTTTGTCCTGAAGTCCTGCTTTAGAGAACCAAATGTTCTACATCCTTGTTCCATCTGCTGTTTCAGAAGTACCACAGCATCTGCAAACTTTTCAGATTTTAAAATATGCAGACAGTTTTACAGCATAATGATGCTGGTCTGTGAAACTGTGCAGAGCCGCATGAACCTAATGAGCCTTGTTTAAAATGGATTGTTCTACATGTCAGCAACAGGTTAGTTAAGATCAAAAATCCTAATGATCTAAAAACACTTTCCTCAGGCCACAGACATCATTTTCCCCCACATGCTCCAGCTTTAAAAAACCTCGCCTTCATGCTTTCAAAACCTAGCCAGACAATGAAAATTTGAGAAAGACCCCGCATTCTGCTGCACTTTCTAAATCGTTATGCATATTTCTATGTTTTTGCAAAAATAGACCACTGTTGCTAGGCCTGATTGACTCTTAATCCTTGCAAACAGCAATTAGCATAATTTAGTAGATCTCCTGTAACCTACATTGAATTTAAATTGGAATTCTTCTGGATACTAATAACTGTCTGCCACGGGATTAAATATTTTGTATTTAGAATGCTAACAGATACTAAAATAAAAAAAATATATAAATGGAAAACAGCCTTCTGGCAGGAATACAGAAGGAGACAGAAAAGAAGAGAGAACCACACAACACACAAACACACACATTCACGTCTTGATCTTTTCTTCATGTTTTTCATGTACGATTTATGCCTCAAGCTTCCAACCCTAGCGTAAGTCACCTAAAAGCTTTGCAAAACCTCAAACCAGCCACATAAAACACTTAAATGTGGTTGGATAACACACCAAATCTTCTATAACACTGGTCCATCACCCAGTCGAGTTAAATAATTATGTTTTTCCTCCCAAAGGTAGACATCAGATTTTCACTGTTCCTGGGACTATTTAACTCTTAAAGTCTCAGAAAACACGCAAAGCATTTAAAGTCAAGGTGTTTCTAGTGTTCTGACGAGCATACGTGATTGACAGTCCCATTCTGCAACTCAACTGAAAGCGTGAGGGGACTGCTGACGTACGTGTGATCTAAGATTAGTGCTGGCCAAGATTAGCAAAATACATTGGCTTTTTATTAGACAGTGTAAAGTTATTCACAGGATATGCGTTGTACATGTACACTGTGTACCCACAGGAGCAAGATGAACCTACTTAGAAAGAAAATACAGATTTAGGCTCTCAGGGGCTTTAAAGTGAACAATTTTCTTTCACAGCCTGATGTGTTTTCAAATGAAAAAACATTCCAAGGTATATCATTATACTCTAATATTTGAACTATGGGCTCATTGTCACAAAATGAAATGAACTATGCACTGTTACACGCCTACTGGTAAATTATACTTTTCCTAACCACTGCTGATTTAGCTACAGGAGGAAGTCAACACATTTTGATCAACTTACATAATTTACTTTGTAAAATTTCCTTGTAAAACACTAATCAGAATAATTCTGTAAACTATAATGAACTGAAACTGGAACAAGACTAATTAATTCTTCCATCTGTGATAAGATGAAACAGCATCTATAATGCAAGCAGATGCTAAAAAACTAAACGTATTTAAAAAACTGCCTTCTTTCTTGCAGCTGCTTTCACAGGAAGGAGAACACAAACACAGAAAAAGCACACAAACGACAGACATTCGCATGCATTAGGTTTCCTCCCTTATTTGCGTTTTAATATAAGGTTCATGCTCCAAGCTTTCAGCTCTACCATCACTCACACTGTCACCTCAAAGCCCTGCAAAACTTCAAACCAGCCACATGAAACACTTTAATTTGGTCAGATAACGCATTCCCACTCACATTGCCATGGTAGACGAAGTTGTGTTTGTGTGCAATGCGCTGAGCCTCCTCCTCCCCTCCACGGATGTGAACGGCCCAGAAGTTGGTGTATAAGCCTTTTCTCTCCACGGACCACGCCACTGCACTCAGGAGGAGCAGGCTGGTCCCAAGCTGCAGCAGGATCCAGCGGACCTCCATGAACGACCAGTGCAGGGCCCCAGAACGCGCTGGTCTACTGCTGAGAGAATCCACTGACCACTCTGAGCCACATCAGCCACAGCAGAGGCCTAAAGAGGACAAAGCAGAGCATTAAGAATAGAGCCTAATTAGGTTGTGCAGAAGTGCTTTTATTCAGTGCACAAATATAGCCAGCCCTATAGGAACATTATCTCCACATGGAGGGTCATGACCACACAGCCTTTCTTTAGAGCTATTCTACTAATAGCACCACACCTGGCCAAAGCTGACCGGTGAGAAAGAAAGAATGAGGCTGAGCACATTCTAATATGCTTTCTGCTTGTTCCTGGAACAAGAACATCAAAAAGACAGCAAACTAAGCCAGATTCTAAGAGGCAGACTTAACGACACACGCAGCAGGTAACACATTAAAGTGGTTTTGCCTTGTAAACAAAGAGAAAAGGACATCTGGACATATTTTCAAATTAGCTTTGATTTCTGTAAAGTTTGACATTTTAAGAAAAGAATCCTGCCCGGCTGAAAGCAGGATGTCATGCAGCATTACTGGATGTTCAAGGCTGCTTCTTAGAATCCACTTAGGTTACAGAGAAGATGCTCAACCGTGATGAGATCTTTAAAAATGCAGAGTGCTACGGTGAATAAACATTCATTCCAGCTCCATATATTTTCACTAAACATCTGTCTGAAAACAGTTCTTTTCTATCTTTTCCAGTTCCAAATATATTTTATATTATTAAAGATTTCTTATGAAAATAGTAAAATATGCCACCAAGCTTAAATAAAGTAAGAAAGTAAAGTAACACAAAACACTCCAGACTTTCCAAACCTGTTTTTGTAGGCTTATACTAGAACACATGACAACACAACAATACTGAGCAAAACAGTCATAAATAATCATTATTAGATACCTGTATACAGGGAATTAAAGTGGGTGGGGATCAAGCAGTTCAAAGGAAAAGTTGCTGAACAGACTGCTAAGCTTATACTATTACAAGGATGAGCATTCACACAAGACACAATGTGGTCATGCTGCATCAGGAAGGTCTATCTGAAGAAGAAATTGCAAGGCAGAGAGGTGTTTCAGGATGTGCTATCCAAGCTCTTAGAAAGACACAAAAAAACAGTGTTGAGGACCAAAAACACAGCGGCCAGCCAAAGAAACTTAGTTCAGCAGAACAACACATCAACTAAATGTCCCGCTGCGCACGGAAGACATCAAGCAGTGCCCTCAGCTCAGAACCGGCAGAAACCACAGGGACCCCAGTCCACCAATCTACAGTTTGGAAAACTCAGGTCAGAGGTGGTCTCAGGAGAAGACCGACTTGCAGTAAAAAAGGAAAAAAGAAAACATTATTCAGACGTGCAAAAAAAGCCAAACAGCTCATCTGTGCATGAAATCACAAGAACAGCAACAGCTGCTCTGGACTGAAAAAGGCAGCTTGTTGGTTGAAAAGCTGGAGAGTGGTATAAGGACAAGAGTCTGCAGACAACAGTCAAGCATGGTGGAGGTTTCTTGTAAGTTTAGAGTTGCATTGCTGCAAATTGTGTTGGGGATTTGATCAGAATTGTCCTCAGTGCTCAGAAATACAAGCAGATTCTTATCCATCAAGGAGTGCTATCAGGGTCTTATTGCAGCATGGCAATAATCTGCAGCATCAAAGTTACTTTTAACATACAGCAAGAATCATAAAACATTTTCTTCACCAAAAAAAGAAACAGGGAGTCCGGCAACAAATGAGGCCTGATAACACCCATAATCCATAGAAGAACTGTGGCAAGATCTCCTCCTTACAAAATCACCTTGTAAAACAGCAAAACAGTGCTGTTCTAAAATGATGGTCACACTAAATACTGATTTTTTTCTGTTTCATGGACTTTGTATACAACGTCCATAAAACTATGTTGTAAACATACATTAAAACCATTTGTTGGATTCTGATTTTACAGTGGCTGAAATACAAATCTGAAATACAGATTTATCATGATTTCTCTGGTAGTTTTTCTCTATTTAGATTTCTCTATATTGTTAGATTTCTAGATGCCCACAAAACAAGATATTGTCTCAATGCTTTAATCTTGATTTTCAGAAATAAAACCTTCCTGCGCATGGTCTTATGTTACCACCCGTATCAGTTCTGGCATGTGTTTTCCTGACAAAACGTAGTCTGGGGTCTAGACAGACTTCTCAGAGATTTCTACCTGAAAAAGATCTTAACCTCCTGTCACAACAACATCAAGTTGTGTCAGGTGAAGCGACAAGACCACTTGAAAGTCATGTTGTGTGTCCGTGGCGTTACCTGATTCCATGTTATCAGCAGTCTAATCACAACACCATCTGCAGTCGTATCCCAACACAGTGTCATCAGCAACTTGCATGCATAATTTAACAGTTGTTTTTGTCTGTTTAAATGGTTTAGACTCCATCAGAGAGCACATACGGGTATACAACAATATAACAAAGAATATAACAAAAGCACACTGATTTCTACAGAAATATAAAGGATTCCTGCATTGTCTACCAGCCAGAACTGCACAATATAGACAAAATATTTGCACTGTGACTATACTGCTACATCCTGCGATTGCGATACCTTTTAATAAAGTTATTATAGTGGCTATATCATCACTTTTCTAGAATCAAAAAGGCCTTAAGTATGTCATTTGTCTGCACTGTTGAAGTTTTAAAATGTACATTCACAGACCACCATCCATGGATATGGATAGCTATAGCATAGATAGCTTTCAAATCATGGTTTTTGTGATGTCACAAAACCAACGCATTTACACATATCTCTGCAGTCAGACTATAGCGGTTTATAACCACTCATTCGTGCTACATTTTGAATTAGTTACAATCAGAAAGGAGATCATTCACACATATCGGTCTTAAAAACACAATAACAAAAACATTCTATTTAATTCTACAGGATAAATAGAGGTTGCAAAGTGGTCACATAAAAATCACCCTATCACATCTATATTTTTGGCACACAAACCCACACAAATGTCAGCAGAAGGAATTAAACAGAAAATGAAACAGGATGAAAATATAAATCAGGGGCCCTTTAAAAACACCTTGGTCAATCACTGGTGAAATAACCTCCGTCGGATTACACAAAAACTTTGATTCATCAAAACACCCAGTAACTCTTACCTGGAGCTGCAAATGATTAGAGGTTTATTTGCATATTTCAGAGACGAATACTGTGACGAAAATTAATTTACGATATATTGTGCAGCTCCACCCTAAATTGTTCTTGCTTCAGGAAAACTCCCTGCAGGATCAAAATACAGTTTGGCTGATGAGAGATTTGTGCAGGTCTTCAGAGACTCGGCTGCTTACACTGAATATGAAACAGGCTCAGGATTCCCCCGAGAGCCCAACAAGACACTACAGAGACTACAACAGGACAAAACACAGTCGGCCCACAGGCTTGCCTCTTCCAAGACTGTTTAAATCTAATCTCGGATCATGAGGAGTTTGTGCTTGTGAGTTTTTCTTCATATTGCTTTCTACGCTTGAAGCATTTGTGTGATGAAATGTGATAAAATGTGTTGATTATAAAAAGAGAATGGCCAGGATACAACTCTAGGCTTGACAGAAATGTTTAGAATACAAATTTTATGACTGGCCTACCACTTCAAGCTAATGCTGTATGTTTAAAAATGTGTAGGGCAGAATTAGCATAGTGTGAGGCAACAAAGGCAGAACACTAGAATGCTCAGAAAACAAACAATCATGTTAAAAATCTGCATTGGCGAGCTCATTAAGGCCTGGCACTGCGTAGCGAGCTGGAAATGAAAGCATGTTTCCTGCCTGTCAGAGAAAACTCAGGAAGAACCTCCTGAGAGAGAGAGAGAGAGAGAGAGAGAGAGAGAGAGAGAGAGAGAGAGAGAGAGAGAGAGAGAGAGAGAGAGAGAAACATACACAGAGAAAGGGAGACAGAGACAGGGAAGGAAGGAAAAGAGAATCAATACAGAGAAAGTGATATAGACAAGAAAAGATGACAAAGATGAGAGAGAGATAAAGAAAGAGAGAAAGGAAAACGAATACAGGAAAAAGAAGTGTGTGAGAAAGAGAAAGTTAGAGGGCCAAGAGAAATCCAATACAGAAAAAAGAGAAAGAAGAGAAAGAAACACAGATACACAGAATCATGCTGAGGTCTCTAAAATAGTGAGCGCCCGTTAAAGTTTTAAACAGCATCTCTTAGTCAACAACAGAAGCCCAAAACATAAGAACAGGGGAAAATCAATACAAATGCACCTGCGATTTAATGTGTAATTTTATTCAATGAAATTGGCTCATAAAAATGAGACTTTCATGAGATGCAGCTGGTGTAACAGATGAGGCAAGTCTGCTGAGTACAACATAATTCAAACAGAAGAACAAAGGAGCTTTGGCTCTAATTTAATATCACTTTCAACTGGCCTGTCCTGCTCATTAACCCATTTTGAACATTGACTGCAGGTACACAGGGACGTAACAAAATTCATGAGTTGTTTGTTACAGGTTTGTCTCTTAATTAGCCCAATGTTAATACATATGGAACACACAGGGGAATAACAAACTGCACTCAAGTTTGTTCAGTGGCCAGATGGACTCAAGACAAATGTACCATAGGCTAATTAGTCATCGGCCTGGTTAGCTATTTGATTCCAAGGAACATTAGAGCATCAAACTGAAATGTGTCACCAACATCTAGCCTTTTTGTGATTACAACGGGATAAATTGCTTTATTTTGAAGTGGCTTTTGTGCCAGTCTTTGTGCCAGTATTTGCACAGTGGGGAATATTCTCAACTTAGTAATGCCCTGTTAAACTCGCCCACTCACCCAGAACTGCTCTGCACCAGTCTAATGTTGTTTACAACAGTAAACATGCAGGAGAAATAAAGTTAAAGTTGTATTGTGAAAACATTCCTTCCTCTGTAAATCTCTCAAAGAAAGCCTGTCAACAAACCGGCAGCAGAGATGACAGTAAATTAGAAGGTGTTACTGAGGAATATATCATACAAAACCATGTTATCATGACCATCTGAAAGGTGCTTGTGTTTTTATTTTATTACTAAAGATGAAAAGCCTTTGGATTAATCTATGTTGAAGCACACATCACACAGGACCTGTCCCAGTCCGGTCACGTTGACACCCTGATGAAGAAAGACCCCCCTGGCGTCTTCACCACCATAGACAGTGCAGGGACTTTAAACCGCACTCTGTGGTGCCAATAAACTTTCACACCTGATGCATCGAGAGAATCCTGACTGGAAGCATCACAGCCTGGTTTGAGAAAAGCACCAAGCAGGAGGGCAGTACGATCAGCTGAGCACATCTGAACTAAGCTCCCTGACCTGTGGTCTATCTATAGCAAATGATGCTGGGCCAAGGCCAGGAGGATAATGAGGGACCTCAACCATACTGACAATGGACACTTCTCTGTGTTGCAATCAGACAGGTTTCTGCTCCCTGAAGGCCAACACTGACAGATTGAGGAAGCCTCTTCTTGCAGGTCATTTGGGCCCCAATCAAGACAACTGGAATTATTTATCCATTCACAAACACACATATACAGACCAAATAACTACTGGACTCAAGAACCTGAATCTTAAATACAGAAAGCACTAACTACTAACATTATCTATTTATAAATGGACACAAATACAGACCTTGGATTTCACAACATCCAATCAATACCAAACATATACAATACACACACTACAGCCAGTTATTTATTCATTAATATTTATAGTTGTTCAACTGTGACTGCCTCAGCTCAATATTGCAAAGCATTTTGTACCATATACATATGTTTTAGCTTCTATATTTATATTAAATCTATATTTGTCTTTTCTATTTCCACGTATATACATTCTGTTTTTATGCAAATCCTATCTTTGTCTCTAGAGAGTATTTAATTGCACATTATACCATGAATGCTCATGTATGCGACCAATAAAATATTATTTGATTTATTCTATTCCTGTAAAGCACATTTTGTGTCTGATAGTGTGCTACATAAATAAACTTTTTTGTCTTGAATTGTCACAAAACTATTGTATTAACAGGCTCTAAGGCAAGGCATGCATCATCGCTGTATTAGCTAAAAATAATGACAAATTAATGATAAATTACATTAAAAGAATAAAGTTTGGCTAGTTAACTAGTTTGCTTTACTTGGCTGTGGACAGAGCTTGATAAATAAATCTGATTAAACAAGAATTTACAGTGGCTGTAAGGGGTGGTGGGTAAACACTGGCCTGTGAACCCGATGATCACAAAGTTGCAGGTTCAAACCCCCAATTTCTACCATTGTGTCCTTTAGGGGTGGGCGATATATCGGTAGACACCATTAACCGGTAGAAATTTGTAAACCGATAGAGATTTTGGTCTATCGTCTTAATCGCGATCGAGATCACGTGACGTTGCACGTTAGGTACCGTAATTTATAAGGCGCACATGAATATAAGCTGCACCAGCTAAATTAGGGGGAAATACAGATTGTTCCATATATAAGCCGCACACGACTATAAGCCGCAGGTGTTTTAATGTTTAATTACTGTATATAAGGGTTCCTGC
>JBBJLR010000133.1:6132820-6151928 GCA_037577145.1 Brachypetersius gabonensis
TATCAGACAGGTTTAATTGATTTCATGCCAGGCCCAATAAAAAAAGTGTTCCTTTAATTTTTGTGAGCAGTGTAGTTACAAACCTACACGCCTATTCACTTCCACTCATGCTAGTGGATCCGCGCTAGTGGTGTCCTCTTTTCCACAAGTTCAAATGTGGTCACTCTTTTTAAATGTATTCCTAGATGTGCTTCCAAAATGCCCTTTGTACTATTGGACTTTTTAGTCAAGCATAAGCGTTACGGATGCTAAAAGTTAGCCTGTGCTGCAAGTTTGCCTATTGTAGCAACACTAACTAAGGGGGAGTGGGACTGTCTCTTAATTTTGCAAACAGTCAAAGGTATTTGTTGGCAAATGTGATCCTCTCTGTGCGTTATAGCTTCCAAGGATATAGCAATAACCATGCACTATCACAATATCTGTGGAGGCACTTTACATGCATTTTACATGCATGTGAATATTGCACTGGTCAGATACATTTATGTAAATTTGCAATTGCAGAATTCCTAGTGGGACTGATGTCATGTGAACATGAGAAACACAGGGTCTGAGGATCTGAAGATGCAAATGATTAGGAGAAAAAAAGACATTAGGGGAATCAGAATAGTTATTAACTCCGCAGATAGTAAATTTCATGGAAGCTCATTTGCATTGCAAACCCCCTGACAGAGTTTGTGTTCATTCAGAGCTCTGGGGGGAAAAAAGACACTCCAGCATGCATGTATATCTTCACTGGGCATCAGTGGCAGAGAATGCTAATGTCGCAATGTAAATGAGAGGCCTGCTGTATTAAGAAATGTAGTTTGCTTTGACAGGTGACACTGACGTGCACATGCAAGCCCACTGGCTCATACTCTCTTTGCTGAAATCCACACTGCTAAACTTTCCACTTTTAGTCTGGATGCCGAACGCTAATAATTTTAAGTGATGTTGCGGTGAGTTATAAAACCTGTCTTATGCAACTTTTTCATCATCTTATGCAACGTTTTGAAACACAGCACTTCATCAGAAGGTTAATGCTACTTAGTCGTTTTATATGGATGACACAATGGGTATCAAAGCCATGAAAAGATCTTACTACCTTAAGGAAAAAGAAAAGGCTGCCATTTAGTCGTAGAAATTATCAAACGCTTTAGCTCAAACCACTTGTACAGGATCTAATCAAGTGATAAAAGTGATAAAATCGACATCTCTGCCAAAGCATTTTACACCCTAATTACAATGCTAATCCAATTCAAGATGAATTGAATTAAAAAAATAAATGTGTCCATGTCAGTCTTCTATTGACCTAAAATTCCAGTTGATGCTGTTCAGCTGAAATGAACACTGCAGAAATGGACATCTCACATGAAAAAGGAAGCCAGCATTCTCTCACTGTTTTTACATCACCTTCATGTGCGATTGTCTCTCTTTTCTAAAAAGAAATTTAAAAAATCCTCAGCTTACATGGTGCATTTGAAGAAACTACGAGGTACAATCGCAAAGAGGTGATACAGACTGCAAAATCAATCTCTGTGGATCCACAGCGTCACCCTAATCGAGCTAACAAGAAGGGGTTGGAACACTGCCAATGTGTTTACGGTAATCATGCATCCTAAAGGCTGTAATTGCCACAAAACACTGAATGATTCAAATGATCTGTTATCAAACTGCCTACCCGTAACAGGGCGATATGAAACAGAGCATGTCTAGTAAGGATACGGTCTGAAAGGAAGCGAGACACTCTCAGGCCACACTAATTGACTTTAATGTGATTCTGCTCAGAGAGAGCACATTTACATTCAGAGAAATACTTGGATCAGTGCTTTCAACCTTTTGTTTCTTAGCAAGGGGCAAAAGGGACATTTGGCAGATGCCCTTTCCGCAGTCCCCCTGGAGCAACTGCGGGTTAAGTGTCTTGCTCAAGGACACGGTGGTAGATAGTGTGGGATTCGAACCAACGACTTTGTGGTCATCGGGTTCGGAGGCAGGTGTTTTACCCACTAGGCCACTACCACCCCAAACAACTGCTACACTTTAACCCCAAGAAGTTGCAGTCGCAGATTCCAAATCAATACCACACTTGTGTCTGCGTATAGTTCTATTATGATTTTATATTGATGTAAAGCTACTGCTCAGAGTACACTCTTGTTTTGAATAAGACACAACTACACTTTTGGTCAAATATACATTTTCATTCCTTGACATCAAACCAAAAGAAGATATCACAAGTGTTGACTTCACAAAACATACAGTATATCCAGTGTAAAAGCGAACCTATGTAATTGCTCACTTAGCTATATAATTATATTTACAGTCAGCATGTATTGGAAAACAAATCATAACAAATACGCTATGGTATATTTGTGCCTGAAACAAGGGAGAGCTAGCTAAGCGAGTGAGTTTTATTCAATAATATGTGTAGGTGGTTGGAGAAGCTAAATATGATATCATTGGTAAACATTACTGCTCCCTGCTCTCTGGTGCACAGTGATATAATTACCAACCAGAAGAGACTTTTAGATCACAGGAAAACAAGAACTTTCAATTTTAAATGGTATATGATTAATATGACCTGAACATGACTTTAAATATGACCTGACAATGTAAAATGGAGTAAATCTGATTTGACACGGAAATATATACAGGATGATGAAAGTAACGACTCCATCTGCGAATTAAGTTAAGCTGACATCCCTCTTCAGGTGCGAGCGGTTTAAAGTGCTACACCTTTCCTTCAAACACATACGAGACCAAGGAGTCAGCCTATTATCTAAATGTGTAATTATAAAGTCCGCAGAGCAAAAGAAGGGCTAAAAGAGAGCGTTCCACGGCTAGTCTGCTGTGTTCTCTGGGGAAGAGAGGAACAGTAATTATCATTGCTTAATAACTGCTCATCACACACAGCTTTAATGACCCACGCTCACATTGTCAGGGCAGGACCTGTGGAGCATGGTGACTCATTAAGGCCTGGACAAGTACACACTCACACACACACTCACACACTCACACACTCACACACTCACACACTCACACACTCACACACTCACACACTCACACACTCACAGACACACAGAACAGTGAACATACACTGGCTTCTACTTTTGAGCTTTCTCTCTATCTTCCCATAAATACATCAGATATCTAAACTATCTTAGTGCTGTAGTACAAGCGCACCTCAGACACTCTATTTTGTCTTTTCCAGCTGTCTACACACACACTTGTCGGTTTGAGCACTTGCTCTTACAAACCTGTCTATTTTCTCGGAGAGTTATTTATAAATGAATAGCGCCTGTACTGTAGGTGTGTGAAAGACGTGCTGATAGGAGGAGATAGTGTTGAGAGTCTGTGTGACGGCTAAAAACTGATGTGCTCAGTGCCAGCGAGAAGACTAAAGAAATGAATACAGGCCTTAATTAATTAGCAATCCATCATATCTTTGATTTCGCACCTGCCACCATCCATGGTCCAGCTTTTCAGCTGTCATCGAAAGCTGATAAATAAAAATAAGAAGTCATATGAGGTAAGGCACTTAGCAGCTACAAGTACTTCAGTGTTTTTCCCTGGCAAATTGCAGGCAGCGAGTGACGCTGATGCCACGCTGATGGGATTTTTCGCCTGATGCGTCTCTGTTGAGCTGGCACAAGCTATTACGTGGTTTGTTGGGGTGGGGTGGGGGCGTTCACTGAAGTGAGACTGCAGGGCAGCACGACACCTCAATATGAACATAATAATCAAAATAAAGGCATGTGAAATGCAATCTGTTTGCCCATTCAATCTATAGGGTGATCAGTGGTGAGGGGACAATAAAACATACCACACAAAGCCGGCTGCTGGGTATTATTAAAGCCTCTCTACGGATATTAAAGGCATCATCGGTTTACATCAAATGAATAGTATTCCAGGTGACCTTGAGGGCTGTGCTGTCTAGATGCCAGCAGGTGCTTAATTCTATTCCAAACAAAAACACAACCTTGAACATTAGAAACTGTCTATCGAAGTTTAAATCAGTCTTTTCTGAGGGTCTCTCATTTTCCGTCCTTCATTTACACCTGTTTGATCAAAACAAGTCCTCTTAAGTAGGCGAGGTGTTTTATGATTTGTACACAAAACCCACCACTAACAAAGGTATGCTCCCTTTAAAACCCATCACCACTGTCTCCTCATTCATCTACCCTGTACTCCTCAAATGTCCAATCCTCCATCTCTGTAAAATAGTTTTAGCTTCAAAGCTGATGTGAACACAGCTGCCAGTTCTTCTACTGCATTTACTCTGGCTGTGTTGTCACAAATGAGAACAGCAGATCTTTACAGTCACTAGTAAACCACCATCATCGTATATTGCTAAGCCACTGATATATTTTAAAACAAAAGCACAGTCTGATTTAAATGAATTGTTTTTCCTTGGTATGGCAACGTTTATTTCTATCACATCTAATTTTAAGTTTAAAAATTAGGCATTCATTATAGATGAAATAAAGGATGAAACCAATTTGTGCTAAATCAGTATTACCACCTGCGATATCTCTGCTATTATGTGAAACAGTCTTATCAATATCACTACTTACGTCACTACGTGTGTCCCTAATTATGTGCAATAGTTCACATGCAATTGTCATATCACGGTCAGGGTCACTCCTTATGTCACTACTGTCCCACTATCACCATTACTTGTGTCACTCATGTCACTACAATAGTATTATCATGTGCAATACTATTACATATGTCACTATTACATATAATAACAGAATTAGTAAAAAGTGTAGCTTCAAACCACTATTTGTGTTCATTAGTAACTTTAACAGTCATTTTATTAATTGATCAATGGTATTTATATCCACTTCTCTTTCTGACCACAACATGTTTTGATATATAGCATATTGTATTTAGTACTAGGCATTTTCTGAATGCTTCTGAAGAGTATTTGACTATATTTATATATTTGTATTTTCATTTGTACATGCATTCCTATTATATTTCTATTTAATAAAGTTTTCTGATTCTGAACGGTCACTGTTGACTTACATGTGCAGCTGTATAGTCTAAACCCAAAGACAAAACTTGACAGTGACTGGCCAAAGACAAAACTTGATAGTGACACGTCTTTTGTATTTTTATGGAGCAGAACAGCATCTGGCAGCAGTGTTTGGCACTGAGCTTTCAAGTTTAAGTGAGTTTTCCATTGCCATCGATCTTCACCCACAAACAAACCAGTAATGCTCATCAATGGGGTTTTTTGACAGATGCCAAAATGTCTTGTGAAAGCGGCCCTTCGTTACATCCATGGCTGACAACAGCCTCGTCGTCTGTTAGACAGTGTTGACAAGCGCACCATCACACTACTTTGAGCTCTGTCTTCTCGAGGCGCTGAAAAGGCTTGGAAATTTTCAGTTTTTTTGGTCTCCTCCCACCTTAATAAGTCTGCATTCCCACCCACATTTAGGCCCAGTTTTCTCATGGCTGTCCCTAGACGTTCTTGTTACGAGATCATGTCTGGCCCTGAGACACACACACCCACCCACGCACAGATGAATGGGATTTTTCTTGTTCTGACATATATATTCTAGGGGTTGTGACTTCTGCGGCTTCTTCTGTAAGAGAGCTGGCATGGCAGGCATTTAAGAAGTCCTATTTGAGAACTTCTACTTATCCGAGCAAAATCCATCTGTGTCTAATATAATTACCTCTGTAATACCCAATCCATTTAAAACACACTGAAATACTGAAAACTGAATCAAATCTGGACTTACATGGAAAATAGAAAACCATACTTGAAAATTGTGTATTGCTGCACCCTTACCAAATCCCATTTACACATAATAATATGGGCAGGCATAAAGAACTTAAAGTTGACTGTCTCATCCAGAAATGGATATTCGTTCATTCATTATATAAGTCGCAAACTGGAGTCATATGGAGGCAGGGGTGTATCAAACTTTCACCAGTCCATCGCAGCTAGATATGGAAATGCAAGAGTTAATTCCAGGTGTACTAAAGATTGGAACACCACTATGTTGTAAAAAAGGTCTAGTTCTTGAGGGCTGCTGCCCAGCACAGTTTGGTCATTTCCCTGTTCGAACCCGGTTCAGCAATATATCTAGTCCAATATTCCTTTATACAACAATTTTCTTGCATTTTTACTGTTTCTTGTGAATGTCTGCTGCTACCTCATACACATTACTGCTACTTTCTTCTTTTGTTCTGCACTTCACTGCAGTAACAATGCAAATTTCCCACCTGTGAGAACTTAAACGGGCGTATCTTACCTCACCTGTTAATTGCCAAGTCTAGTGAGTGTGTTTCTGGAGGGGATCTATCAAACTGTGCTGGGCACTGGACTCTAGGACTGGAACTGGGCACATATTCTTTACACACACCTTTGCTCTCAGAAAATCTCTCAAGTTGAATTATATTTTGTGTGCACAATAACAGCGTGAGTTTATTCAAGAGCTTGAGGATAAGCACTGAGCTTTTTTTATTGTGCTCACTTTCCTCCATATGCTCCATGAGTTAACACATCTGCCAGGGAGAATCAGCTCGGAGGAGGAGGAGGAGGTGGAGGAGGAGGGCAAAAGGTAGGAGAGTCGCAGCCCAGCTTACAGTTATGTAAGAATAAATCCTGCAGAAGGACAAGAGACTAATTTGTGTGCCCTCAGTTCAGTTTACTACAGCACTAATCTCAAACATTATACATTAGTATAGTTTCTCGTGGAAGTGTTTAAAGTGAGCAGCAGTTTGTTTTAACACACAAGCACACATACACACACATACATATACACACACATACACATACACACACATACATATACACACACATACATATACACACACACACACACACACACACACACACACACACTAACAAACAAACAAAAGCTCCACGTTAAAGATGCCAATTAAAACAAGAGCCAAAGAACTAAAACTTGTCCAGCTTTCTTTTAAAATAAGCCCAAAACACAAACTCAAGCAAAAAGAGCGCCTTTGAGTATTAAAATGAAAAACATTGCGAACTCCGACGGTCCTGGGCTTCACCGTCATACTGTGTTTATCAGTCTTTTTACACGTTAGACTAAGAGCGCTTGCTTTTTCATTCATAAACATAGATACTGGAAATACACGTTGCGATACTACTATACCTCTGTTCCTGGTGTGTATTCACTCCTCTAGTCGGAGAGGTGGTCACCAACTCTGACCACAGACCCCACAGAGCAGAGCAGAGCCATATCTGGAGGTAGGTCCTAACTGTCACTCGGTGATCTGGTTGCTCCTTCTCGGAGGGTCATGTTTCTGTCCGTCTCTCCTCCAGACTCTCTCACACTGATGAGTCCAACAGTAAAAACCGGCACTGACTCCACATCCTGCTCCTCTCTCGCGCTGCTTCTGTACTCCCCTGTGCTCGCTCTCTCGCGCACTCTCTCTTTCTACACCTCTCTCCCTCACACACACATAAAGCGGGCAGAAGTAACTTTGTTGTTTCTCCTGTCCGCTCCTACAGTTCTGCCCAGCTGACCGTTTCAGCCCTGTGTTAGGATGGCATGGCAGTGTGTAATAGGAATATCCTGGGGTGGGCGGGGGGCGGAGAGGAGTGGGGGTCCTGAACGCGCCCCCAGCACTCCGCTCAACAGGACGTGTCTGAAAATGTGGGACTACAGCCCCGCCAGCACATCCGCTGTCCCTCGGCCTACAAATCCCAGGAAGTGCGTCATGGCGCACACACTTTGGCGCAATGTGGGCTGTTGGCGCCACGTAGTGGGCAAATACTGACAGCTCGGAATTCAACCCACCCGAAAAAAACATCAAAATTACACTCCACGGATACATCTCCCTGACCGTTACACCAACAGGTAAAGGGGCATGTGGCGACTTACAGTCATTCGTTACAGGGACAGTTCGCCTGGAGCAACTGAGTGCTCAGGGACACAATGGTGGAAAGAGGGGGTTTAAACCTGCAACTTTTTGGTCACTGGGTTCACAGACAAGTGTTTTGCCCACTAGGCTACTACCACCAACACAGACTTTAATGGCACTGCATTCAAATACATAGACTTTTATATGGAGTTGGTCTCCATATTAAAGAGCTTCCCAATATTTCTGGGAGTTTCTGTGGGAATCTGTGCCCATTCATTCTGTAGAGCATTTATGAAGTCAAGCATTGATGTTGGATGAGAAGGCCTGGCTCACAATCTCCGTTCCAGTTAATCCCAGAAGGTGTTGGATGGGGTTGTGGTCAGGGCTTTGTGGGGGTCAGTCAAATTCTTCCACACCAAACTTATCTAATCATGTCTTTATGGAGGTTGCTTTGTGCACTGGGGTACAGTCATGTTGGAATAGTAAAGGTTCGTCCCCAAACCCCAACAAAAATGTTGTCCACAAAGTGTGGAACTGTCCAGAATGTCTTGTTATGCTGAAACATTAAGACTGCCCTTCACTGGAAGCAAGGGGCTTAGTCCAAACACATAAACAGGAATTTAAGATACAATAAAGTGCAGCCAATCAGAATTCACATTACAAAAAAGGTAGGATAAACAGTAGGCTAGAAATGGTCCTGTAAAATCAAGCAATGTCTGTTTTTGGTTCGTCCAACCACACAAATGTTGAGAACAAAGTAAGGTACAAAAAAAAGTGTTGGACACTGGCTTTTTAATGGGCAGCCAAAATCTAAACCTGCCGTCCTGTAGTATTATATTGTGTGCTTGAGTTGTGATTTTTGCCCTTTTCTTTTTCACTCTGTATAGTCATGTCCTGGCCACCCATGTGCCGTTTTGTAACCATATTCTTTTTAGACCATAGTCTTCAAAGAATGTCTTGTTTCACTCTGTACTGTGTAGATGTTGAAATGACAAGTCACCTACTGGACAAAATCTGAATATCATTAATGTATATTTAGTCCAGTTCATGTATTAGTTGGTTGGCTTTCATGCAAACAGGGGCTCTTGGGAAGGTCTGGCCTCCTGGTGTTGATGTGAAGCAAGACCCCTGTCTGAATCCTCCCCTCCAAAAATTCTACTTGTTCATATAATAAACATACATTGTAGAGCTACCCACACCCGTGTATGGTGTGGAAATGTACCAAAGATATCGTTGTGATTTATCTGAAGCATAAACTGCAAAAAACTAATCTGTAAATTAGTTAAATTATGTAAATTACTAAATTCCCATGTCCTTTGATGTTTCATTTGGACATCTTCCATGGCAATATTTAAGGGGTCTAATGAATTAAGAGCACATGAATGAGACAAAATGTCCATTGATAACCAACATAGTGCAAGAACATGGGCAGTATGTCTGCAACTGATAGCGAATATGTGCTATAGACTGTTTTGTGTGTATTTTAGTGTCAGAACACAGTGTTAAAATACATGACTACTATATCTTAATCAAGGTTGAGGATTAAGGTGTAATAAAGACGAGACATGCTGTATCAACTACATAATCATAGCTACCGTATATATAAATCTCAATCCAAACACGCATTTTTATAAGCTAGATAAACAGGCAGAGAGATTTACTCTCTCAAAGATCCAACTTGATCCCAGGGTTTCTGCTGAGCTTATCAGTACACCCAGTCAATCTAAAGACAGACTTTCATCATCCCATGTAGTCAGATATTTATAAGGACAGTCGGTCAATAGAGACACTTGCTACATGCTTGCTGGTCAAAGCCAGTAACGGACAGTGATGATGGTCCTGGTGCTAGAAAAAAAGATTTTATTTATGAATAAGCCAAACAACTTTCAAAGGACTCTTTTATGAGTAGGCCTACTGTCTAAAAAGAACCTCAAATAACAATCAGAACAATCAGCCCCTTCGACCTAACAGCCACAATCGCTCTTCTTCTTTGACTTGTAAATTAAAAAAAAAAAAAGAGGTGAATTTGGAAGCTATTTCCGCGATGTTCTGGAGATTTCCGTGTAAAACGATCACTTCCGTTCTCAAAAAAAATCTGCGTGTGACTGGATCCGCGAGTCCTGATCCACGTAAAACTGGGGGTTTACTGTAATAACAATATATTGCAGCTTCTCTATAAGAATGAAGAAACATTTAGATTCTTTATTTGCCAAATGCATAGTACAACATGCAATGAAATGTATTCTGAACCACTCCTTTTTAATGACTGTGCAACATTATACAATATGTACACATTTTGAATTGAAAAACAAATATAAGAGTAAAACAACTTAAACAAGGAACACAAGTTGAAGGTAAAATATGAAAGCTAAACATTTAAGCACTGAAATAGTTATTTTAGGTATTGCTCTATATGATGTATTTTGTTCCAAAGTCTATCCTCATAAATTGTCCTTCATTACCATGTACACTGTTGGAAGTGGGCTTTACAAATTTAATAAATATAAATGATAATATAAATGATTAATACCACCTTTATTGAGGAAATAAGGATGTCTTTGGCATTAGAAATCAGGTCAAATCTTTTTTATAGCCAAGGATCTTTCTGAAAGGAGCTCTTAATATTTATAAGTGCTACCTAATGGACCTTTGGAGAACGTCTTTCATTTAATGGGGAACTACAGTATATGCACAAAAGTATTGGGACGCCTGACCATTACACCAACAGACACTGCATTCAAATACGTACCTTTAATATGGAGTTGGTCCACCGTTTGCAGCTATAACAGCTTTCTAAAAAGCTTTCCACAAGATTTTGGAGCACAGTTATTCTGTAAAACATGTATGTGGCCTGGCAGTGATGTTGGATGAGAAGGCCTTTCCGTTCCAGTTAATCCCAAAGGTGTTGAATGGGGTTGAGGTCATGGCTCAGTGCAGCCAGTCAAGTTCTTCACACCGAACTCATCCAATGTCTTTATTGAGCTTGATTTGTGCCCTGGGGCACAATCTTCCTGGAATAGCAAAAGCGCTTTCTAGGTATGCTGAAGTATTAAGACTGTCCTTCATTGGAACTAAGGGGCCTATCCCAAACCCTGGAAAACAGATGTTAACCAATACTTTGTCCATATAGTGTATCTGAAATCCACCCATTTGGCCGCAAGGTCCTAGACTTTAACTTAACCTCGGACTGATTAAAAATCCTTGATAAAAAATGTTACACAATCCAAGGGTGACCTTTTTTTTAAAAAAAAAAAACCCTCAGAACTTCATGTAAGGAGAGATGATTCAAAATCAATGCGCAGGTGTAAAAGTACACTAAATAGACAAAGGCCATATTAAAGTCTATGTGTTTTGAAAGCAATGTCATTGAAGTGTTTGTTAGTGTAATGGTCAGGCGTCCCAATACTTTTGTCAGTGTAGTTTATCTGGTAAGAACGAAGCGCTAGACGTTTACTGACTCGTTGGTGACTTGGTTTTCCCCTCAGCTCGCACAGGACGGTGCTGTAGAGTCAGTCACAGAAGCCTGTGAGTGTGTTTTGCGCTCTAGCTCTCTCTCTCTCTCTCTCTCTCTCTCTCTCTCTCTCTCTCTCTCCCCCTCTCTCCCTGCAGCAGCGCGCTCCTGCTAACACGGGCCAAAGTTATCCCGGAATAAGGACAGCACGCATGTGCCGTAAACCCGGATGTGATATTTTAGCCCTTGTGTCCCAGAAGCAGCGGCTGATAAAAAGTAAACAGTCCAGAGGGTCTCAGAGCACGTGCTGCTCCTGCACAGCCAGTCTTCATCAGAAGCGAACTGTAGGACTCACTGACGCTCTTCACACGCTGGTGACCCGGGCCTACACTTCTTGGTCAAATAGTTAACGCCCGTCTGTGTTTTGGTCATAGTTGATGCACGTTTGTGTCTTTCGCCGTGTAACTGATGCACCGTGTGTGTCTTTTCGTCATACTTGAATCACGTTTGTTTTGTGTCATAGTTGATGCATGTTTGTTTTTTTCATCAGATAGCTGGTCCACGTTAGTTTTTTCATCACAGTTGATGCACGTTTTTGTCATACAGATGATGCATGTTTGTGTTTTCATCATAGTAGCTCATGCATCTATTCGTCGATTCTGCAGGTCTGAAGGACCAGTATGGATTTCCATGGGAAGAAGTATGAACGTGGGAGCAACTGGTCCGAGCCAGAAGTGGTGGAGCTCCTGCAGATGTGGTCGGATGAGGGGATCCAGAGTGAGCTGGAGAGCTGTCTGAGGAACCAGCACGTCTTCAGCCGCATCGCAGCGGCCCTGCACGCCAGGGGGGTGTACCGCACCGGCGAGCAGTGCAGGGAGAAGATCAAGAAACTCAAGCTGGAGTACAGGCGCATCAAGGAGAAGCAGAAGAGCGCGCGCGGGGGGAGGGCATGGAAGTTCTACGAGGTGATGGACCGGGTGCTGAGTGGCAGACCCGTGCAGCACCATATTTTACCCTGTTTACCAGGATCCAGCACGGAGCCCTTCACCTACACGCTCACCCGGCCGCCCAAACCTGGAGAGCTCCTGGAGATCAAGCATGAGGAGCTGCATGCGGAGGAGGACGAGCCGCCAGAGCTTCTCTATCACATCGGATCAGAAGATGAACACACTCCTGATGCTGAGAGCAAATCAGTTGATGCAGAAACTGAAGGGCTGGAGGACAAGGCCAGGGGGGAGGCTTCTGGTGCTGCTGCTGCACACGTGGGCAGTTCTCCTTCAGGTACTATAGGACCACGTGGGTACATCTACAACGGGACAATAGGTAATAGATCAGTGGTATATCAGGCAAGGTCGGATCAGTATAATGGGACATCGGGTGATACGTAATAATGGAACATGAAGTTAAATAGAATATAATGGGACATGAGGTGATAGACGATATGGAAATCAATTACACTTCATTATTTCTAAATGAGCCATTGGGAATCCCATAAAATGCTAAATAGTTCTAAATTCAATTACCAAAGATTTTTTTTCTTTTTTTTTGGGAAATTGAATTTGGTGAACCCAGTGGTCCCACTACTCTGTTGGCACATTGACCACATCAACAAAGGCACTATTCCTATTATTTCACATCTGTCTCTGAACAGCTGACTGCTGAGTAAGTGCACTTAACATGAGTTCTCATGTGAGGAAAACAGACACGTATTACCTGTTATCCAGCAGTCTGTTATTTATTAATGTATTCATTTTTGCCTGCTGTATCATTCCACTGAGCACCAGTTTTATATAAAGAGTAGTTTTACATTGTGACCAAGTATTTTGGTGGCAGTGTGTTAAGGTCCCTGACTGCTTGGGGACAGAAGCTCTTGCAGTGTCTGGCAGGAACCGTCTGCCAGATGGAAGGAGAGGGAACAGAGCATGTGAGGGTCACACAGCGGATGGTGTGTTTTTCGTACAGGTGGGAGACTGCTAGAAGAGGGACAGCCTAGCAGTACTTGGGAAGTCCTGTGTGTGTAAAGCATCCCCATGGTAAAAACAAAAGGATCTAAAAAAAAATGGCCATTCCCTAACCCACTCAATTTCAGTTGATGCTGAGTGGTTTTACTTTAAGTAATTTCCTGTCACTCCTCTTATTCTATTAGAGATGTACACACAATAGTTTTTCAGTTTCAGCTTTTGCATGAGTAAAATATGTTAAGAGTAAAACATGCCTTTGCTTACTAAGAAGGTGTTTATTTAGAAATGTGTTCTTTTTACTGGTGTTGCAGTGGAATGTTTGTTTGGTCTAGTTCGGGTCATTTTAACATATCACCCCG
Source organism: Brachypetersius gabonensis (assembly GCA_037577145.1). Taxonomy (NCBI): domain Eukaryota; kingdom Metazoa; phylum Chordata; class Actinopteri; order Characiformes; family Alestidae; genus Brachypetersius; species Brachypetersius gabonensis. Next base: position 6,146,419 of record JBBJLR010000133.1, read on the forward strand.
TTTGAAGCTGTTTTATTAGTATTGATCACATCCAATTAAAATTGTCTCAAACCCTGTCATTTTTACTATGTACTGTGTGTATATGGTAAAATTGACAATACAAACCTACATGAATTGCTAATCAAACTTTAGTGGCATACTCTTACCAATGCAATGCGAAAATGCGAAATGGCAATATTAACAAAAAGGACAATAGTGTGTTGTACAACAGTAGTAGCGATCATCATGAAGCCTGAATTTTGTCCAGTTTGATCTAACAGTTGTCTGTCACACACTGTCAGAAAATCCATAAGGCTATTTAGGATTTGTGTAAAGGATGAGATTTTATCCAAACTATTGTTTTAAGCATATTTGAATTTGAGCCATTCTTGAATATTGTGTTGTGGTTTCATGCCCACCACCAAAAATTATTTTTCTCTTACTTCCCTCCTAATAGATTTTACAGACCAGAACATGGCTGACTTTTCCGGCGCAGGCACTTCCCCAACAGCTGCCCCTGTGGTGATGACAGACAGGGCTGACCATGGTGACATGATGGACCCTAAACCTACAGGCTCTGTTCACCGGAGAAAGCGGCGACGGGCGGGTCGTGGGATAGGAGACGGGAGGTTGCTGGAGAGAGCGCTGGCGGATTTCCTCAGCTGGCAGCAGGTGATGGAGGAGCGGTACCTCTCTCTGGAGGAGGTGAGGCTGCAGCAGGAGGCGCAGGCCGAGGAGCGCAGGGAGCAGCAGGAGGAGAGACGGATGCAGCAGGACAGGGAGCATGAGCTGCGTCTTCTTTCTTTATTCACGGGTGTCCTTTCTGCAGCCAGGGGGACTTCGGACAGCACTTCAGTTAGCACCAGTAACCCGGGTCCGATTCCACCTGCTTCCACTGCAGTGTCAGAGCCTGTGTCCCTCCCTGTGCGTCACTCTTTTCCTCCACCAGAACAAGAGCCGTCCCCTGGCCCCTCCACAGCCCCTTTTCCAACCAGAACTCTGAGGGGCGATCAGAGCCCCCAGTATAGCCGATACCTGTCCCAAAGAGGCAACAGCATCCGGCAGCACCAGGGCATCCTGCAGGAAGGCTTCACACAGTACCAAGCCAACAAACATGATGAGAACAGCAACCCTGATGTAAGTCCCTCTGCTCATGTCTTCAGATGTTTACCAGTGCCCTTATTCTAGTTCAAAGAGTTTTTCAGCTTAAATAGAGCACATGTAACCCTTACAATAACAGGCAGAAAATAAGCCTACACTGATTTTTCCAGAACCCCAAATCCAGTTAGTATTTCAAGACGTATTTGGTGTACAAAGCTAGATTCTTTTGTTTTATACTGAACTATTAATCTAATTTAGCTGATAAGTGAGGGACATTTATTTCACCATCCAGTAGCAACCACAAAGTATGTGTCTGATACCAAGTCAGTTTGTTAAAAGGCTATATCATGGGAAAATGAAGTTGTGCCCTTCTTTTTTGAAATAGTTTTAGAAATAATATGTAAGCATTGTTAAAGTTTCAAAACATACCAATCATACTACAGTGCATAGATGGAAATGTAACCATAATTTAGCAAGTAAGAAGAGAGCTTGTTTATGTATGTATCAGCCATAAAGACATTTCCTGTTTAATTTTAAGGGATTAAAAGATAAGGGGAAAAAAGAATGTTCATGTTAAGATGAATTACCAACTACAGAGAATGTAAATGGGCCCTTATTAATGTTTTATTATTATATGTTTACTTATTAAAGGCATGTGATGCTGTTCATGTTATACTTATCAGGGTAAATAAGCTGATATTTCTTGGTTGTTATATCAGTCTGTGATTTCCAGTATAAAACTGAAGAATCAGACACCAAACATACTGACTACATTTGAGGTGAAGGAAAACTGATATAATTGTATGAATTAGTTTTTTTTGTTTGTTTTTTTTGCTATGTTTACTGCACACTTTATTTATTTTTATGTAATGTTAATTGTAAATATCTTGGTCTTAAATTTTGACCATGATATAGTTTTTCTGTCCTTTTCTTTCAGGGCATAATTAACATGGGAACAAGTGAGAACAAGCTTTGCTTTGACCTACTGCAAGAACGGGTGAGGCTTTTTAAAGTTTAAATGACCCACTGAAGTCTGACATGTGTAGTCTACTTGCTGCCGATGTGGCAAATGGCCACATGTATCAGGGAGCAAGCCATAAACATTTCTTGGTTATTAAGTAGACATCAGTCACAATGAATTAGAGTCTAATGTTGGGTAGTGCACTGATCTTTTAGCTTCAGGAAACAACTGTTGTTTACAATGTGCTGCACAAGGCCCTGACTTACTCATATTTTCTGCTCCAGCTGACACGGACTGACATGCTCCACATGGAGCCCTCCCTGCTGCAGTATCCAGACTGGAAGGGCCACCACTTGTATGACATCTTTCCGTCTGTTGAGTGTTTTTCTTGTGGTGTCGTGTATTATATTATATATCTTTCTATTTTGCTTATCTGAGTGCTGCTGTTCTGTTGTTGTTCTATGTTGCACCTGTGGTCCAGGAGGGTGATATTTCATCTCACTGTGTACTATATGTATGTGGCTGAGATGACAATAAAGCTTTAACTACTTACGTTACTTACTTATGTATTCTAGCTTTGGTGTTTAGGTGAACAGTGAATTGCTGAGCTTGTCAAACGTCCTCTTTCATTTCTCTGTAATGATATTAATAAATGCTGTAAATTCTCTTTCCCTCAGCCTGAGAGAGGAAGTGGCCAAATTCCTGTCTGAACACTGCCGCTCTCCAAGCCCGTTGAAGGCTGAGAATGTGAGTTAAGCCATATCAGCAAAATGTGGTACTGTTACTGTTTGATTTCCCCTTTCACATAAAAGTCATCATGTGACAGACAATGGTATCTGTTTGTGTATGTGTGTCTCTTATCAGGTGATTGTGATGGACGGCTGTGGGTCTATCTTCTGCGCTTTGGCAGCTGTGCTCTGTGATCCTGATGGTAAGAGTCCATAACGCCTGAATCATTTTTCAGGCCCGAGTTTCCTTCTTTTGGAGGTATTACATAACACACACGGGCACACTTTTCTGTAGTTATACCTGTGTAATATCTACTGTCAAAATTTGTGGACATAGCTTTTCATGACATTTTAAATACAAATTTGTTATATTTCGTTCACAAAACATATAATTGCGTTAACATTACATGTTATCATATCATGAAAAACGTCACTTTTTTGATGTAGCACATAAACTTTACTTAAAAACTCTCTAGTCTGTATAGACATACACTGAACAAAAGTATAAATATAAACGCCACACATCTCCGTTGCATAGAGTTGATCAGGTTGTTGATTGTTGGGCTGTGGAATGTTGGTCCGCTCCTCTTCAATTGCTGTGCAAAGTTGCTGAATATTGTCATATCCAGAGCATCCCAAACATGCTCCATGGGTGACATGTCCGGTGAGTATGCTGGCCATGCAAGAACTGGGATGTTTTCAGATTCCAGCAATTGTGTACAGCTCCTTGCAATATGGGGCTGTGCATCATCATGCTGCAACATGAGGTGATGGTCGTAGATGAATGGCACAACAGTGGGCCTCAGGATATCGTAACGGTATCTCTGTGCATTCAAAATGCCATCAATAAAATGCACCTGTGTTTGTTGTCCATAACACACGTCTGAAGAGTCTGAGTGTTTTTGTAAACTTTTCCAACTTTTTCTTTCTGAGGTCCTCAAAAATCTCCTTTGTTTGTACTGCGATACACTTCCATAAACTTTTATTATGAAGATCAGACTAATAGATCCCTGATCTTTAAACAAACCAGTATGTCCACTCGCAACATACCGACCCACTGATTGAAGACACCTGAACACCCGTCTAATTTCACCTTCAGCTTAACTGCTAATCCTAGAGATTCACTCTCGCCGATATGTAATATCAGATCATAATCCTTAATATATAAATAAAGTATAAGATTTTTCTCATTTCTTTAATTTGGTTCTGATGATACTTTAGGTCATTTTAATGCAGCAGTTTTAATGCAGAGACCTGAGTAGAGTTCTATTCTAGCTGTCTGTTTTCTTTATCAGGTTGTGTCTCAGGAGCTTAAAAACATGTTTCATGATTCCATAGCAACGGCAGGATGCAATAAGGAAACTGTTAATAAAATATTTATATGTATAGTGCTATATTATGAATTGTTCTAATGTATTCTAGAGGCTTATTTGTTTAGTTGGTCATGGATGTGCCTGTATCCATTGAGACCTTCCTGGTGCTTAAAGTACCTTAGTGTTTTCTAGCTGTTTGTTACAAAAAACTTTGAATATACCGTTTTTAAATAATTGAAAAAGTAACTGTAAAAATAAGACTTTCCAGGTAAAGTCTTATTTTTACAGTTACATTTTCAATTTTGTTTTGCCTCCATGTATCCCCCAACTTTTATCAGACAGTGACTATGTAGATGTATAATTCTTTTTGTGTGCATTGCGTATTTTGCAGATGCCGTCCTTATCCCAACCCCATTCTATGGTGTGATCAAAGAGGATGTTGATCTATACAGTGGTGTGAAACTATACCATGCTCCTCTTGACTGTGAGGTACTTCTTAAGGGTTTGTTGAATATTCAGTGTATTATGTGGAACTGTGTATGATTTCTGTCTATGATTTGTTTTTGTTTACCTTCAGGCCAGTGAAAATGAAGACAGGCCATTCCATCTCACTGCAGAAAAACTGGAGTGCGCACTTGAAAGAGCAAAGAAAGAGGTGATTCTTGGAGCACATCGCATCATACACATAAACATTCACACACTCACCCATGCAAAATAAATGAGTTCTGCTGCGTCGTGCAGGGAGTGAATGTTAGAGCTGTCATCCTGGTTAACCCCCACAATCCTCTGGGGGAGATCTACACAGCGGAGGAGATGACCAGCTTTCTGGACTTTGCCAAACGGTCAGTTTAGCAAATACACACTTTGAAATAAGTATGTGTGCTTTCTCTGTTTCTGTTTGCATATAAGTCTGTTGGAGCAAACACACAAACATTGTGGAAGTGTAAAGATTAATTTCAGTACTCCACGTGGAATAAAGATCTCTTGTGGTGTACAATTGGACATTATTGCTACATGCTTACATTTAGTTTTCACTGCCAGTAATTAAGCTGTGAATTGCTGAAAGGGGAATTGCACTGTGCTGGTTTAGTTTCATTAAGACTGCAGTTCATAATGAATTTTGTAAATTCCTCAAGTCCTTTCCTCTTTGTGTGTCACAGGCATGAGCTGCATGCTATAGTGGATGAGATCTACATGCTGTCTGTGTTTAATGAGGACTACTCCTTTCACAGTGTCCTCAGTCTCGAGAGGTAACATTGCCATATTTGTGATTGTTCTGCAGTTGCAAATGCCGGCTATGCACAGAAATACTCTCACACACACTCACTCACTCACTCTCACTCACTCACTCACTCACACACACACACACACTCTCTCTCTCTCTCTCACTCTCTCTCTCTCTCTCTCTCTCTCTCTCACTCACTCTCT
>JBBJLR010000133.1:6152028-6162547 GCA_037577145.1 Brachypetersius gabonensis
AGTATGCTTTGTGGTGAGGCGTGGGGGGGGTGTACCCCCACCCTCTCTCTCTCTCTCTCTCTCTCTCTCTCTCTCTCTCTCTCTCTCTCTCTCTTTCACACACACACACACACACGTTCAACTCAACACGCTGTTGTAAACAAAGTCACTCTGAGCAATGTTATGTTGTAATCTGTGTTCTAAAAACATTTCTTAATAGATCTTAATAGATTTTTTTACAACCTTTTTTAATAGATAGGCTTACTGTGGTGTTGATGGGAACTAGACATCTGAATACATTTAATACCAATAAAAAGCCAATTTGCAGAAAACCATTCCATGATACAAATACACTACCCGCTGTCTGAGGTGTTATTAAAAACTACAGTAGTTTTAGGGCTAAAATGTTTGGTTTTTTTTAATGGTGGAGAAGTGCATGTGGGCAAAATGGTTCCTAAAAGAAATATATTTCATTGTTATAAAAATGATCAAATGTAGATGATGTGGGTAAGTTCACTGATAGTTTTGGATAGTGGTAAAGAAATCTGGTACTGAATGTTTCTCTACTATGTCAAATCAGATGACTTTGTGTTGCAATTTCAATAGTAAAAACTGAACGGAGTTCCCTTTGATCACTTCCGTGGGTCTTGGGGCAGCACAAGTGTGTGTTACGTTGAGCAAAGCCTGTAATTTAACCTGTGTTTGTCTATATTTATGCAGTCCTGTATAGGAGATATGCTGTATTCTTATGACCTGACGTCAACTGCTCAAACAATAATAACACTGAAAGTCTGTTACCCATTCACACTTAATTTTTCAACTTCTGCCGGTGGGCCCCTTTGCTCATTTATAGTCAGATTTTAACTGAAATAAACAATCCCACTCATTATAAATGAGACAGCCCACCCCTTATAAATGTCATGTCAAGTTGCAGCCCCCCTTCTTAAATTAGCCTACAGTATGAGTGAGAAAAATTACAGTTTCACTCTACAAACCCTCTGAGTCAGAAGGACTTCTAGGGGAATTTAACCACACGGTTTGGTCCTGTGTGAGGGGGAGTTTCCACCTTCTCTGGGTCTCCGTTACAGGAGGGAAATCTACAGTGTCATACTGCATTATGTGAGGGGGAAGCGAAAGTGTGTGTATGAGATAAGTCTGTGTCACTTTTCTGTTTCGCTCTCACTCTGTTTAGTGCTCGAGCGTAGCTGTTGTCCAGTTACAGCTCTGTCTCGTGTGTGTAGTGTAACCTGCATAGACCGTCACTCGAGCGGACATCGGCTTAAGGTAAGACAGTTTATTATTTTGTTATTTTGTTTTCGTTTGATGGATCACCTCTTCTGAATGTTTGCCAGTCTTTTACAATAAAAAAAATACAAATGTAAATACAAATGCTCTATATCTTCCATCTTCTAATATAATCTGTTTTTCTACATTTTGACTTCTGTCTTTTAAAGAGCGCGTGATGAAAGGACTAGAGGATTCCACAAGTCGTTTTCGATTTGCTCAGTCATGTTTGGGCCTGGCGGGCTGTCTGTGTATCAGCTATGCAGTTTGGACGCCTCACTGGCTTGATGAAAGGGGACTCTGGGTGAATGGGAATGAGTCGAGTCCAGAAGACAGCTGGACAGAGGGATGGGGCATTGAAGGTGAGTGCCAGTTTCCTGCTTCAGCAGTGTCATTTTAATGCAGGTTGATTTTCATTTAGGTAGGTACGCCTATAGATAAATAACATTCGTAACGCTTCAAGGTAGTTCATCTAATAAGAATATTGTATATTTTAACGTATTTCCTTTGGCCTGTTCGTTTGAAAATGTTTCCGCGAGGTGGAGGACAATACTGGGTCCAAATTATGTAAAAGTAAAAGTTACATGACTTTTTGATATGACAGTCACAGTATATATCTATGCACACTTGAAATAAAACTGCCAGCAAGTTTTTGTTTGGTGCGAGTCCGTAGAAGAATCCCTTCTGGTTCTTTTAGCTGGGAAATTTCAGTGGAACTCTTCAATGAAAAGTCCCTCAGGGAGACAAGTGTCATTCTTATGGCAGGGAAACACATCTCTGGTCCGAGGGAACCTGTGATCAGTTCTGTTTGGTAATTTCCCTTTTCAAATACACAGGCTAAACCTGGCCATTAGCCTATGAAACGAACCAAGTGTGTTTGACAAGGAAATTCACCAAACTGGCTCTCCAGGATCAGGGTTGTGTCCTGTGCCATTATAAAGCAAATAATGCTTTCTGGAACTTGCATTTTATAAGTCTGTGTGTTACACACCAGTGGCATTCTGACCTGTTTAATGGTGGGTCATTCCTCACCAGATGTTACACTACATTGCTCCATTAGCCCCTCCAGAAAAAATATTGTATGGAGTGTAATGCATTACAGATAGAAAGGAAATACAGTTGAAAATGTGTTAAACAGTGTTGTAAAAAATTAGTTAAAACAAAATACCAGACGCCTTTGGAGTAAGATGGGTTTTGAATTGGGAAAGATTCGCAGGTGCTGACCCATACTGCAAATTGGTCTAATGATAGGGTGTGCCTTTTAATAAGTGTGTTAAAGAAGCAACTTAAAAAAAATATTGGTGTAAAAACCATGAAAAATAGTTTTGTTTGCTGTCCTTTGGCTGGATATGTTCAAACTTTCCACACCAGCTTAATGAAGTGTGGGTTTTTTAGCTCTGAGCTCAGGGCTGACAAGCTTAGGCTTGTGTTTCCAGCATTTCTGACATGTTTTTTTAAGGGGATGTTCCATCTTTTTCTTGGCTTTGGGCAAGTAGGAATGTTGACAATCAGGGAGAATTTTAATGGGATTTTTCTGGACTCATATCCAGTTAGGTGACAGTTTCAGAAGGGCTGCTTGTTATTTCTCAGTGAATAACTGGTCAGCTGCTTTTGTCATAAAGATTGATTGCTTGCACAATGAATATTAATGCAGATTTCTTCAGCAGCTTTATGTCGTGGAATGAGAATCTTATTGGATTGTAATGTCGAACAGCTTCATAAAAAAAAAAATTATTGTGTTGGTGTAAACAGGTCTCGGGGCTCAGAGGGTGTTTGCTGCGCTTTCTTTCCTCATGGCTCTGAGCTCAGGAGTTCTGTGCCTGATCTTCGCTCTCTGCTGGACGTCCCGGACAGTGCGCTCTTACTCCAACACGCGCTCTCTGCTGATGGCAGGGCAGGCGCTCTACCCCACCACCTTACTACTCATGACACTCGCCCCTACAGGTCAGTGTTTACACATGACGTGTTCAACCTTCCATGCAGTAAATTCCTCCCTGGAAGTGAAACTATACCTCTTTAACTCTTTAGTTGCACACATTAGTTCCTAGTTTTCACAACATTAAATACACATTAGTTACTGAGTGTGCCATAAATGAGAGTTAAACTCTAAATGCACATATTGCACTTATAAACTGTTACTTTTCACAATTAGGAGGCCAAGTCCAGTATACACTTTTACACTTTAAAACTTTTTTATTTAAAATTATAAAGTGCAGCAGTTATAAAGTGTAGCAGTTTCATTTCTCATTATCTTCTATGATGTTTGGCTTCATTTTGTTTTAAATTTGATTTATTGTGAAGCCCTGAATAAATAATATCTACTACTACTACTACTACTACTACTACTACTACTACTACTACTAATAATAATAATAATAAGCAGTAGTAGTACCTTACTAAACAATGATCTTATGATTACTGACTGAATAACAAATCCAGGTTTTAAGGGGTTAAAGTGAAAATCTATGTATTTACAGAGCACTTAAATATACACAGTCACACATAATAGAGAATTTACCATAACACGAAAAGCAGATTTTAAATTCTCATTTACTGAAAAAAAAGAAAGTAATCTTTTTGTTGGCTCTGTACTAGATACTCAAAGAAACAATCTTCAAACCAAAATGCAGTTAATAATTAAGGTCAGTTAGACTAGACACACTGCGAGCACTGTTGAATCTAAACATCACTTATACAAAACCGTTCCTGCAACATGAAGTAGTCTAAAGATCTCAATAAGCAGCACAATATACTATGATCAAAAGAAATTTTGGAAGAGGTGCTGGTTCCAAGACTCCAGCACAGTGACAGCCATTATCTCCGAGGGGAAGAAAACTTGGAACAGAATCTTCAGACGTGTCCAAGAAACTGTAATTCCTCCAAGAGCGCAGAGACAGCTTTTCTGGGAAGATGCTGTCAGAAATAAAGTTTAGGAGGGGAGGGGCAAAATGTATTCCTCTCTTTTTCCTTCAGATCTTCAAACTGTCTGTGACTCATATCCACACCTCTCTCTCTCTCTCTCTCTCTCTCTCTCTTTACAGGGTTCTTCTTCCTCCTCAGCTGGGCCCTCTTTACCAATCAACACATCTCTGAAATCCAGGCTGACATCACACGCCTAGGCTCCTCCTATTGGCTGGGTGTGGTGGGCTGGGCCCTGCTGTTAGCTGTGCTTCCAGTCGTGTTCCTGGTGGAGCAGTGCGTGGTGCCGGACGTCCTGCCTGAGCTGATTAGAGAGGCTGAGATGTTGTGGAGAGCCCCTGAGGTGGCGTACGCTCGCTCGTTCAGCGAGAGCTACAAACCTAGTGGGGCAAAATTCGACAATGGGTTTAAGAGGCACTTATCAGTGCCGTGAGGAAGACTGCAGAGACACGGGGTTTGCAAATACTGCTACTGATCTTAAGATCTGCAACTCCTACCAACCAGTGGATAGGGCTGTGCAGCAGTGGAAGGCCTCCAGAAGCTGAGATGGATGGTTGTTGCACTTTACTCAGGATCTGTCACGGCCTGACCTGACTGCCTGACGGACAAGAGGGAGACATTCATGAATGAACTGATATTAAATGGCTATTTCATGTCAAAGACATATGAGATATATGTCTTTTATTTCAAACTAATGACTAAAAAAAAAAAAAAACACCAACAGTAAGCTAAGGACACACTACTCTAAACTGCTGGTACTTACTTTTAGTGTATTCAGTAACTTTTAAACATTAGTATTATGTATGAATTGACCATTAATGGACACATTAGGCATATTAACAAGTCACAACAAGTTCGTAACATTTTTAACCTTTATGATTTGACTTGACTTCATGCGAGCAAACTCCATAATTTATTTTGCTGTAACAGCACCCTCATGTGGTCACTTTTCGTTACTACTGTGTTCCTACACAGGCGCTCATAGTCTTACTTGAGTGGCTCAGGCTGAACTTACATTTAGATATAATGTGGAAATAGTAATTCAGTATGATTTTTATATTGATAGAAGAGTGACATGTTTGGTGTATTTTGTCATTCTAAATAAATAACCAATTAACCTTTAACCCGTTTTCACAATCAAGTTGTTTTTCGGCTGTCTCTTTTATTTGTGCTAATTTATCTCTTTTCTGCTTTCTCTGAACTTACACTGAGGTCAGTAATCAGATTTTTTGGAAGCTGGAGGGCCCAACGACCAAACAACTGATTTGCTGTGAGATTCCTTCTCTTTCTAAGGCTAGAGGCTCATCTCTGACCCACAACTATTTTAGTATTTTATTTTGTATGTCATAAATTATAACTGTTGATATGTGGAGATAAAGGGCCGTCGTGTGTCTCTAGGCCGATCACAGCTACTGCCTGGAGGGAGAGAGGGATTGAAAATAGAAACAGAGACAGAGAAAGAGGAAGCTGCTGAGCCTGTGTTTACTTTTTGATCCCACCAAAGTGGAGAAGAACGAACTGGATCTGGCTTGTGCTAATTGTGCGTTAATCAGGTGCAGCACTAATTAAAAGGCAGTTCCGCCCTGTTAGCAGTAGCTAATGAGTTTGTTATTAAATCCACAGAGGACTTTTTTTTTAATTTACCAACAGGATAACACTTAATTGGCATTTGAATGGGAGTCGAGTGTCCTTGAAGGTCATGACAGCAGGGTGCTTTAGTGTGCACTGAATGACAAGCCTGTCTCCAAGTGAGCATCAAAGCCATTTGACACATTGTGTGTGTGTCTGTGTGTTGTCTGTTTTTAAAGCAGCCCCAACATTTTCAATATGGGGACACCTTTAGCGTTACGCAATTCCCCAAAGCGAGCTTTTAAAACCTTTTCAGCGTAATGGTTTGTGGTTTCCCTCTTCTACACCCTCTCATTTACTCATTTCCAATTCTGACTGACACACCAAAGCTCTCCACAGTTTCACTCAGTTTACTCGCTTCAAAATGAGGGTCAAATATAGTCATCCTCTTGCTTCTTCTCCAGCACCGCTTTGAAGTGCTCACCTCTCTACGTCCATATGGCTCCCCAAAAAACATTTAGATTTACTGAGGGCTGCTGCTTAGATCCTTTTCACAGGCTATTTTGCAAAGCAGCAGTTCAGCCAAATACCACAAGTCGCAGGCCTGAGACGGCATGGCAGGGGTTTCTGGCACAGTTCCCCTGCTACCCTCTCAGGAGCTTCAGGGGCTTTCAGTAGCAGACCTGGGGGACCCATGTTCGGTACCGTTATGAGCTTTCTCTGCTCGAACACACCTGACTCACAACCCATAAAAACTTGATGGGTTAAGCCAGATGTCTTTGAACAGTAAAAACCCTAAACATCATAATGGGCTGGGCTTTAAACCGGGAACTTAAATAAACAAATGCAAACGAGCCCCTCATGTGGTAACAAGCAGTTTAATGGGGTTTGTTTGTACCCAGTATATAATAAATAAGTATTTAACTAAATAAGGGTGTTCCTTACAAGCCCTTAAAATACATCAATCCAGTTTGTCCACTTGTTACACTCTTTCCAATCTTACTTTTTAATTATTAAAGAACTGTTTATGGGCTAATACTTTGACCATACTCTGTTGTACTCAACTTCATGTCTTTGTTGCTATGAAGAGCAGGTTTTCGACTGGATTTGACAGTTTTCTTTTCAACACACAGTTCAGTCTTAACGGGTAGTTGAACTGAAAGGTGAGTGCAGAAGAAGCCTATGAGTCAGGCACTGTTGAACGAGAAGGCCTGGCTCACAATCTCCGTTCCAGTTCATCCCAAAGGAGTTGGATGGGGTTGAGGTCAGGACTGCTGGCCAGCCATGTTCTTCCACACTGAAGTCATCCCAGCCATGTCTTTATGGACCTGCTGGAAAGGAAAAGGTTCTTCCCCAAACTGCGTTCACAAAGTTGGAAACATGGCGTTGTCTAAATGTCTGCTGAAGCATTAAGATTGGCCTTCACTAAAAGTAAGGGACCTAGCCCACCCTGAAAAACACATGTGGCACAAAACGTTTCCAAACCAACACTACAAACTTTGGTAATTAAAACACTTCACAATGCTGAGTGTTTCCACCCAGCCACCTCAGTTGAAGTGAGGGATTACGTGAAGGCTGCCTAGAATATGTTCCACGTTCGGGCATTAATTAGAGGGCGGGGCTTCTCTTCCTGACCAGCCGTCAGCTGCTCCGCACTGATTGAGTGACTGCGTGGTCACGCCCACCGGCTCAGCAGGTGTCGGCGCGCAGAGCCGCCACGCTCCTCATATCAATTATAACCCAATTAGGGAGCCACGTCCTGCTAATTATACCACTGCTTCGCATCCCCGGAATAAAGTGAGTGTGTGTTTATTGAGATAAATAAATAAAGACACAGAACGCCGAGGCAAGCTGGCCTTAATCAGATTTTCCAACATGTAAGCCCTCCACCCCCTCCACCCCACCTTAGCCTTGTGGGGAGAGAGTGCATTCTCTGCTTTCGCCGCTTGGTGGCACTGTTGGAGCTTGCCTAGTGCAAATGGACATCATGGCATTAAAATTGGGGGGGGAGAGAAAAACCCTCCCAATTTTGTGTTTAATGACATCAGAATGGAATACTTCACACTGGAGCTGACGTGTGCTCGCTTATGTGTGCGTGGTGTGTGCAAGCAAATGTATGATAAGTGTGTGAACTGTGTTTAACTGTGTTTAAATGCCTCATCTGTTCGATGGGTCCAGACAAAACACTCACCTACTCTAAAGCAGCTAGAGCAGGTCCATGAATGTGATGAATTATGGAATATCATGCCTTATATCGTCAAACAAGTGTAATTTGACTTGAAATCTCACAGCTTGGCTGTCATGCCTTTTTGGTCAGGAACACAGACGGGGGCTGGCTGGGTGTCTAAACCGTAGCCGACAAATTGATAGAAAGAGATGGCAAGATGGAGAGAATGTGAGGCGACACTGGAGATGAGTGTAAAATAGGATTAAATTCATTCAGGGGTGTTATCGGTTTGGTTTGCGTTTGACCTGGCTGTGGTATATGTCCTTCAGCCTTCTCTTTTCTACTTATCCCAAGTGTGCTTCACTTACGCACTTCCTCTGCTCAGACACAATATATCTTTTAACGGTTTCCCCAAGGCCCTTCAGATTTATCACTTGACTGCCAGAGACTAATGACGAGTGTTTATCCTGTTTCCTCCCGACTGAGCCCATTTACCGCAGTGTACTCCAGTTACCCACACAAAGTCTTCCCATACTTCCTCACTGCAGTCCACGCTCTATACAGAAGGAGCATTAAACTTTATGGTCTGTACAGTATACTAAACCATGTCACAACCCAAAGGCTGTCATTGGAATGTGAAATGTTTGTTTGAACCCAGTGCAACCTGAATTTTCACAGCGGGCTCAGTTGGGTCTGAAAGTCATTTCTCAAGAATTTCTTTGGCTTGGGTCAGGCTCCCTGCTTTATACTTCTACTTACCTTTATAACTTTAGACAGCTTTTACTATGGCATGCTTGATTCAGTCACGCCTGTCGAGATACAGTCAGGTTTAGACAGAATTTAGTTGGGATTCATTCAGGTTTGGACAGAATTTTGTTGGAATAAAGTCAAGTTCAGACAGTATTTTGTTAGGATACAGTCAGAATTCAAAATCATTTTGTTTAGCTAGTCTGTTTGAACAAGTTTTGTGGAGTTTGGAGTCAAAACTTCATAGTAACATCAGGGCTGGCTTCCTTCAGACATGGTTAAAAAAGTTAACATTTCCCAAAGAGTCCCCTTGTCACTGAGATCACACAAAATAATGTCGTCTGACCCAAACAGATCAACACCATCAGTCCTTCTACAGTTTCTCTTGCTGCTCTAAGATGATTGAACTCTTTCTGTGTCTTTAGTTAGTGTTTTCTATTGGAAAGGCTGACTCTAGCTCACAATTAGGAGACACATGCCCCAACCCAAAGCCTGTGGAGAAAGAGTCAAACATAGTCAGGGTCAGGCTTCTTGTCCTTCACTTTCTCTTTTTTATTCTCTGGCTTTGTGCGGCTCTGTGTGTTCTCCTTTGGAATCTTAAATGCGTCTTTGCTCTTTTAGATAGAAGGTCTGGTTTAGACTCCCCCCGCTGATTACATTTTCTGTTGAGATAGGGAGGAAATAACCCCAAACCATGGGTCATGGTGTGCTTTGTAGTTTTCAATGTAAATGTAAGACGCGTGTGTTTATCTTTGGAGGATATTCTACAAAGAAGGACTTCATGATTAGTCATACAGCTTAAAATTATCAGCATCTGGCTTGCTTTTGTTTGCCTTAGAAAACAAGGGGAGGCAAGGACCTTTGGTTTGAAGATGACATAACACAAAGATAGCTTTATTTTAAAATAACCATGAACTTTGGTGCAGTGGATCACACTGTTTCCTCACAGCAAGAGGGTCCTGGTTTTGTGTCCTGGCTGGGATGCCCAAGGGTCCTTTCTGTGGGGAGTGTGCATGTTCTCCCACCATGTCTGCATGCGTTTATGCAAGGTATTTCCTCCCACAGTGGACATCAGGTGAATTGGAGATGCTAAATTGGCCTTAGGTGTGAGTGGGAATGTATTTGTCTGTGTCTGCACTGCAATGGATTACCTGTCCAGAGGGTTTCTCCGTCTTTCACCTGTGACTGCTAGGACAGGCTCCAGCACACCTGCAACCCTCGGTAGCACCTTAAACAATGATTTACAGTTGCTGAGAGGATAAATGAGAAATCTTGATTTATAAAGTACATCTATGTGCCGATCTGTGTGCAAAACCAATTAGACGTGTATCTAAGTGTCAGTGCATACATCCACTACCTACAACCACATGCATTAACGCACTTCTGTGAACGTGTCCTCAAACAGGCTTTGCTCATGTATAGCCATCTGTCACACGTTTCCGTCCTGCACAATGAAGCCGTGTGCGTGCGTCTCACTCTCGCCGCTTCATTCATGGCTGGATGCAGACAACTGCAGCGGTCCTCTCTCTTATCTGTCCCCTGTGTGACCAGTGAAATTAAATTACAAATATAATCACTCCACACCAGGCTTCTTCTTCTGCCTTTTTTTCCCTCATGCACATCACCCTCTGCTTTGCATATAGAGTAGCGTGCCTTTAGAGACGAGTGCTTGTGTTGGTAGATAGTGCTGCCTCCACGTCCACCACACACAATAGAGACTGTCCTACCTGCAGCAGAGGCAATGTGGGCTTTACACTGACAATAACAGCATCGGGGGAATGACTGTGTGTGTGTGTGTGTGTGTGTGTGTGTGTGTGTGTGTGTGTGTGTGTGTGTGTGTGTGTGTGTGTGTGT
>JBBJLR010000133.1:6181262-6209975 GCA_037577145.1 Brachypetersius gabonensis
GACCATAATTCAAACGATTGTAACTTTACAACCGTTTAAGATACAGCTTTGACCAAGATATCATTTTAAAGCTTATTATGATCCTAAAACCTCAATTTTGAATTTTGGGTCAAAAGCGTTTGTACACGTTTGTACACAATTTATTTGCTCAGTATAGCACACAGAAAAAAACCATGTAGTGTGTTCTATATATAGTGTGTTCTTAAAGTACATATTTTTCAGTTTGAAAATTAACGGTCAACATCATGGCATTTTTCTACATCGTTCGGATATTTTTGTCATGAAAATGTATGAGCATACAAGCATGCACACCTTGATACGCTAACAATCTGTCTCTCCACAGTGTTGGCTATTTTGATGGCTTTCAAGCTCCTACGGCTTTCTAGGTTGTGACAGACATAAAGAAAAACGTTTTTTTCCATTCCACTATCGCTCCAGTTTATGGGCAGCCATTATGACTTGGCGCAGCATAATTATTGCAGCACTCCTCTTCTTAGCATGTAAATCCGCATCCCTACAAATATCTCAGAGCCGTTTCTTTTTAGATGCCAATCACTAATCCTTGGTCCTCATATACAGTAGTGATGACGTGCAGCAAAAGGCTGAGGCCAAAGGGAGAGCCTGTAGCCACCGACTGTGTGTCTAATAAGTAGGCTGACAGATCTGGCGCAGCAGAGCGCAGTCCTGCGGAGAGCGCAGCAGATTAATCTGCCAGTCGAATTCAAACAAGGCTGATTCTTACGCAAATACACCGTCGATCTGCTGAGACAAACTGTCAAATCATTTTCTCTCATTAATGCTCATGCCTGCAAAAAAAAATTCCGTTGGGAAGGGGAAGCAGAGTCTCTGGTAAAATGTAGCACTCATTTGAGGGGCCTGTAACAAAAGCAAGAAAGGCATCAGATTCTGCAAGCGCTAGGCGACTCTCAAGTAATCTGTCAAACAAGAAGAAAAAAAAATTGTCTGAACAGGTCATTAGAGCGTTGACGGTCTTTTGGGATATAACCCAGCCTTTTGTGAGCAGGCCTATAAACCAGACTGCTTGCTGTATGTAGGGCGAAGTGTTCAAGCAGTGACGCCTGTCAGCTCTTTCTAATGCTCATTTGAAGTGCAGGATCAAAAGCCCTGTTTGGGGCCCACGGCTGATGGATTGGAGCTGGCTGCTTCTGGACCAGCTGCAGGAGGCTGGTGTGGGCTGGAGCGTCCAGCTGCCAAATGTGTGCATTTCCATTCATGTGCATATAAGCCTACTGACAGCATGTCTGAGGGCAACAGGCATATGCTCATGTTATGGTTAGTGGTGTACGTTATGTGTGTCAGCCTGGTTTTATATGCCATGGGTTTTCAGGAAAAAAGTTACAAATACATGAAAAACAGGGGGAAACCATACCCTGAACAATATCTGGTCTGGCAAAGGACTTTACAAAATAAAATATTTCATATTAAAAGTTTTTGCTCTCATTTCTAGACATACAGCGTTCATTTCTAAACATACAGCAGTGAGAGCGTTTCATAATGAAGGGGCCAATAGAAATGGTTCAAAATTACCTGCAAGTGTGGGATCGCTATTAAAAATGTTTCAATAATATCAAGCCAAGCTGGGTGCAGACACTTGTAAACTCATTCTAATATGTTCTATACAATTTCACAGCTTTCAAATGACCAGTAGGTAGCCTTGAATAACAATGACGGTGTTTAAGGCATGTCCAGAATGTGGAACAGTGCTGTAGGTAATTCTAAGATAACAAAAAGCTGTACAGTATGGTGAAATAGTATAGTCTGATTAAATACATTTTCAGAATGCATCATCGTTTGAAAACAAGTATCAGATCTCATGGCAGATAGCTTTACAGAAAATTGATGTAAATGGATCATTGTAGTATATTGTTCCTGTATTTAAATGAACTTGAAAAATGTATAAGATCTTAAAATATTGCACTAAACATCCAAAAATACTTTTTAGCAAATAGTTAATCATATTTTTATAATGTATAAAGACAAATGTGTCTGCCTGAGTGTGTGAATGTGTGGAGTTGTGGTTCACACTATCACTCCTCCCTATCTACCACATATGCTTCAGGTGGCCAGGGGTGTCAGTTACAGACTCCTCAGCAGGGTATAAATAGAAGTCTCTCCCTCCTATGGAGAGACGTACAATCCTTTGTGGAAACACTTAGATCCAAACTGAGATCCAAACAGACAGAGAGAGAGAGGAGCCAGTCAGACGGCCACACATACACACATACACCTCTTTTGTGCTCCCATGCAGAAAAGACCCCAGGGGACTCTACGCCAGCTGAGCCTCAAAAACAAGGTATGAGAGCCCAGCTGACTGCCAGACTGGGGATGCTCAGCTGTTCATGTGTGTTTGAGTCTGTTTGTGTAGGCCAGTTTATGTGTATGCAAGTGTGTGAATGTGAGCAGCTCAGTGTAGTTTTGTGGCTGATGCTGACAGTCAGAGAGATGCAGGAAACTGGCACAAATCATGAAGAGAGTGAGGGATAATGCCATTATGTGGCCACCATGGGAGCGTCATGGTAAGCCCTAGTTGATTCATTGATTCTGAAACAGATTGGTGGCATTTTTGTTGGAGATGAATGCTGAGCATGTCAAAATATTGTGGAAGATGTAAATGTTTGACAGCTGCTGGGATTCTGGTGGTTTTGTGTTGTTTTGGTCCTTTGTTTGTTTGAATCTACAACACGAGTGAAATTACTTTTCTTGTACTTCTCACACATGGTAGTAGGCCTTACAACTTTTCCATGAGCTCTGTCTTGTCTCCCATTAACCACTCAGCATCATAGGTTTCATAGTCTCCTGTTCAATGCTCTTAAAATGCCAGCGTAGGGCTCCTGGGGCTGTGAATGTAGTTCCACCTGAGAAAATGACTAATATCAGTGATTGACGGGCCTGAAGTTATAGAGGTGCCCATTTAGCAAACTTGCTGTACCTGAGGAAAAAAGAGAAAGGGTAGAAGAAAAAAGGTCACAGTTACTCCCAGAGCAGGAGCGTAAAGGAGGGAAGAAATGAAGTTTTCAGCAGTGGATCGATTCCTGAATGCTTGTCTCATGCATTTTACAGAGGAGCTAAATGCCACTTATGGAATAATGCGGTACTGTGGGTCAGAGCCGAACGCTTCATCTTGCACTAGGATTTGAGGGCACTTTGTACAAAACATTCCTGAAGACTTAAGTAAATCTGCCTGATTGTGTCACAGGACTCAAAGTAAAGCTGCATTTAAACCATTTGAGGGTTTATGAGTCTGAACCCCTTTTTAATAATGTGCAAAAAAAAAAAATTCACAGCAGCCAAACTAATCTCATAGTCTCATAGTTCACAAAAACTAATCTTTCCTTCTTTCCCTACACCCGGTCCTTGTCTACTATGCAGATACTGAAACTGTGCTGATACCATGGAGACAAAGTCGGTGGATACACCACGATCATCCGTGCCGGATGAGCTGTGCCATCCTTATTCCAAATTTTCCAACTGGAAGTTTAAGCTCTTCCGGGTGCGCTCCATGGAAAAGGCACCCCTGCCCAGCGAACCTCCTTTGGAGAAGGAAGCAGAGCTGAAGGTGGACGTGCAGGGAGATGCCAGAGGCCTTCCTGGCAGTATTATGAAGCTCTGTCTGGGGGGCAAGAGCAAGGAGAATGTGGAGGGGGCCTCCAGGCGGGTGGATCTCAAGCTTCAAGAGATTGACACACACATGAACCATCTCAGGTAAGTCTGAGATGTCATGTATGGTTAGTTTGTCTATGGTATGGTAGTGATTGAATTCTCATTCCTCATTCCACCAAATATGAAAGATAGCATAAAGTGCATCTGTCCATTTAAGGGGGTGGCTTCCTTTACGCTCATACAGTAATGGTGTTTCCCTAATTGTGACACACCAGATCCAGCTAAACACTTTTTGCCCTTCTTGTGTTAAAATGTGTGGGTTGAAGCAATGAAAACATTTAAATGTGCTACTTCCATTTAAACACTTGAAATGGATGAATACAAATGTATTGCTTTTAAGTGAACCCAGCTAATGTGTTGTTTTTCAGGTCTTTATGTCGATTATGTGGCATGATTCTGAGGAAAGCCAAAGGCCCAGAGCATGAAGTCCAGGGAGCTCTGGATGAGTCTAGCAGTTGTGCCCTGCGAAGGATGGGATGCAAGGCTGCCAACTGGCCTGAGGTCGTCCTGAAGGTGTTTAAGGTGGATGTGAGGGGTGACATGGAAACCATTCACCCTTCGAAATTTTGCCACCGTTGCTGGACCATAGCCATGAGAGGAGGTGGTTTCTGTAGTTTCTCTAGAACGTGTGTCCCTGTGTGGAAGCCTCATACCTCACATTGCCTACTGTGCTTCCCCAAGAGACTCATCCTTCAGCGGAGGGGAAGGAAGAGAAGCAAGCCACTACAAAGCATACACTGCCTGCCCAAGAGGACCAAGAGAGACTCTTCAGCACCCACAGCGAGCAACAGACTGTGGAGACAGACCACAGACAACCCAGAAGCATTTGGCTTGAGGGCATGCTTGAAACCAGCTGCTCAGAGAACCCTCTGGGTTAAGAATATAACTCGCTGCCAGAAAGACCACCTAAGCTACCAGCTACTCCCAGGCGAGCTCCCAAAAGACTTTGTGAATGGTGTTACCTGCCAGGTGTGTGAGCATCTGCTTTCTGACCCAGTGCAGTCCCCTTGTCTTCACCTCTTCTGTCGCACCTGCATCCAGAAATACAGCCAGTCTTTGGGTCCCCAGTGTCCAGCTTGTGGCCTCCTTTTTAACCCATGTGACCTGATAAGCCCTGCCAAGGCATTTCTCTCTGTTCTCAACTCTCTTCCTCTGGTGTGTCCAAGAGAAGGTTGTGGAGAGTGGGTAAAGTTAGACTCCTTTGGAGACCATTGCTTAAATCATTGCCTGGAAACAAATGACACAGAGGTACAGGACAGTCTAGAGCAGAATCTAGAAGTCTACTTGCCTGTTAACAAGGGTGGCCGTCCTCGGCAGCACCTGCTCTCACTAACACGAAGGGCTCAGAAGCACAGGTTGAAAGAGTTGAAGAACCAAGTGAAGGTGTTTGCTGACAAGGAGGAGGGTGGAGATGTGAAGGCTGTGTGCTTGACAATGTTTCTCCTGGCACTGAGGGCTGGAAATGAACACAGGCAGGCAGATGAGCTGGAAGCCATGATGCAAGGTAAGACGAAGATGTGCATCAGCAAGGTTAAATACAAGCTTTTTATTAACATAGTAAAACTAAAATGTAGGATGTAGTTAGAATGACAAAATAAAAAGAGAAAGTAAGAGCAAACGTAAGAGTTTTGCCAAGGTCTTTATTCAAATATTTCACCAAACATACTACACAATTCATCAAGTTCATGAACTAAATAGAGCACATATCTAACATGTGGTTGTCTGGCAGATTACACCCTAAAAATATCAACTCCTTGTCATTGTGACTGACTGTTAAATTTAAATGGGATCGTCACCAACACGTTTGGTGTATGTCGCTCTAACACACAGTAACACCTCTTGTCAAGAGCCTGTTAGAATGAAAACAACATCAGCGGCTCTTGTATCTGCAAATGACACCGGCAGTGCAGTCCTCATCTCTGGGGAAATGGGGCCAGCTGGTGTCTGTTTTCATCACCAGCCAGTAGATCCCTTTGCCAGCCCTCCCAAATCACCTCTTCTCTTTCTCTAAAATTAATAATAATCACAAATCTAATGCTGCAATTAGGATCCAGCTCATACTGCAATTACCATCAGACATTTCAAATTTGCTAAGGGCTTTTTGCTGACAGAGAGAGAGAGAGAGAGTGAGAAAGAAAGAAAGAAAGAAAGAAAGAAAGAAAGAATTAGATATACATTGACTTAGAAACACACTGTACAAAATACTCACACTTTCTCTCTCCATCTCCCCCTTTCATCCAAAGCTCTCACACACCCACACCCTCTGGTCTATACGGTTACATGAACTCATTATTTGTGCCTGTATCTGGCTCACACTGGTTTTGTTTTCTCTTGGTCTGCTCTTTCAGGCAGGGGTCTTGGCCTGCACCCTGCAGTGTGTCTGGCCATTCGGGTCAACACTTTCCTCAGCTGTAGCCAGTACCACAAGATGTACCGTACGGTCAAAGCCACTAGTGGACGCCAGATCTTCCAGCCCTTGCACACCCTCCGTAGTGCTGAAAAGGAGCTTCTCCCGGGCTTCCATCAATTTGAGTGGCAGCCAGCTCTCAAAAATGTGTCCACCTCTTGGGATGTAGGCATCATTGATGGGCTCTCTGGCTGGACAGCCTCAGTAGATGAGATACCGGCAAATACTATTGCTAGAAGATTCCGCTACGATGTGGCACTCGCATCAACTGTAAAAGACTTGGAGGAGGATATCATGGAGGGCCTGAAGGAGAGAGGGTTAGATGACAGCACCTGTACCTCAGGCTTCACTGTGGTGATCAAGGAGTCATGTGATGGAATGGGAGATGTCAGTGAGAAGCATGGAGGAGGACCAGCCATTCCTGAGAAGGCAGTGAGATTCTCTTTTACTCTGATGTCCATCACTGTTCAAGCTGAAGGCGAGGAAGAAGCAGTCACAATCTTCCAGGAGCAAAAACCCAACTCAGAGCTGTCTTGCAGGCCTCTGTGCCTCATGTTTGTGGATGAATCTGATCACGAGACGCTGACTGCTATCTTGGGTCCTGTAGTGGCAGAGCGTAAAGCCATGAAAGAGAGTCGCCTCATTTTATCCATAGGTGGGCTTCTTCGCTCTTTCCGCTTTTACTTTCGAGGCACAGGCTATGACGAGAAGATGGTGAGAGAAATGGAAGGGATGGAGGCTTCAGGTTCCACTTACGTCTGCACCCTTTGTGACTCCACACGAGCTGAAGCCGCTCAGAACATGGTGCTCCACTCCATCACCAGAAGCCATGAGGAAAACCTTGAGCGCTATGAAATATGGAGGACAAACCCTTACTCTGAGTCTGCAGAGGAGCTGCGGGATCGAGTCAAAGGTGTCTCAGCTAAGCCATTCATGGAGACCCGTACCACACTAGATGCCTTGCACTGTGATATTGGCAATGCCACTGAATTCTACAAGATATTTCAGGATGAAATAGGTGAAATGTACCTGAAAAACAACCCGACTCGAGAGGAACGACGACGCTGGCGCTCAGCCCTCGATAAGCAGCTTAGGAAGAAGTTAAAGCTGAAACCAGTGATGAGGATGAATGGGAACTATGCCCGGCGACTAATGACACGTGAGGCTGTGGAAGTGGTATGTGAGCTGGTTCCTTCAGAGGAACGTCGCAAGGCTCTGAGAGAACTGATGGAACTCTACCTCCAGATGAAGCCAGTGTGGCGCTCCACCTGCCCAGCCAGAGACTGCCCTGATCAACTCTGCCGTTACAGCTTCAACTCCCAAAGCTTTGCCGAACTCCTTTCCACTACATTCAAATACCGCTATGATGGCAAGATTACCAACTACTTGCACAAAACGTTGGCTCATGTGCCTGAAATTGTGGAGCGGGATGGCTCAATAGGTGCCTGGGCCAGTGAAGGTAATGAGTCGGGTAACAAGCTTTTCCGCCGCTTCCGTAAGATGAATGCCAGGCAGTCCAAGACCTTTGAGTTAGAAGACATACTAAAGCACCACTGGCTGTACACATCCAAATATCTGCAGAAGTTCATGGAGGCTCACAAAAATTCACCAAAAGCACTGCAAGCCACTATTAACCCAGAGGAAATCCCAGATGATACAGATATGGCAGATATACCAGACTTTTGAAAAAGGGAGGGTTGTTAGGCTACCGACTTAAATATCCTTGGACATTTATTCACTTTCCTTTTTAATGGAAATGCTGATAAGCCAGTTTTTTGAATAACTGACCTTTATCTTTAGCCTCAACATCATGGTGTATTACTTTATTGCTTAATTGTTTTTATCGCCTTTCAATGCTTGTCTTTAAAGTTGGAGTCAATGTTTATGACAGAAGGTTAGATAAGTTAGGAATGGCTATACTTTCTTCTCAGGGTTTGCAGGAAATGTTTTGTATTTCATCCTTTGCTGCTGGTGAAATATGGGATAGTTTATTGTATTACCAGGTTATGACACATTCATGAATTTACACAGAAGGATTATTTATGGAACCAGATGAAAGCACTGTAAGTCACAGAGGGGGAATTGCTTTAAAAGTGCCCCGTTTATGATCGCTGTATTAATTTATCACAGAGGGCAAAGACAAAATGGAATTAGGAAAATTCAAACTGCCTCAGTCTCAGAAGAGCTAGTGAAAAGGATTACTTCAGTGTCATATATCATGGACCTCTTGAAGAATAGCAGTGGAGCAAAAATGACTTTGAACGACCCCATATTGTATATTTACACGTTTGCATATTCCAAGTGATATACTATTATTCTACCTCCATTCATCTCGATACCTCTGTATAATCTCGATTGAAATCATTTTGCACCCCACTGAACACTTGACATTACTGCACAAGAGACAGCCAGACAGTTAATGCAATCATTATGCAATATCATGGGAGTTACTCTATGTATAATGTTATTGTTCATTACAACTTGTTTTGTGACATCTTTGCAATTGGTTGTTTCATTATTTGATTTCCTGATTGATTGATTTTTTTGTACTTGATTTACTGATTACAGTAGTTAATTGAGCACTTGTTGATTTATTGATTATTGTTTAGTTGATTTATTGATTATTGTTTAGTTGATTTATTGATTATTGTTTAGTTGATTTATTGATTATTGTTTAATTGATTTATTGATTGATTACATTGTTTCATTATGAAGCATCATGTACTTTACTTATATCTTTATTTGCTTAATTGATACTATTTAAATACCCAGCCCAATGTAACCAGTGATAATGATGCAATAAATCAAATCAATGACTGATTTATGGTAATACAATTTATTGTGTTGAAATGCTATTGTCTTTACTTTACTTTTTGGCATGTATTTTGGCTGATATGTGGCTCGTGCCATCACTTGTACCTGTGTGTGTAAATCTCTGTTATGTGATGGAAAATTGATTAGCCTTAAGATTAATCCTCAACTTCTTTTACGGTTACTTTTGAAGCACCGTGTCATAATTAGTAATAAAACACTTGCATGCACAATTTATACTCACTTGCAGTTTTTTATGGCTTGTTGATTTGCACACAGATACTGTTCTCTATTCAGTTTCTTTCTTGTTCACAATTTCAGGGACGTGCCTTATGCTTTAAAATACATTTTTTAAATCCTAAAGTGCATCCATGTATAATAAAGTGCATAAAAATTCTATTGTTGAACAGCATTTTATGTATTCCACCATTAATACTAATAAACATGAGAAACACAGGTGATGCAATTTCATTCTTCTCTTTTTTACTTCAAACTATTTAAGAAATACACTTCCAAACTTTCCAAAAGTCAGATCATGTTCGCATTTTCAGTCATGTACTATATGCCTTAAAGTACAGTTTGTAAATTATAAAATGTATCCATGTATAATACAATGCATTTGAATAAAAAATAAAGTCTATTGTCTTTAATTAAACAGCATTTTAGGTATTCCACCATTAATACTAATAAACCTGAGAAACACAGGTGATAGTTTTATTATTCTCTTTTTATTTCAAACTATTTTAGAAATACATTTTAACTTAAAACATTTCATTACAGATATTCATAGTTATTGTAGAATTTTTGATGCATTTGTCAAGTAGCACATAAGTGTAAGAACATTCGTTGTTAGCTTTGAAATAACCACAAAAAACAAGAACAGGTCAGTCAAACAGTCTCCTGAGGAAGCTTTTCTTGGCTGGAGTCAACTTCAGTGTGAAGGGGGCTTTGCGGTGCATTGTCTTCATTGGCACTCTCTTCAGAGGCATGGTCTGACGTGGTGGGGTCATTTCTTGCTTGGCAAGGCCTCCATGGTCCAGGCAGTAGTACTTGCTGTTGTCCTGAGAAAGACGTAGCAGTAGACTCTCTGAGAGCTCCATGCACCGAGCATGGACCCAGTGTCCACCTTCACCCCTTGAACAGAAGATCATGGCAGGTCGGGTGAGCTCAGTCGAGTAGAAAGGCTCCCAGGTGTTGACGTCTACCTGGCAAGTAATACAGCACTTGATCCAATAACCAGTCTGAGATTCATCCTCCTCATCTTCTTCATTGTAGGTGTCACCTTCACCATCGCTACTGTACTCCATCTCATTAGGATCACGCCCAAAGTACAGCTCTTCTGAATCCTCTAGAGGAGCTGAATCCTCAAAATCTGTGGACTCTTGGCTGCACGTCTGGGTTGGATCTTCTGCATCTCCCTCTTGTTGGAAGCTTACATGGTAGAAGTAATAGGCATCTTGAGGTGCTGGATTTCCCTCTGATGGAATAGCAATCAGTGCACTCCCTTTTTCCATGCTTCCACCAAACCAAGTACGGCTTTGGCTGATCTCACTGCTCCACTGTGGTGGCTCTCGAGGTTCCATGTGTATGCCGATATCATCCAGTGCAACGTAGGTGCACTGTATTCGCTTTTGCGAGTCTGACTGGTAGCCTCCCAGGATCATATACTCATGAGCAGAACCTACAGAAGTTGCAATGGCACTTGTGATGGACAAACCATTGTTAAAAATATCACAGGAGAGCACCGGGCTGCCTAAGAGAAGCTCCACGCGAAGCCTGAACAGACGAGGTGGGCGGCAGTCGGTGGAGAGAATGTGGCCACCAAGGAAGTAGACACAGTCCTCTCGTGCCAGTGCTAGGTGGAATGACTGGCCATCTGTGAGCTCAGGGAGAGTATGCGCCGTACAGCAGCCAAATTCTAGGTCAATGAGGTACACCTGAGGTGGACAGTCCACCACACTATTCCAATTCTCCGTGGTTCTCTCAGCTGGCGGCCTGTATGACCTGCCACCAAAAAGAACACAAGCGGTTTTCCCTCTGCTGTGGACAACATTAATGGTGTGGCCATACCGAGGACCTGGAGGCTCCCCCACCAACTCTATCTCCTGGCATCTTAGTATGACCTTCCGATTGCATCCACGACTCTCAACACTCAGCATGTAGAGGCTAGAAGACAGCTCATTGTTTGGTGTTCGGCCACCATGAATGAGGTAACACTCAGGCTCTCCATCAAGAGGCTTTAGGTTGGCAGTTGCTGGATACCGCAGAGGTGGGACATAACACGAATTATTGGAGAATGAGATGGCACGAAGCTTGAGCTCTCCTCCCTTGATACGTACACCAAAGACACCTGTTGGGCAGGAGCGTTTAGGCCAGCCTTTCTGACCGAAAAGATAAACATCATCTTCCAGATACAATAAGGAGCAGCCAGGTTGTAGAAGTCCAGAACAGTTTATTGCAGTCAGATGCTGCAAGGACATCCTTTGCAGATGGCTGTAAGGTTTAAGGAGAAATTAAAAAAAGCAGTTAATTTGATTTACTTGCAACTTGGTAAATCAGATGCTGGAATATGAAGCCGGCAAATTAAAATGATCTAAACTGTTTTAAATTATAAATGTGCAAGACAAAACCATTACAAGCCTTTTTCCTGGGATAGTAAAGTAAAGTGGGACTCTTTTCTTGTTTGCACTGTGCCAGTGATAACAAATCTTACTTGCACAGAATATAAGAGTACCTTTATTTTGTGAGCTAAAAGGTATAAATATTTGGTTGAAACGTATGTGAGTAACTGCACCTTTAATCAGTAAAACTGATTAAAAAAAAGATGTCTGTCCAGTGGCCTTAAAATGTGAAGGACATAGCAGTGAATGAAAATCTTACCAAATACCAAATATTGCCTTTATAACAGCATTTAATAACGGGACTCATAGAACACCATTATTAAGTTATCAGTTTCACTGTAGTTCTCCAGATTTCTCACTTAGGATTTGTGTGAAGGAGAGAGCACATATGTGTATGCAAGCTTAATTAAAACTCCTAGTACTTCAATGGTTTACGGACGAATTATCCATTGTAGTGTTTTTGTCTTTGCCCGCCCATTCGGCTCAATGCAAACCAGACCGCAGAGGACTCATTACCCAGAATTCAAAGCGAAATCCTGTTACCGGAGGAACGCTGTCTGGTTGGTATGTTTTGGTTGGACGTGCTTTCTGTAATATACTCTTTCGAGTGGTAATTTTTTCGTGTTGTCAGTGTCTTGTACATTCTCTTCACATTTTCTGGCCACAAAAGAAACAAGAAGAGCGCAACTGATAGATGAATTGAGTTACATTTGAGTCTAGTTAGCAGGTTAGCTAGCGACATCACTAGGTTCCAGACAGTTTGTTGTCAAGCATGAAAGAAAACAGGCTGACACGAAATTTGGATCAATTTCCAAATTATTTCCTTGTCAGTCGCAAGAACAGGGCTTTTTAGTATAGCTGAGTATTCTGTTAGGGTCGATTAGGCGCACACCCCCTTTACGTGATAGCCAAATATATGTTTAATCAACGAGCTTCAATTAACATGCACTAATACAGCATCGCCTCTTTTCTGCACGTTCAGTCTTTTTTCTGCCACTAAAGGCTTTCCAGTTCAAACTAACACATGATTACAACTGCTGCCAACATGCCTACGTTGCCCAACTGTCAAACTAACGTCCTGCAAGCTTTACACACACACTTACCTCTGATTGTAGCAAGTGTGCAGGCTGATTACTGTTTGCTTGCAGTCGTTTTTTCCTAAAGTGTCCTTCCACAGCTAAGCAACCTGTAGTTTTAGAGTGAAGCAGATCTCTGAGGCTTGTGAAGCCTGGTTGATTGGTAATGTGAGTTTCATATCGTGGTTAACCGTCTGTGAAGTGTTCCCTTCAACAGGTGGCTGAGCACAGCACAGCAGAACCACGTTTGAATGAAAACAACCACGAAGATAGCACTGCACACAGAGACCAAATTCTCAACACTAGACCCATGTTTATTAGTCTATCTTAAATGCTAGGACCTACATGCAGACCTACTTACACAACTGTTTATTAATTTCACAAATATGTGAGTTATTTTAGATGCGAAATAGTTTATATTAAATATTACAATTATTGAACATTAAAATTTTAAGACCATTAACTGCAGGCTCAAGGGGTTAATACATAGCATTGTCTTTGTTTGTGGACATTGTCATCTTCTACCAAAGCACATCTGGATTATGATGTTGGACCTGCTCATTACATATACTTCACAGCGATCTCATCAACAAGTGGATGAAACGCCTTCTCCACTGAATTTCAGAGTAGAGTTGCATTGTGCAAATCCAGTGACATGATTATTCATGCACTTTCATGTTACCCTGAGCCCAATGAGACACACATACATCGTTCTGCTGCATTGCCACTGGCAGAGTACATATTTATCAAGTGAGCCTTTTTTTTTTGTTAAATCTGACATGTTTTTTTACATTTAACATTTAATTCATGGAGCTGCAAAATATGGAAGAGAACTGATGGAAAGAAGTGGTGAAGTGTGTGAGATGATAGAGACTAAAAGAGATGGAGACAGCTGTTTTGAGTTCATTAGCATAATGTTTTGTGTTTTGGGGGATGCGTGTGCATATGTGTCTGTGTGTGTATGTGCAAAAACAAAGAGCTGTAACCACGAGAGCCTGGAAGAACGTTAGAACTCAAAAACACAAACATTCGAGCACCTGTGTCTCTGCGCTGCTGCTAAGTCGCAGGGCAGGAGAGGAGGCTTAATCGACTCCCCCAGTGCCAGTCTGAGAAGAAAAAAAATGGGATACCTCCAGCATTTCAATCAGCTATGGGGATTTTTTTTTTCTTTCCATGTGTTTGAAATGCACATACGCATGCTGCTCACTCTGGCTATAGAGTGAGCCTACATTACCCTCAGAGCAACCCGGCACGCTGCAGCTCTGACAGTGGTGTTGGTCATTACAGTAGTGCAGCAGAGATGGACCGGGGAAGACTGAGTGTGTAGGCGGTGCAGCAGTACAGCGCAGGCCGGAGGCCATGCAGGGGTTCACATTGTTTAATTGATAGTACAGGGTTATTTGGCTCTAGTGTAGCACCTGCTTCTGTCCCTAGGAATGTCATGCTACCTGATGGTGGCTTCCCTGAAGGAAAGGCTTGACAAATTACAAGGTGACAGCTCAGATGTTCAGATGATCATTTTGTATGGTCGTTCATTACTCTTTAATGTCACTGTAATCACCCCCCCCTCTTTACTGATTGTAATTGAGCTGAACTTCAAAAAGATAATTTCACCTTAATCAGGGCTAATGTGGCTATTATGCATATCATTGTATGATTAAGTGACCCATCGAGTAGAGCAGCTTTGCTCTTACTCTCCAATCATCCATTTCACTTTTTTTTACAATTTTTTTTAGCCCCCTTGTCATCTTCCATTCATATAGTCTGTATTGTCTGATTTGGTTTATTGTATATGGCATAATGTGCCTGATAATCACTCTCAAAATAAGCAGGTATATTCTCCCTATTCTTTTTCTTTTCGCTTTTCTAATGTCTTCCCTCTGTGGTTTTTTTTCCCTTCTTGTTAG
Source organism: Brachypetersius gabonensis (assembly GCA_037577145.1). Classification (NCBI taxonomy): domain Eukaryota; kingdom Metazoa; phylum Chordata; class Actinopteri; order Characiformes; family Alestidae; genus Brachypetersius; species Brachypetersius gabonensis. The sequence continues at coordinate 6,195,766 of JBBJLR010000133.1, forward strand.
GGTTGGAGAGATGCCAGGTTTGCAAAATAATTCTGGTACAATTTCCAATGATCGGTTCATGATGGAGGCTCTTGAGCAGTTCTGTAACTTTCCAGAACAGTCCTATGAGCAGTTTCTGTCCACCTTCTCGTACTTTACCGCAGGTCAGTACCTCTGTTAAGAGACCTCATGCAGAACCCACAAGATGCATAACAACAACAATAAAAAGGTACAAAATACATACTGCACATTTTCCTCTGTAACTATTTCCTTCTTGCTTCTACTGTCTCGATCTTTTAGAGAATGTGACAAGTGGGCAATTTACTGCTCTTAGAGGGGGAAATAATGCTTCAGTTGGAGAGATGAACAGGAGAGACCGAGAGAGGACAGACACTATTGTGAATGCGATGGATGAAAGAGGTTTTCAAACCAGAGGACAGCAGAATCAGCACTCACTCACTGCACATCTGGAAGAGGTCACTACTACAATAAAGTACCTTTTATTTTCATGTCTGCTGCAAACATTGGTATAACACTAAATGTTTTACTTGGTGTTACGTGGTACTTAGTGTGGCATGATAATTAAAACAGTAACACACAATACAGACAGATGAAATCAACAGGAAAACAATACTGAGGCTCAATGAATAATACAAAAACATTACATTTTGAAACATGCACCCTGCAGAAATGGTGTATTTACTTTAAAATTTAAAGAATGAAAACAGTGAAACAGTCTTTAGAATTATCCTGGGAATTGATAGTGGATCATGAGTTCGGTTTTGGGGTGGGGAGGTTGTAGAAACTTTTTAGGTGGCTTTTTGGAGATTAATGTGTCCGGACAGTTTGCCAGATGGTAGCTATGCGAAACGGTCGTAGCTGGGATATATTCTGGTCCCTGGCGCCTTCCTCTTTCAGCCTTCTGTACAGATGTTTAAGATGAATCTGAGTACCCTTCCTGGTGATGCACTAAACTGTTTTCACCACCCACTTAAGGGCTTTTGTGCTCTCATATGGTGCAGTTGCCATAACAAAACACACTGCATGCTGGTGAGAATGCTGTCAACAGTGACTTTGTCAAAGAATTTTGGAAGTTCCTTTAGATCTTTTGAGGAAGTAGATGCACTGTCGCACTTTCTACACTAGAGATGTATTACTCTGGTCCTGAAATATGTACTCCCTTCTCTGTTTCTCTTGAGGAAGTGTTTGCTCCATTGCACCCTTTTCACTAGAGAAGGAGTACTCTGTATAAGCTCACAACAATGCACAATTTCTTCTGTAATTTTTTAAGTGTTCCTGCCGTGTTGATCGCACCAGGCATGTCTGATTTACAGATAAGGATGACCGTATGTGGCCATAAAGGAATGACTTGTTGCTGTATATCCCCAAATACTGGAAGCGTGTGACCCTTTCAGTGACCTTCAGTTTTATAATAGTTTTGTTATGAATCTGTGTAGGATGACTTCTTTCTAGAAAGCTGTTTTGCAGGATATCAAGCCCATGACAGCAGGCCCATCAGCAAACACTGTTGATAATGTAGGCCTATGTGACCACACAGTCCTGTGTGAGTAGGAAGTACAAGGGTGGACTGAGGTCACAGCTATTACCATCTAAAGTTGGTGGTGATGGACTGGGTGGCTGACTTCATTAGTATGATGGACTCATGATTAATTATTGAGTTTAATGAGGAATCTCTGAAGGAATGTATTACATTTAACATGCACACCAGTGATTGATATTAAACATTATTTTCAATTGCTATGACCTGATTAAGGTTTTAGTCGAACTCAGCATGATTAAAACATGTGGCCCAGACCAATACTGACCTCATAGATTTATAAAAATGAATGCTTCAATTGCCCCTTTGATTCCACCTTGGAGTGTTTGTGCTTTCTACATGAAACAGCTCACACTTTTGAGAGAAAAGATATTCCTCATGTTTTGTCAGGAACAGACACAGGGAGATTATTCTGTCTTCACTGCATGGAAGGAAATGATATTTTTTAAAGGGAGAATTGTGAAGTCCCTGCTGGTGCCTGAACAAAATAATAAATGGGCTAGCTTTTTCATGATCAGAAATCTGAATCAGAAAACTTGATTTATCCCACGGGAAGTTGATTGTCTTTTATACATGTAAATGTCTCAGTTTGATTCAGTTTCTTTGACCAGCTTGAAACTTAAGCATCATTTGGATGTGAACATTGTATTTGTTTGAAAGGTAATGCTCAAATCAGCTTTGGAGCATTTTCATGTTATTATACTTCCTTTTCAGACTGGTGTAATCTAGAGACCGCATTTGCTGTTGATCTCTTAGGACAATCTGACAGCTGGTAGTAAGAGTATGGCCAAGCTGGCGTGGCAGCATTGTGAGTGTTTTCTTTGTAGTCTTGTTGCCTCAGTGTTGTCAGCCTCAAATTTCACACAGAAGTTGTTTAGAGTGTCTGATAGAGAGGACGCAATGGCCTGCTCCTGTGGGCTGTGATAACCTGGATGCCCTGCTACAAGCCCTGTGGGTCTCTGTGGTTGGTCTAGTGTTTCTTGACCTGCGTGGTGTAGGCTTGCTTTGCTCTTATTATAAGCTGAGATGAGAATATTCCCCACTGTGTAGAGGCCAACTTTGTCACTTGACCTGAAGGCAACATTGTGAGCTTTCATTGATGCACAGGTCTTTCTGTTCACCTACAGGTTTAATAGTTTTGGTGATTACGGCTGAATACCTGGTGATATAGACACAGTTGTCATTAATTTGGCCATAGCTGGAAACAAAACATACACCAGTAAGTTATTTAAAACAGTGCCACATCAGTGCCTGAGGGCCCCGTTCTGATCAACTTTTTGATAGTTGTGGTTTTCTGGCAGCACAATGACATGTGATTTTATTATTAAGAGGGAATGTGGATTCCCTTTTGCCGCCTGCAGAATGTTGTTCATACAGTCCAGGATGCTCCAGAATGCTTTAATTGTGAGTTGGAGAGGAGACTTTTTGACTGCTTTAAAGTTTGCCCGATTAAAGTCACCTAAGATGATAAATGTTCTTCCCAGTCTGCAGCTTGCAGACCCCTAACTAGCTCATGAAACCGTGAGTGGGATTTCTTTAAATTAGCTCTTGGGGGAATGTAGTTAGCTACTAATAGTAACAGTAAAATCCCTTAGTTGTTGAGAACCTTAGTATGTTGTAAGTATGTTGGATCACAAGACGTTTTGTTCTAAACAGGTATGAAACAAAACATGAAAATATAACCTAGTTTGATTTATGTGGTTATGTTAATTGTCAAAAAGTGTTTTGACCGTTTTACACAATCGTAGCTGTATTTTGGTTTTTGTATATAAGTTCCATGTCTTTAACACCTTGATGTATGTACTAATGGTTGGTTTAACAACTGTGCTTGATGTGCGTTACTAAAGTGCTTGGTAATCCAGTACTTTGCAACAGTTTGTAAACAAGTTGATATGGCACAGGTTACTTACTCTGCTCTTAGCAGATGTGGATGAGCCTTCCAGAACAGAGTGGATCCAAAGAACAGAATGAATACACAAAGTTCATTGGCACCATGCGAGGTGTGGTCCTGAAATTTGATGTTTTTAGGCATTAAAATACAACATTTTAATGTCGTACTGATAGTCCTAGATTGATTAAAAATTCTGAATAAATAAATGTTTTAGATGTCAATGAATTGAAATTCTGAGTAGCTTGCCAAGTCACAATTGTTCATTATAGTAATAGGAAACAGACAACAAAAGAGTTTGCCTCTGAACACTCGCTCACAGAATGTTATTACATATTTGATCATAATCATCATAACATTTAAAAACTCCAGGATTGGTTTCATCACAAGCACAGTAAAATAAAAAAGTGTGTAAAATTCTCTGTTTCACCATGGGTGACCGTTTCAGTTTAATTGTACAGATCTTTTGAAAAATATCCTTTAGTAGAATAATGATGAATTCCCAGTATTTGAGTGTTTAAGACTGCGCATTCAGTGAATGTATGCACATCATCAGTCCTCTCCACCCCAAAGTCAAAATCTATTTATCCCTTTCCTTTTCAGCCCTCAGACATGCACGCAACCATATGAAACATGCAGTTCCTCAGACATTATTGGCTTTGTCATATAATTTTTGTGTGCGTGTTTGAACAGTGCTTAAGACCCCTCACTGTGTTACATATTGATCGCTGCGGGGTTCTGGTTAGCAGAATACTGATGCCATATCTACTGCAGTGCAAATTGCAAATGTAAAACTTTACAGTGTCATTCCTTTGCAAAAACTGTGCCGTGATGTAGCCTGTCACTGACTGATCTATGAGACACAGGTGCATGCAGTCACCATGAATTGGTCATCGATTGGCCGGCTGAAAACCTAACTGGCTATCAGGCTATTGTAGCCTGCAATCTACATACATTTTACTGTATTTTTATAACTAAAAAATAAATTAAATGATTGCTGTATTTGTATACTGTATATCCTGTTTATACCAAAGAAAATGGGCGTGCATAAATTACAGTACAGTCTATACAAGGGTAATATTGGTATTTACATTCTAGCACTCTAGGAGTTCAGTGTAAACTGTACAGTGCGAATATATGAATTTACCTTTGCATTTTCTTAAAGTGTGTTGAGACATATTTTGGGACATATTTAGGGTTTACACTATACAAATAGTGATTTTTAGGCCTTTTTTAACCACATCGGTTTTCTTGGAACGTAACCCCCACAGAAAGCGGAGGGTTACTGTACTGGCCTATGAAGAAATGGGTTGTGTTGCAGTATGTAGCACACACTTTGCTAGTAAGCCTAACAGCAGTTCAGCAACTCAGAAGTTAAGAGTGTTTAATGCTGATCTACAGGGATCTATTTGTTTCAACTAAGCTGATGTAACTATTGGTACTGATGTAGAAAATAAGGTCACCCATCTTTGAATCATATACATGGTTTTATGCTATATGTAGTCTTGGTCCCCCACACACATCATCTTATGAATTTCTCCTGAATCTCCACAACCATATCATGCACTCAACTGTTTCTAGACCATCCATGGTGATATGTGAATTGAATTCAAAGATTAATTCAAGTTGGCATATTTGAAAGTTAATAATTGTAGAAGAATAAAGGTTTTCAAATCCAGGTTCTAATAAACACTATTTGGCAGAATTGTGAAGCTTGGAGCACTGCATGGAATGATAAAAAAAATCTTTTGTCAACACTGGACACACAAGCATCAGAAATGGACCATGGCGCAATAGATGAATGTGGCCTGGTCTGATAAATCATGCTTTCTTTTATTGCATGTGGATGGCTGGTTGTGTGTCACTTAACTGGGGAAGAGATGACAGTTGGAGGCAATGTGATGCTCTAGGCAATGTTCTGTGCAGTCTGAGCTCTTAACAGTATGCACTAAATCCAGTTAAACAGGACAAATTGTGCTCTCTTCATAATGAAGCCTACTGTTGGTCAGTGCTCCGTAGGAACTGACAGTATTCACAATATGAACAGCATGAAAGCAAATTGTAACAAACTGTTTCAGGAAACTGATAGAATATCCATCACAAACCTTTTCACAAAATAATCTGCTTATATCTAGAAATAATCTGTCTAGATAATCACCAGTTATTTAAATTGCTATAAATCTGTGTAATGAGTCTAATGTTTAAGATTTGGGGTATGGGTGTCCATCAATTTTCCCCCCACATTAGAGGGGCTCCCTTGCTGAAAAAGTCAAAGAACCTGCTATAAATTAAATGTACAATATATTGCCTAGCTTTCCATTAGTGTAACCGATTTTCTGTTCTGCATAGACTTCACAGGTTGTAGCTCTTGTGCTGCCATTGCTAAAACACGTGATTTCTGTGACATACGTTTCTCTAGACATGATTTCTTTAGACATAAAAATAGCAGGCAAACAGTGCAACCATTTTCATTCATGAACATGCATTACAATTGAAAAAAGATCTTTAAATAAATGTAGGCTTCTGATAAAATGGACCTTTTCTGAGAACTGTCATTGTCACAGTTAAACTCCTGGCTATCACTTGAACCTCTAAATTCAAGTGCTTTTCAAAATATTACAAAGTTACAGAGCTCTGAGTTTTCATGGCCACTCTTGCTAATAATTTTCAGCAAGTTAGGAAACAAAAGACATGGATAACTGCCATTCTTTCTGTGAGCTATTTTCTCTTCAGGCGGTCATGCACCATTCTCATGCTCCTGTACCATGCAGAGTTAGCTTCTGCACTTTCTCTTTCTAAGTAAAGTGAACCTGACAACCTTTCTGTAACTGAGTTCTAGAAATTGCCATTTCTATTTACATTATCAATGCTATTGATTAGTTGGTGCAGCCCTAGATTAAAGTAACCTTAAAAGTTTTCAGTACTTTATTCTAAACTCTCAACTGTCAGTTGCTCTTGTGATATTTTTTTCTGTTACATTTTTCAGTGCTGTTTTTTTTTTCTCCTTACAATGCACTAACCATTTATCAGAAGTATTTCAAAATCCACTCTAGCCTAGCCTATTATGTTCTGTATTTCCTCCACATGGTCATAGTAAAACAGCTGATAGTTGCAGTTAGAAAGTCTTTTCGGACTGCGAGCTTTATCAGCCTTGCAAACCACACCCTTATGTATTCCATATAAGCTATATGGGTAGTCATTAGCTACTACTCTCTGGTGCAGGACTGTCTTGTTTTGTTTGTTCTGACTGGTGCTGAAATGACTTCTATTCATTGAGAGTGAGCAGTCAGATGATTAGTGTAATATTTGCCTGAATAAACATAGTTAGTGAATGAAATGAGAAAGTGAGAAGGATGTCATTAGTAAAGTTTATGTGTAAGTATTTTGTTGATGTTGTTGTAGCTGGTGCTGGATGGCAGTGTCACAACAGGGAGACTTAGCAAAGGAGAGACACTTCCTTCAGATCAACCTGTAAAGGTAAACAGCTCAGTGCACCTGTGTTTGCATCTGCTATACCAATAATATTTTAAGTGCGCTTAAGCAATATGTTAGACAATAAATAAATGGCCTAATTCAACTGATAGGCTCCTTTCTTCTTATCCTCACTAGTTTGATAACTATCTGGATGCCATGGTGCCAGAAGAGGAACCATTGCATGCCGGCGAAGGTGCAGTATTGCTTTCTTACAATTTTTTTGTGTTTTACTATAGTACTTAACACACATATTCATCTTACATAGGCACATTCATCTTCATATCCTCAGCATTTATTCTGGACCAGTTAGGTCACCTAGAGGCTATGTCCCGATCTCAAGAATTTATATTGTACAACAGAGTGGCTGTATACAGCAATTACATTCACATACTTATGTGCATATGTAAAGCATTTAGGGGTTCACCTTACTTTTAATATGGTTTAGTAAGAATCATGTGCATGCTATTTGTGTAATTAGGGTCGCCATCTACCTAATTTAAATATATTATCATTTATTATGCATATTCGATGCATGCAAATTGCAAACGACTGGCCTGTTCTTAGAAGGGTGGGAAGTTGCTTTGCTGACATGCCCTAATGTGTTCAGTGAGAAGACCTGTAATGAGAGGGAACGTGCGTCAGCCCTCCTTTTCATCTCCGTAAGTCCCTGCTTTAGTACTAACGACCTTTAATTAAAGAAAGCCTGGACCACAGAAACTGCACATTTGAAAAGAAGCTTGTTGTGCAGTTCATGTGCTTCATTCCAGCCACCTGCCTGTTCCTCTTCTGTAGTTTGTAGTCCTTCTGCGCTGGAGAGAAAGAAAGTCTGAGAATGGAGAGAGGGGAAGAGAAGAGGCCTGCAACGTTCTGTGTGTAAATCAAGATGTTGCGTCTGGGGTGTCAGTCAAAGGCGCTGACTAGCAGAAAGGTAGTTTGAACTTCACCCTAATTAGCATGAGTAATTATATAGCTGCTGTGGTGTGTAAAATGAGACAGACAGGGAGAGAGAGAGAGTGTTCTGCATGCTCAGCCTGATTTGGAGCACCGCGTAATTGCCTTTACTGCAGGGTCCAATGACAAACAAACGGCAGGAAACCAGATGAATCCTAAACCTGTTTGGGGATAAGGTGTCCTGGCCCAGCAAGAACAATGGTTAAAAAAACTAACACTATAATCATAACTGATGTCTCATGTGAAATGCTTAGAAATTTTGTCCCATTAAACTCTGTAAAGGTTGCCCTTACAGAAGTTGCAATGTGTGCATGTCCATGTTCGGCAGTAAAACTACAATATGTCACCATGTTTCCTGCCACCATCATCATCTTCTTCCACTTTCGGCTGCTCCTGATTAGGAGTCGCCTCAACTATTTCCATTTCCGTCAGTCCTGTGTCACACCAACTGCCTGCAGGTCCTCCCTCACCACATCCTCCCCATCGTAGACAAGAGTAATGCCGGTGTAGTGTGGTGGATAACAGTACTTTAACTGTGCAAGCACATCACCTAATTCACCTACATGAGTAACATTATTAAATCTCTTTGGATAAGAACATCTGCTAAAGGTGTCAGTGTTGTTCATTGTTGGGTGCCCTGTGATTTCTAAGTGAGTGTGCTTGCGAGTTCAGAGTGAAATTTAAATAAAATGTGGTTATTAAGGGGCTGAGATAATGAACAGGACGGAATTATTAATAAATATAGATATTTACATTATTAAAACTCAGTTTTACAGTAATATTCAACATAACTAAGACCATTTCGATTTATTCTCTTTGGCAACTGAGTTTTAGTTAAACAAAGTTTTAACCGGTGTCTGCTGTTTTGAATCAATCTGGCTAAAAGAAAAAAATAACAGCTTTACAGTATCTAAACAATAAGCTTACATTAAAAAACAAAAATACTGTTTCAAATGGTTATGCCTGTGTAGGAGAACACCGCTGTGATATTTACACAATCCCTGACTCACAGGGCAGCTTACTGCTGTGTGTGCATAGCCATGAGTCTCAGGTCACGGATTGAAGCACACAACACTCATGCATACAAATCAGAAAGAAAAAAACAATAAATTCTACCTATTGATTTCATGACTATAATCAATATTTACTGACCCATGAATAAATGGTCCCAGTCATACTTATTATTGATTAGTTTAAGCAGAGTAACAATAAAAGGTGACTGAAGTGACTCCTGTGAGGTGTAGTGTATTGCTGTTTTGTTTGTTTGGCTCCTTTAAGTGGTAGTTTGACATAAACAAACTTAAATTATTTAAATAGCTGGCTTTGAGATATCATGTTCCATGCAGGTATCACATTAAAGCAGGAGTGTCCTGGAGGGCAGTGGTTCATGTTTTGGTGATTTCTCTGCTCAGAAACCCCTGGTTCACCTCGCCAGGTAATTGTCAGGTTTAGTAAATGTGTTGGTCCTCCAGGATCGGAGTTGGACACCCCTGCATTAAAGAAAAAGAGTAAATTAAAAAGCAGAAAGGGGGCTTCTTTAAAACAAGATTAATTGCCATATGGTTAAATGTTACTCCTTCAGAGCAGCAGCATTCATTAGGTTGAACATTCTTGTATCTCCGTCATTACACAACCGTTTGTAATGACTTTGCTTTTGATGCTGCGTTGTCAATGCCAGCTATTCAGAGTCTGGATGTAGACTTTTAAAAGGCATTTGAACATTACATGTATTTGCACATAGCTCTAAACCATCTTACACACACATGCACATGTGCATTCAAAGATGCTTGGATCCTTCTTGACTACTAAAAGCATGGCTTTCACTGTGGGAGTAATTAACTGTTTAATTAAGATCAGCATTGCTGGCATGGCCGCTTTTCAAGGGTCACACACACACACACACACACACACACACACACACACACACACACACACACACACACACAAGCACAAATGGGTCATACACTGAGAAGCTGCAAAATGGTTGAAAAACAGAGAGCTCATGTAAGGATGCAACAGGATACAAGTCCATATATACTCTTAAACATTATAAAAATTAAAGAAATGTATAAAAGGTATAAATATTTTTCACAAAACGTAAAGGTCCTTCACAATTAAAAAAAAAAAACCCTTACTTTAAAAGATTCTTGACACTAACACATCCCATTGAAAAATATGGTTCTTTTAAGATCCGTCCTTGGAAAAGCAGTGGTTCTCAAATGGCACCGGGAGGTACTTGGAGGGCCGCAGAGAAATTTCAGTAGCTGTAATGTAACTAACACTGTAATGTTTTAAAATTTAGTTTGCTTAATATAAAAAGTGGTAACATCATAGGACAGCATGTCTTGTATGAGAAGGCTAACAATAGCTAGCTGTCTGTGTGCGTGTGTGCACAATGCTTTTCACCTGTCTCTCTAATCAGCACAATTAGCGACCAGGCAGAGAGGCGATTATAGCCAGCCCAAGCTTTTAATAGTAAATGAACATCACCATAAAATCTTTCATATGTCTGTCAGCAGATGGATCTTGACTTATACTGTGTGTGTGCGAGAGCTGTAAGAGACTTCATCCGCTTCAAGCTTCCATTAAACTCACTGAGACAGATTTTTTGACAGCTTTAATGATCTCTTCTTCTTTGTGTGGTGTGAAGGTGTATTATTTTTTTACATGCCCAACAATGAATGAACAGGATCAACAATGAATGTGTTTGGGATTATACTGCATTTGAGCGCACCTTTGTATTGCTGTATAAAACAGACCACAATTATTGTCATGAATCTTGGAAAAACAACTTTAATACTCATTCAGAACTGCTGATATATCCATTCTGATAAACAAAATCCATGTTTGATTTTCTGTGTATGTAGATAATACTGGTAAGCATTACACTTTTCCTAGAGGTGTGTGTTTGTGTGTGTGTGTGTGTGCGTGCGCGCATTTATCTGTGTGAGGGTGCAAAAGGTAATGTTGTCCCCTTGTTGTTAGATGTGTGTACGCTTCCTGGAGAGGTTGCGGAGGATTTGCCACTGTACACCCCCTCTTTCTGTCACCACACGCTGCTGGAACTCTCCTCTACTGCCACGGGCCACAGGACACACACTCCCCAGAGCACTGCTGAGTGCCAGGTACACACACACACACACACACACAGGGGACTCTGCATACCCCTTCACACATACTTTCCACTATGTTACACACTCTAGAGCCTAACTCACTCCAGTAATGGGCTTTCATCAGACACTAAATAGCACAGAATTGAAATAGCAATTTAACTAAATTGATTCGAACTCCTGGGATTAGGTATAAACAATGTAATTTGGTTAATTATATAAACACACAGTGAAATTAGAGTAAAGCTTGCGCTTCGTGTGCTGAATATAAATATCTAAAATACCTGTTTTTGTCTTACCAGAATGAAACCGAAGAAGTTGTGCCTTTCAGGCTGGATCAAACATTTGATTATGACAATGTAGTGCTGTCTCACAAACCTCCCATCCATCGCAGCACCAGTGAGTCCTCTTGACCACAGTCAGTGACAGAACTCTGGAGTGACCACAGTCAGTGACAGAACTCTGGAGTGACCACAGTCAGTGACAGAACTCTGGAGTGACCACAGTCGGACAGAACTCTGGAGAACTTTAGAAATGGAGCAACTCTGTATCTGCTAAATAAATGGCCTCTAAAAAAGAAGACATTTTGTTACTTACAGTATGTGCGAAAAGAGAACACATGTAGTGTTGTGTGTTCTGAGCAAACACTAAACTGTGGTTTGCTTTTCCACAATGTCTCTTTTTGAAGACTGTTCCCAGCAACTGCTCAGCCTATAAACAGCAGTAATGGTGGTTTGATGTTGTGCTGCTCTAATCGGTGTGTTAGAACAGGGCATTTGAACCAGAAACCTATCCGTGCATAAAGAGGCCCGTGGCGCTGCAGCCAGCTAGAGTTCAAAAACCAGCATTACTTTTCTGCATGCCAGAAACTCTGATGTGCTGCTTTTTTGGGCATCCCACTGAGTACACTCTTGGGAGAGCAATTAAGTTCTTGTCATTACAAGCTGCATCGCACTGTGCTTTATTCACTGGAACAAAATGCTTTAGGACTTTTTTGTTTCCTCTTTGAAAGCATTTGAAAACCTGAATAAAAGCCTTGCATATTAGTCTCTGACCAAGCTCTGCCCTTTTGTGCATGGTTTTGCTGTTTTGTGACATTTTAACGAAAACCTTAAAGTGCTTGTTATTGAGTACTGTTGTGAACGTGTGTCCTGTGATTCCCACATTTAAATACATGGCTGTCAGCGTGCTACATTTCTTTTGTTTGTTTGTTTGTTTTTTTCCTTTAACCTTTTTTTTCCCCTCCGAATGTCTAGAAGAGTGAGCACTAGGGTCACAAGGGGTACCAGGAATTCAAAAACCACCACTGTTCATTCACCTCTCTAAAACATTAAGAAGATCGTGTGCATATTTCAGCTGCCTGCTCTGTCTGCAGCCATGCATTTTTAATGCCCTTTCCCGTCATCTCACATTTAATTGGTGGGTGGAAATGCTGGAACAAGCCAGAAAGAAAAGAGACCTTTCCAGTGTACAAAGATGCACTGTTACACAATTTTGATATCAGTCATGTTGGCGAAAAATAGACAACCCCACGTAGTTGCTTTTGGCATGACTGAAGGCAAGAATGTTTGCAGTGTTCTATTTGTGTAGTGCAAGTCTACAATCCTGTCTTTTTATCTTAAGCATACATTTATATAAAAGTATTTCATATAGGGTTATTGACCATTGTCTGTAACCTGGTTTCCAGCGTGATAAGTGAGGAGAACAGACAGTATATGTTTGAGTTTGTGTGTTCGTGTGTGTTCGCATGTAACAGTTCCAACGTGCATTAAGGGTGTCCCAGCAGGTGGAGGTGGTGGCTGTTTGCCAGGTGCCCTCGGTTAGCCCGTGTGTGTCATAACCGCGGCTTTTCAGTTACAGCAGCTCCTGGGAGAGAGATAAAGAGTGAGATAAAGAGGGCAACCCCTTTCTTCCTCAGCATTTTAAGAGCGATGTGTCTTTATGTGTGTACAATTTTTACAGTTGAGTGCTAACAGTCTGGCCCAGGTGATAAGGTTGGAAAGAGCTTTGTAGAAAATATAAGTCCGACCTGTTCATTCAAATGGATTCAACTATGCCTTCGTGACGTGCTCTAGACCTAAATTGCAAATGTTGCAGAGTTAGAAGTAGAGAAAGGGCTAAAGGGGGCAACCCCTTTTTCTGCCCCCGCATTCAGAAACAGGTGTACATGTGATTTTGTGGAGCACCAACAGTCTTTCCCAGATGATAAAGGCGAAAGTACTGAAAAAGAAATCTTGATACTTTTTACTGCTTGCTTGTTTGTTTGCATTTATTGTAATATTCAGCTGTGTTTTTACTGGCAGAATGAAGCCTACTGCTGATATAAATGACTTCAAACAATTTGCACACGCACCTAAGACTTTTGCACAGTACTATGTATATATATATATGTATATATATATATATATGTTGCTAGAAATGACACATCCACTTTTTTGCATCACTGAAAATGCTAAGACTCTCTGAAAACACATTTAAGCGCCGTACTGTTATGTACACAACACTATTAATGTTTCCATTCTCGCAATAGAATAATGCGTATTATGAATAATGTGAATAATGTGATTATGCCTTGTACATGCCTTTAAGTCTGCAACTGTATTCACTTTCAAGGCGTATCTTCTTGGAAACTTATCTGGAATTTGCCAAACACATGGTTTTGTAGTCTGTTAATTTGTGGCATTTGTGCTATGATGCAAAAGAGGATTTTGTTGTGTTTATCAGGATATATTCTTTTTTCCTGAGGAGGTCACTGTTGCGTCGTTGGTTTGACATCGGGGTTATTCATTGAACCTCCTAAGAGCTGCTGCAGTTCGCTCTATGAAGAATGGCACATATGCATGTAGTGGCCATTACTGGAAAGTTACTTAAAGGAAATATTAACAATCACAGAGCTGGACCATTCAAAGTATACAAGAATAACTATTTTGGTCCAAACCTTTATGGATGAACTGTGCATGTTGTGAGATTTTGTTAATGCTTTTCTGGGGCCTTCTCTTGAAGCTGTTTTTCTCATTCAGAACCAGTAGTCTTCTAGTCACGTGTGAACACACCACAGCACAGTACACAGCGTGAAACTCTTTCTCCGCACTTAACCCATTCTCTAAGTGAGGGGAGCAGTGTGTGGGTACCTTGCTCAGTGGTACCAGTAGCAGTACTAGGATCCCAACCCGTGACCTTCTGCTCACAGGGGCGAAGCCCTAACCATTGGGCCACCCAGCTGACCCAAGGATTGGATTCCAATAATTAT